>VWZX01009755.1:11723-469835 GCA_013399015.1 Galbula dea
TACGACCAAAATGCAGGACTCTACATTTAGCCTTATTAAAACTCATACCATTGGCCTCGGCCCATTGGTCCAGCCTATCTAGGTCCCTCTGCAGAGCCTGCGTACGCTCAAGCAGATCGACACTCCCACCCAGCTTAGTGCCATCTGCAAACTTACCAAGAGTGCACTCTACCCCCTCATCCAAGTCATCAATAAAGACGTTGAACAGGAGAGGCCCCAACACTGACCCCTGAGGGACACCACTCGTGACCGGCCGCCAACCAGACTTGACTCCATTGAGCACAACCCTCTGGACTCGGCCCTCCAACCAGTTTTTGATCCAGCCAAGGGTGTGCTCATCCAAGCCACGAGCAGCCAGCTTCTCTAGGAGAATGGTGTGGGAAACTGTGTCAAACGCCTTGCTAAAGTCAAGGTAGACAACATCCACAGCCCTTCCTTCATCTAATAAGCGGGTTACCCCATCATAGAAGGAGGTCAGGGAGATTGCTGTTGGGGTCTGCATGTAAGAAAGAGCTCCTGTTTGGTTTGGGTTTTTTTATTTTAGCAGTGTGGAGGAGAGAGGGAAAGCTTTAAAACATCTAGGGGAAGTGGGATTTTTTGAAGTACTCTTAAGTATGAATGTATTCTTAAAAATCTTTGCCAGTGGAGTTCAGCTTTTATATTTTGGTTTGATTGTCACATTACCAATTTCATAAGAACCATTTTGTAGCCTGGTTTTTATATTAAAAATCAGGGAGAAGCCCTAATACCAACACGTTATTGCCTGTGTAAAGAAGCCCAAACCAAACCAAACTCCAAAAAACCTCACCAAACCCCAAATACCCCCACTCAAAGCAACATCCTGTTCTAGCCTTACTGCTTGTATCAAAAGGACATGGTATGGTCTCCCTTCCTTCCTTCGAACAGGTATAGACAGTGCTGCAGGATACCTCTTAATGAATCATGATTCATGCTTGCAGGTGATTTACTAATTCTACCTTAGGTGTGAGGGTTGGGAATGGTTTTTGCTCCTTTTCTCTCTGCAGTAATAGATTGGTGTGTTTGGTTTCGGTTTTTTGGGGGTTTTTTTGTTGTTTTTTTTTTTAATGACAGGCAACCAATCAGTCTTAACTGAGTAGCTCCAATTGTTTGAATCATGGCATCAACTAAACTTGAGGACAAGGGTTTAGGCTGTGGTTTATACAGTTTATTTAATTGCTTAGTAATAAAGCAAGGAAGAACTGAGGAAATTTTGACCTTACGTGGTGTGGATTTGACTGTATTTTGGGGAGAGACAGGTTGTCACATGCATGCTGGCTGCTTATAATCTGAACACTATGCTCTGAAGCTCAGCGAGGCCTAGATTGTCTAGGCCTTTTAAGAGAAATCGTCAGAAAAGGCAGAAAATGTTACCTAGCCACTGTGTAGGGGAACAGACCTTTGCCAGGCCATGTTTCTCAACAGTTCTGCCTTGTCTGAGTAAATAGGCCCTTTGAGCAAGTAACAGATTCGACAGCTGAAACAGGGTTTTTCATGCTTTCAGGCACAAGCACACACTCAGTCTCTCAAACTTGCACCTGAGAAGATGTCCGCAATTGGTCTTGTTTCATAAATGCATGGGGTTTGTGTTCTGTGCTGTTGTACTTCTTCAAGTATCCTCGGTACCTCCATGGTTCCATATACATTTTTAGTTACTTTCCTGGACCTTTTTTGTTTCGCTTGGTCCTTTATACATCAGCATGAAGAGAATATTAAGTTCTGCCACTCTGATGGGGTGTTATTTTAATATTTAATTACATATACTCTTTCTATATGATTATTCAATTATTTGTATTGTGATAGAGTCTGGACTTGTTTCAGTCACAAGTCAAGGTCTCCTGCTTCAAGGATTTTGGCAAATGCAAGAGACACTTTTATTGCCAATAAGAATGACCCTAAACCTATATTGATCTCTCCTGCTTTTCATATACAACTAACATGAAATTACTATATGATACAGTTCCATTGGTTTTGAAAGTGGATTATAGTGCTAGCATCTGAGAGTCAGGGAAGGCATAAAGTGTATCTGCTTTGCCACTTAGTTATTCAATAGTGCAGCTGGAGGTGGAGAAGCCATATGCAATGTACCGTCCCTGGGTGACACAAAAGATTTCATTTGGCTGAGCCTACCTCAAGCTCTCACAGGTGTTCTTTATTCATTTACAATAGCTCCCTTAAAATATAAATGACTGCATTTCTACCATCAGCTCTTTTTCATTCTTTGGAATACTGCAGCTAAAGTTACCTTACACGTAACAAATGTTCTTGCTCCCTTGAGAATTAGTTTAATTACTGATGGAGGTGGGTAAAGGATCTATCATGTCTGAGATGTTAATTTTACTATGCTTTAATTAAGAGGTCAAGTGTGAAGAGCTGCAGAATATCTCCATCTTAATGATGCTGAATGGAATGATGGGGGATAGAAGGCACTAATACAATGAGGTTTTTACTGTCTGTAGGAGTACCGACTTTCCTTCTACAACTTTTAACAATGAGACTGGCATCTGGATATAGATGTCAGTGTTTATTCACTTGTTGTATTTTCTAACATTAAAGGCTCTTTTTGTCCAGTCTGTGAAGCACAGAAACGGCATGTCTGTCGTTTCAAAGGTGGCAGTCACTCCTAACTACCACTGGTTTCCATTAGAAATGTCAGAACCACATCCTTTTGCCCAGTGAGTTTGAAGAACGTGGCTGCAACTATCCTATGCATCTGTGCACTCATACAAAGGAGGGTGTGGGGCACGTGTTCACCAGAGGACGACTGATGCTACCATCTCTGAACACTCAGCTGTTTCTTATGTTTCACTGTGAGTGTGGGCAGATTCCTCTCAGCATTTAATTTGAAAGTCTTGTTTCTTGTGAACTCAAAAAAACCCCCAATGAAATTGGCAGGCAGAAGGAAGAGGAGTGTCTCATAACGAGGTTCAAGAAAACTAGACAGTAAGAATACCTTGCAGTGGGGTGGCCAACTGACCTTGTCATGTTTGCCCTGGCAGCTGGAGCAGCCATGCCATAGATAAGCACAAGTGTTCACTGGCTGGCATTTGAATGTCTTCTTGAGGTTGAGCTGTTGCACTTTCAGAAGGACTAAGTGACTAAGTAAAGCAGTACTGTTGCTATCCAAACAGTTCTAAGGAGGACAGCTGATGATTTTTGTTAACATATTTTTTTCATTGCTTATTCTCTAGATGAATTGCTGATTTATTAAGATGTTGTGATATTTGATACAGAAAGTTTCTTTCCAGAAGTTTTTCTTCCCTTTCTGTTGCTATTTTTCTTTTCTGTGGTGGTCACTTCTCTTGCTTCTAAGGGAGAGTAACAGTTCAGCTGTGCCAGTGCCTTCGTCTGCATCCCTGGAGGAAGGCTGGGGTGACGCTGGAAAAACACAGAGTTAAATATTAACATGTACTACTAAATGTTCCCACTGAAAAAATCAGGAATGTTTCCAAGCAGTGAGAGCAGACTTTCCTTTCCTGTAGTTAAGTTTTGCTGCTTAACTTTTAAAACTGTAGCTTGCTTGGTCATTTTAACATGGTTAATAGAAACTGGGAGTACTTCAGTTCTTAAGTGCTCTCACCCAGGCTGTTTCTCCTGACCAGGCTTAGGGGAAGAATCTCATGTGGTGAATTAGTGCTGGAACATGTAATAGGTTTTTTTCAAGGTAAGAGGTTGATTTTGTTTTCTTTTTTCCTTCTGTTCTTTGGCCTGTAAATGGAAGTTTAATTGTTTGCTCTTTTAGTCAGAAAGGCAATGTCAATAATTGTTGTGATTTGACATTGATGCAACAATAACTCCCTAAGGCATGCTCAGAATTGGGATTCCTCTTGGGTTATGAAGACACAGGGCTGCCCCTGTTTGTGCTAGCTGAGGAATTGATTAGCTAAGGCTGCAAGTGCAGGATTTTCTACTGCTGACTTGAAATGTCACCACAAGTCTCTGCTGAGAAAAAAAGGGTGCACAAAGGAAATGGTTTTGATGAAGAGGAGTCTTTCATTCTGTGCAGTTTGATGTATCCAGAACAGGTATTTATTCTGTCTTGCTGGTTGTCTCAGGTGTCGAGACTTCTACCTCAGGGCACCAGGAATCTCTGCTTGAGGTGTTAAAGCTCTAATCTTTGCAGAGCAGCTCAGATATCAACTGTGGTAAAGCAGAAGCAGTAAAGCCTATGACCCTGAACTGGAAGGGCTAGATCAATTAATATAATGTTTGTGGATAGTATTGCTGAAGCTTCCCTCTGTGTATGTAAAAACTGTGCATGATGACATGGAATTAATCCTTCAGAAATAAGTGATGAGTTTTGTTTTAATTCTGATTACTTGCATTTACGCAAGAGCATCCCAAAGCAGAAGGGGTCTTGGCATTTGCATGAGGCACGTGCTTCTGCCCACAAACAGCCAGTAAGATAAGTCAATAAAAACAAGCCATGCAAAGCATGTATTGCTTAGAGGTGGAAGAGACCTATTAGGCTATCTCCCTCTCCCACATGCCAGTGAAGAATTGCTTCAACTGGATTTGCTTTAGAGTACAGATGAATAGCTAAATGAAGCACAGGATCACATATTCTGTATGATATGGTGGAAGGCTGCCTATGCTTCAGTTTTTACATGTATGTCTAGCTTTGAACCTCAGAACCAGCAATATCCCAGAGAATTTTTTTTCCAGGCTGTTTGATTTTAAGTGTTAACAGTGATCTGAAAGAAACTATTCTGATGGTGCAGATGTGCAGTTTTGTGTTGTGGGATGATTTTTGTCTCATCAAAGGAGAACAAGAAGAAGAGGCAAAAATCTGTGAGTAGAAGAAAAGGCAAAATTCTGTGAGTATGGCCATCTTTGAGAGCACAACTGTGTATGTGTGTGTTTGATAGTGCCAGAGGTCTGTCCATGTTACATCAGTTGTGAGAATAAAATGGCCACTCTGCCTGACTGTAGGGAGGGAATTTTACAAAGGCAACACATTGCAAAGAGAACAAAGGGCCTCACTGCGTTATGGCTGTGTTTGACACACTGTTAATGCTAAAGCAAGCTGCCATTTCCTATTAAAGTAGTGTCTTGTATGTTCATGAAACAGAGGCTGTAATGCAAAGTGATTTAGCTTACTAGGTGCTGATCTAGTTCTGGCATGGGCATAGGAGATCTCTGTGGTCAAAAAGAAAAGCAAACATGTTGGTGCTGGTGTTTTAAGCAGCTTCATCTGGTGACTGGATGGGGAATTGCAGGCACTTTTGTTTCATTGCATTAATTTCTTGCATTGTTCCCCTTTTGTCTGTTATTGTTTTCTGACCAGTATCTGTATTTGAATAGAAAAAGAGCTCTGTGGTAAATTATTTGCATGTCCAATTTCTTTCCAGGCCTGACATGTTTATATATACAAAGAACTGTAGAGGAATTAAAGAGAGGACCAGAGCGGCTTGGAAATTCTTTGGAAGAGCTTGTCAGATTTTTAATTAATGGGCATATAGCAGAGGGAGTGAAATCTGTTACTCAGTACCATAATAGGCAGTGGAGTCCTTCTGCCTCTCTCTGTCATCCTTAAAAGACACGTTTATTTTCAGTAATGAGACATTTATCTCCTTTGCATCTATTAAAAGCCAGTTCCGGTGTCAAAAATCAGTTGGAAATAACATGAAAAAGTGTAGTGATGAAATGTTCTTCTTTTGGATGCTTTTCACAGCTTGTCAAATCAGGGGGATCCTTTTCCAGTTTATCTTGGTGTATTTTACCTTACTGCAACTTGCATTTCCAGGTGATTTAGATGTTGTTCCAATAGCACCAAATAATGATGTGAATGGTTAAATTTTATGAAGAGGCTTAATGAAATTATTTTTAGAGCAATAATTAATATACTGTTGGCGTAAATTGTTTTTGAACACTTTTTTGTGTGTGGACCCTTTTTTGTTAGCTGCAGATCCCTGCCTACCTGGCTTAAGCCTATTGAAAGCAGACTTGCTTTTCTTCATGAACATCCTTGAAACAGTCCACAGAAAACCATGAGTAAATGGCAGCCTTGTTGAACTCACCTGGTGCCATAGAAAAGGAATCCACATAGAAGTAACTGTGGTGAAAGAATGCCATTAATCACAAAATACAACTATACATGTACTTCTGGACTTGACATAATTCAGTTAGGAAGTATTCTCACACTTGTGAACTGAGTAATTAGTGTCATATTTAAGCACGTCAACAAGCAGCCCACTTTCCTTAATCTTTCCTTAGAGAAGCTTTTGTAGGCTCTGGGTGAATGCAAGAGGTCTTTTTGTAGGCATTTGTTTGAAATCCTGTGGGATTTATTAGGTGCCTTTTAATAGGTTTTCTAACTTTTCCAATACCTTTATAGCATTCTGTAGGTGGGATGTAATTTTCCTAGTGAAATCTAAAGTGCTTGACAACTGGTGTAAAAAAACCAGCTACCTTCTTTTAGGTTTGTAAATAAGATTTCTTTAAAGAAGCTGTCTGGTGTCTCTGTGGACCTCCTTTTTGTTAGCTATAAAAGAGGGGAAATGGTCAGGATATCAGAAAGCCTTACTGATAGGAAGTGACCAAGGAGCTCATTGCAGGAAGTTTATTTTCAGAAAGTGTTAGGTATTCATGCTTTAAGAACTCTTTAAAGTATTTGTGATTTACTGCAGACATTCCTTTCAGTCTTAGTTGATATTCATCTCGTAAAGGTGACATAAGACTAAATAGATTGATGCAGGGAATGTTTTGACTTTCTAGCTGATAAAGTTCTAATCGTAAGAACTGCAACCCATCTAGTAACAGAAACATAGATAACAAACATTGAAAGGTTACTATTCCAGAGGAGTTATGTCATCCAGTTCCATGCATGAAACATCTTTTCCGTGGAAGAAATTGCATCCCACATGGAAGGATTCTCTTCTGTACTGTACAAATCCTACAATTGTACTTACCTACTCATTTCCTTTCACTCTTCTGTTCATGCACAGAAGTTACTTTCGTCATTTGGCTCCTGCTGCAGTCTCTGTGTCTGTATACTATAAACAATGCTACCCTTTCTTCCCCCAGTCTCCTAAACATGCTTCTGAACAACTCTGGTTGCTAGGATTAGAGTCCTCATATGGCTACAGAGGGACAAAAAGTGTCCCTTTATCGTCAACTTCCTTTTGCAATCTTCTGTTCTTCTTCACCTTACTTTTTTTCAGAAGGCCTCTATGTTGTGAGACCTTTCAACATCAGCACTGCTGCTGCTGCTGTGCTCCTTGATGCTCTTCCTGGCTTTTTTTGCATTTTGCAAAAAGGCATGGAAAGTCAGTGACTAAGTTGGGGGAAATGATTTCATTTCATTCTGTGCTGTGAGTTCATTCTGTGAGTTAAGCATTCAGTACCTTGCAGAGGGACTGCTTTTGTTTGTGGTGAAAAAGGACAAGTGCTCCAAAATGGCAGAGGCAATAATGCTCTGTTCTGTTCCTTCTCCTTTCTCCCCCACACTCAGGTTTTACAGATGCCGTTGCTGACTCTGTGTTGTATCACATACACTGCAGAACTGGACATCTTTCTCCTTCAGAGGAGGCATGTGGAAAATGCCAGTCTTCACATTATTTCAAGTGGCACAGCAGCCATCCTTTGATGTGTCAGACTAAATTTTGCAGGCAAGAATTGACACTGAGTTAGACTCTTGAGGGTAGAAGGATGTATGTATGTGCTCTTTGTTTTCTAACATGTGCTTCTGTATAGTGTGAGCACTGATACTTATTTTTAAATTATTTTTATTACTTTTAAATGTAGATCCCATTTGTCAGCATGCTTGAACTACAGAGTTCAGCTCCAGAAAGTTTTAGACCTTTTTCAAGGGCTCTAACTGTAGCCTTTTCTTGGATGAGAAAGGTCCAGGAAGACTTTATTATGGCCTATAAGGGAGCCTATAAGAAAGATGGAAACAGTCTTTTTGGAAGGCTCATTATGATAGAACAAAGGGTAATGGCTTAAAACCAAAAGAGGGGTAATGTAGGCTGGATATAAGGAGGACATTTTTTGCAATGAGGATGGTGAATCACTGGAACAGGTTGCTCTCTCTGGATCTCCTATCCATGGAAACACTCATGGTCAGGTTGGACAGGGCTCTCAGCAACCTGGTTGAGTTGAAGATATCCCTGCTTGCAGCAGGGGAGTTAGACTAGATGACCTCTAAAGGTCCCTTCTGACTCTAACCTTTCCATGATTCTATAAAGAGTTCAAAAGTGCAGTTATTCCAGAATGTGTGTGAAACCTTGTGTCTGAAATGCCTTTACAGTGCTCAAAATAGTACAGGATAGCACCAAGTTATCTCGAGCCCGCTGGACCTATTTCACAAGGCAGGAGCTCATTTTGAAAGAACCTGTGTTCCCATGGGTCTTAACACTTGCCTGAGGTATTCAGGAATGAGCTGTTTAGTAATAACGCTACAGCTGAATGATCCCTCTTGATCAAAGGGCCTGACATGCAGCTAACAGGAGGAGTGAAGTTTCAAACAACTTGACACTGATTCTGCATCCCATCAATCTGGCTGATGCCCCCATTGCCTTGGGCACCCTGTGGGAGCAGACAGTGCTGAAGTCCTGCCTCTCTATCATTGAGCCATGTGCTCTGGTGAAGGAAAGGATGAAGGGCAGGAAGACGTCATCCACCTTGAAGGTACAGTGTGGTTAGAGAGGGGCAGACACCAAGCAATGGACACTCAGTGCAGTAAATTCAGGACAATATTCACTCCATCAAAAAAAAAATAAGAAGAGGAAAATGTTCTTACCCTCTCTAGAACAGAATAGCTCATATTAGGGCACAAAACATCTCTGTTTAAGCTTCATCCAGGGTTTTGCATACAGGAGTTTGTATAGATTAGTCCAATGCATTCTCTCAGCCAGGTCTTCTAACATGTTTCTGCTTAGATGCTTAACATATGTGGTAGAAGAAAGGGTAGAAACTGGAGATTGAACAGAGCATAAGCGAAAAGCACATGGTGAACAGTAATTAAGAAGTAATGCAAAGGATGGTTTGGGAGAAGGCAATGAAGTGGAAGAGTTATGAATGAGACTTCTACATGAGATGCAGGCAAGGTTGCCCAGAGTATCTCCTTATATCTCCAGCAACCTCCAGCATCGCAGAATATTTATTGATGCTATCTAGGTTATACACTTTTCCTGCTCCTACCTGGATATCCAAATATTTCACACTTGTAACTAATTTAGAAAATTTACTTGAGCCCTAAAAGAGTGCCTCAGTCAGAACATATCTTCTGTACATTTTGCATACTGCATAATTTAAAAGTTAATAATTCAGATACTGTAACTCTCATCTTGCTCAAGCTGTTTGGAAATTGCATGGCTGCCACCTAAGCAAAAGTTACACCATTGCGCTTGCCAGAAAGGAAATCTGTGCATATTTTGCCCTCACCAGACCAGTTTTCAGGGAGCAGGTGGCATCCTGCATGCTATTTCCTCAAGCTGTAAATCAGGAGCTTAAACACAGAATCTCATTTTGCTGTTACTGTCTTTCTAGCTGTTAGGAATGTAACTGCAATGTGTGTCTGATCCTTACGGATATTCATAGGCAGCATGTGTTAGTGATTGAACTGAATTGGACTTAAGGCTGTGAATGTTGCCTACCTGGACTTTAGTAAAGCCTTTGACACTTCTCCCGCAGCATTATCCTGGCTGCTCATGGCTTGGACAGGCTTAATCTTTGCTGGGTAAGAAACTAGCTGGATGGCCAAGCCCAAAGAGTGGTGGTGAATGGAGTTAGATACAGTTGGTAATCAGTCACAAGTCACAAGTCTTAGAGGTCTTTTCCAAGTGACATTTCCCAGGGTTTAGTTTTGGGGCCAGATCTGTTTAATATCGTTATTGATAATCTGGATGAAGGGATCAAGTGTAAGTTTGCAGATGACACCAAGTTGGGCAGAAGTGTTGATCTGCTTGAGGGTAGGAAGGCTCTGCAGAGGGATCTGGACAGGCTGAATCAATGGGCTGAGGTTTAACAAGTCCAAATGCCAGGTCCTGCCCTTGGGTCACAGCAATCCCATGCAGTGCTACAGGCTTGGGACAGAGTGACGGAAAAGGTGTCTGGTAGAAAAGGACCTGGAGGTGCTGGTTGACAGGCAGCTGAATGTGAGCCAGCATTGTGCCCAGGATCTTGGCTTGTATCAGAAGATGTGTGGCCTGCAGGACTAGGGGAGTGATCACTCCCCTGTACTTGGCTTTGGTGAGGCCACGCTTAGAATACTGTGTTTGATTTTGGGCCCTTCACTTTGAGAGAGACATTTTGGTGCTGGAGTGTGTCCAAAGGCAGGCAACAAAGTTGGTGAAGGGTGTAGAGAACAAGTCTTATGAGGAGCAGCTGAGGGAACTGGGGTTGTTTAGCCTGGAGAAGAGGAGGCTGAGAGGAAACCTTCTTGATCTCTACAACAACCTGAAAGGAGATTATAGCAAGGTGGAGGTTGGTCTGTTCTCCCAGGTAACAAGCAACAGGATGAGAGGAAATTTCCTCAAGTTGTGCCAGGGGAGGTTCAGGTTGGGTGTTAGGAAATACTTTTTCACTTAACCACTGGAAGAGTGGTTAAGCATTGGAATAGGCTCCCCAGGGAAGTGGTGGAATCATCCCTGGAAGTGTTCAAAAACGAGTAGATGTGGTGCTTATGGATATGTTTTGTTGGTGGAGTTGGCATAGTGGTTGGACTCAGTGATCTTACAGGTCTTTTCCAACCTTAGTGAGTCTATGATTCTGTGATTAATTGCACTCTCAAAGAATTTCTCCTCCATTGCAAATCAATGGAAACAACAATTCTGTGGCTGTCTGCGTTAACATTAGGTAAGAATGGTTCATGGCAGAGTTACCTGTACCATTACTGCTATCGTAATGTTTGCTGCAGTAGACTTACACATTTTGCTGTCTTGTGATGTATGGGAAGTCCATCATTCTCCTTGAGGAATGCTGCTGGAATCAGGGTATATGATATATATCTCACTGTTTTCAGCCTTTGACTCTATGTTCTGCCTGAAAACATCCAGGACTTTTTTTCTTTTTTGGGGGGAGATGTGTCTGACTTTTTTTATTTTGTGTTTTTTTTCTGTTTTCAGAGGCATTTATTTGTGAAGTGTGGCTGAGGGTAGGGCATGATTTGACTCAAAAAGCTTTTATGCAGGTAAACAATCCACATTACAGGTGACCTGTAATTAGCATTTGCTCCTCATAAATTAATACGGGGGGAAAAATAGTAACTTCTGTGTTTTCCATAACAGTGCTGGCATTAGAGCATGAGAAAGCCGGGTTATGACTTGAGTGCCTTTGGTTTGTCCCATTGCTAAAAGACAGGTGTTGAATAGGGGATTTGATCCAAAGTATAGAAGAGAAAAGGAAGATACAGCTGTGCCATTGCTAGTGTGCCTCTTTTTTTTTCTTTATTAGAGTTCCACTGCAGAGAAGTCAGCACATCATAGTGCCCAAATTGGGTAGAAGAATGTTACTCTTCCTGCTTTACAGACACCAAGTGAGAAATTAAGAGCTGAATACCACAGGAAGACAAGACGGCTGGGCTAGGCTGACATAATATTTCTGCTGCTGAAAGGGGCTTTAGGTTATCAAAGGTACCATATGATAACTGGTTTATTGGTGTGCCCAACAGCGTTATGGCATGGTTATGGGTTGCACTATCCAGTGTGGTGGGCTTGATCCATTGGCTTTTGTGCAAAATGAGGCTCAGAACCTGAGGAGATGCAGTGAAGAGGGAAGATGTGTTCCTGGAGCCCTAACCCTTACTTCTGGGTTCAAGTAGCTGGTAAGATCGCTTTCTGTGAGGAAGAAGATGTGGAAAAGTCAGTGGGAATTTCACATACTCCCCAGAGCAATATTGTGAGGAGAGGAAAATTCTTCACTAACTGAAGTACCCATAAGAACATTACACATGCATAATTCTTGTGACTGAGAAGGGAACAGTAGAATGGAAAAATGGTGGTGTTCTGTGCATTTAGTATAGATCAGCTCTCCAGAAGGGCTTCTACTGCACGGGGTGATGGACTAATATTTGATGGGAGAGGTTATCTATCAGTGTAGGCAGGAACCCTTCTGGTGACAGAAAGTGTGTTGGAGAGATGGGGTTCTTTTCCTTCCTGCTTCAGGACTACAGCTGTCCTGACTCACACATAAACCTTCCAGGATGAGAAAGGGAAGTTTGGACATGATATGACTAGCTGAATGAATACTTTCTATAATATAGTGATCTTTCCACTGGGGAGAAGCTGTTGTCTTTTCCCCATCCAGAGGTACCTACTGATCTACCATTTGAGAAGTAAACAAAGAAGTAGGGAGGAGCTTTTCAGTTTTGGAAAGCACCAACTTCCATATTGAGATCAGACAGCTTTTCAGTGGGAGAATACAGAAAGCATAAATGTTCCCTTATCCAAATACAGTGATTGTGAGTTCTTCCTGTCCTGAGGCTCTGTAGCACAGGATGAGACACAGCTTGGAGTATGGGCCCTGCTTGTGTCATTCATATTGTACTCAGAAAGTTGAATTCTATGTCAGTTGAATTCTGACACTTGCTGGTATTTCTAATAATCTGTTCTTGATGGTAGCAGCAGAGAATGAACTTCCCAGCTGCTGTCACCTGCTATTGAAAATGTGTAGAGAGATGCCTATTGCAGGTGATTAGAATGGCAGGTTAGTTCCTACTGTATAGCCTTAATGAGGTGAGAAGAAGCTAGATTAAACCTTGAGCAGAGATTCTGAAACCAGATCTACAGGGCTTAGATTTCATTGAGATACTCTAAATAGATTTTGCAGAGT
The DNA here is from genome assembly GCA_013399015.1 of Galbula dea. Classification (NCBI taxonomy): domain Eukaryota; kingdom Metazoa; phylum Chordata; class Aves; order Piciformes; family Galbulidae; genus Galbula; species Galbula dea. Next base: position 24,516 of record VWZX01009755.1, read on the forward strand.
GTTTTCTTTCTGGGCAGCTTTGCTGTCAGCTGATTCTTAGGGAGACCTGCAGGGAGAAACAGGCAAATGCCAGCCTTTTTGGGCAGGAGGGAGGCACTTCCCTGAGACTGTAGGAGAAGCAGCAGCATAATGTCCACAAGCGAGAACTGGCTCTGTGGCACACCCACAATCTCCTTACCTATAGATATCAACAGGTTGTGTCCTTGGCAAGTGGGAAGACACCTAACTAGTGATGGCCAAAGCTATAAAGCAGATTTCATGAGGAGTTTTGCCCTAGTCCTGACTCACACATAACTTTGTATTAAACACAACATCATAAGAGTAGTGGTAGTACATTTGTATACATCAATCAAGCTGTCATTTTGTTATAAGCCAGGAGAATTTAACTCTTTACCATCCTCCCTGGTATTTTTAGAATATTTAGAACACTCTTGAAAATTTTCAAAGGTAATGAGTACAAGTTAGTTTCTATGAGTTGCCTACAGTATTTTGTGGTTTGCTCTATTTTAACCTTTTACAGAATCTAGCACTTTCTTGTCACAGAGCAAGCCTGTCCGATGCATTAGATCAAAACATATTCCTGTCCCCAAATCCTGACAGCAGCACATTCAGTTCTCATTCATTTCAATAACTGAAATGGATGTTGCAGGAAGTTTAGCACTGTTTCTCTTTGCAAACACAGATGATATTGCCTTAGTTTTCATATAGACATGGAGGTTCTTCCCCCATAAAAGCTGGTTCATGGGGAGATGGTGACTTTAGCTTTAAAAGATAACAACACTAGATGAGCTACAAATACTGGTCAGATTTTCTGGCAGACTCTAGAATGATGGTTTCTTTTATTTTAGACCAAGAGAAACATTTTATGGTTCATTTTTCTAATAGCTGCATTAGAGTATTTTATTCTATAACACTTTCTGCTTTTTTCTTTTCCAGGAGGAGGCCAGAACATACTTGCAAAGCTGTGGCTTCTCTTTCTCCGAGCTCTGCCAAAGGTATGTACTCTATGCACTTTATGTATGTAAGTACTTTCCCTAGTATTCATCTCAAATGCAATATGGAAACTTTCAGAAAGGTGAGTTTTAAAGGTTTTGGCAGAAGACGACTACTTCCTTGATTTCTGAGTGCAATATTTTAAATACAATACAAAGGTTGTCCCCAGAAAGTTGCATTCAGTAAGAACTAAGCTTAAGTGTTCAGGTTAATGTGTACAACAGTGACCATCCTGCTTGTGCTGGCTGTTGCAAGGGATGTTCAAAATTGGGCTGCCTCGTAATGGATGAACACTTGGTTTCAGAGGCTCCAGAACATGAGCAGAGCTATTAAATAGCAGTTCTACACTGACTTCAAAATCATGACCAATGTCTCTTAATTAATACGGTTCCCCAAGATTACACCCGAGCTCAGTTATTACTCCTGGGCAAATAACATGGCTTGACAGAAGTACTGTGTCCTTCCCTTGCCAAGTCTGCATCTTCTTAGCTCTCTGTAAGATCTTGTTTTCTTATTAAGCACCAAATCAAGATTGCACTGCTCCAGCTCAGCAGCTTGATACCTGAGGCAGTTTTACCAGGAGAATTGCCAGATGTAGAGAAAGTGCTTTCAGCAGATGTGTAAAATTTTGATGTGTCATGGTTTGGGCCCAGCTGTCAGCCACAGGTGCTCACATAGTGCCCTCCCACCCGCTCCCCTTTGGTGGGATAGGAAGGAGAATCAGGAGCGAAATGCCAAATCCTGTGGGTTGAGACAAGGAAAGTTTTATAGAACAATACACAGAAAGGAGAAGCAACAGGATTAATGAGAAAACTAATGAAGTAATATATAAACAAGCGATACAAAATGTGACCGGCTCACGGATGCAGCACATGCCAAAAGCCTGTAGTGCCTGCCCACTGCAGCCCTCTCTCCCACTTAAACAGCAGTCATGACAGCAGTATGGTATCAATACTCCATTGGCTGATACAGTTGTCTGTCTTGGGTGTGGCTTCTTGTGCAAAAATTAACCCTACCCTAGCCAAATCCAGGACAGACTGAAAAGTAGGATAACATAGTCAATGAGAACCTGATATTCAAAGATTCAAAGCTGTCCCTGCTGTCTAGTTTGTTTTATGCCTTAGAAGAACTGAAATAGGTTTTGTGGTGACAATTCTTAACATATGGTTGCAGAGTTAAGAGTAAAGAATAGTATTTTTCTTTAAACATTATTGTAAAAGCCCATAATGTAGCATGATATTTTGATGTTTTTTCCAAACTAACATAAAGAACTGTGTAGCCTGGTGGTTAATTTCTGCATAATTCTGTAGGACTAAATTTCTGTGCTTTCTAGTGAACTGTACATGTCAGCTTGACAGTGTCTGTCTGGCAGCAGAGAAAGCAGTGTATGATGAGGAACGGTAGGAATCATTTTTTGTGGGTGCATTTTTTAATTTTTCTTCCTCTTGAGCAGAGTGCAGGAAGTGGTTCCTTTGAACTATCACGTCACATAAGCTTTGCTGCTGCAATTGGTACTCCCTGCTGTACCTTCCAAATGTACTCCCACCCCCTCATAGCTGGAACTGATGCTACCGAGGGTTCTCAGTGACGGAAGGTTAGTTCTCTCTTTCAGTGTCTCAAGAACAGTGAACATTTTTTAGTTCTGCGTTTGGAAAGCCAGATATTCTCTGACCCTGTATGAACTCACCATTGCTTTTCTCCCTCCATAGACCTCTCCTTTCAGTGTGGAAGAAAGAACTGAGAATGATTCAGAAATAATTTATGCAAAGTTTTCCCAAGTAATTCTCAGCCACCCATGGGTTTTCCTGGAAGAGTGGTATACAAAAAGCCTTTGTCTCTGTTGTGGTTTAACCCGGCAGGCAGCTAAACACCACACAGCCATTTGCTCACTCCCCACATTGGGGTGGGGGAGAGCATCAGAAAAAGATAAAACTTGTGTTGACATAAAGACAATTTAATAGGACAGAAAAGGAAGGGAGAATATTAATAATGATAAAAGAATATACAAAACCAAGTGATGCACAATGCAATTGCTCACCACCCACTGACTGATGCCCACCAGCCAACTCCCCTCAGTTTTTTTGTTCAGCATGATATTTGACTCTTTTGGGTCAGCTGCCCTTGCTGTGTCCCCTCCCAGCTTTGCATGCACCTCCAGCCACTGCTGGCAGGGCAGTACAAGGAGCTGAAAAGTCTTGACTTAGTGGAAGCATTGCTCAGCAACAACTAAACCATCAGCATGTTATCAACATTATTCTCATCCTAAATCCAAAACACAGCACTGTACCAGCTGCTAGGAAGAAAATTAACTTTATCTCAACTGAAAACAGTCTCCAAATTGATTTATTTATTATTTTTGAATCTAAATGCCTAGCTTGATCCCAATTTAAAGGACTTTTTACTTCCTGAGGCTTAGCAGTTCACCCTTGAAACCTCTTGAAGATGTGACTCTTATGTGAATATACAAGGTATCATAAGTCTTTTCAGTACTCGAATGAATGCAAATTATTCTGATTATATCTGAGTCAGAGTTTGTTACATTTTAAAGGAACTAGAGAGAAAAAGCCTATGAAAGAAGTTTTATGGTTTCCACAGAAATGTGTTTTTGTGAATAAGGTCTGTATTCTTTGGAAGAAACAGTGCATGGGGGCTGAAGGGTCATATTCCCAGCAACAGGCTTGCAGTTCCTACAACCTGTGATCTCTGAACTGGTTATGTAAAATTAGTTGCTCAGTTAACTATTTTTTTGTTAGTTGTTCGAATTTGAACCTGTGTTCTTTAAAGGCAAAGTTAATCAACAGAGCTCTGTCTTCTCTTTGCTTCAGATTAGCTTGTATTAAGCATGAAGGCATTGTACCACTTGTCCAGCTTGCAGTACAACAGTTGCTTTAATTTGAAAATAATGTTGTGCAAACAATGAGGAATTCACCAAGAAGTGATTGTATCTTCAGAGGAAGTGTTTTGGACACCAGTTACAGTAGTTAGAGAGCTGCAGCCAGGTCTTGGTGGTTTTGTTTTTTGGTTGGTTGTTTGTTTGTTTTTTCAAGAGCTGAACACTTGCAGCTGAGTGAGAATTTCTATAAAGGGTTCAGCTTCCAGTCATATGGGGGCAGATCTTCTAAAGTGTTTCTGTTCTGATCGTTCTGCAAGTCTTTGTGTCTATCTTGTTTGCACTAAAGTACCCTCCCTGACCTTCCTTCAGAACTGTAATACTTCTCATTTGATAAATGGTGCACACATTTCCTCCCAGAGAGATACTAATTTACACCACATCCAAACTCTGAAAATTGTCTTGGTTTCAGGTAAGTACATTCTGACTAGTACTAAAATCTTGTCATGCACAGTCTTGAAAATGAGAGAGTAGAGTATTAGTAGCTCATCTGTTTTACTGCTGTGCTGATTGATATTGTTCCCTGAACTGTATTTGTGTACTGCTTGGTCCAGACTACTTTTAAATGGCTGAAGTGATGGACTGTTTTTTATGCCACTAAAGAAACTGTGTAAGAATACAATAGATTAATTGTTACAGAAGTTGTTCCTAGTAGAATTGTCTTTTGCTTACTTTTAGACATGCTTCCAATGGATATGGTTCATTTTCTTTTCTAATGAACACTGACCATTGTGAAAACCTTCTCAATTCATCACTTAGTCAGATCTCTTTTCAAGGAGAAAATATCAAGAGTGCTGTTAGTGAAGCTGTATTAAAATTAATAGGAAAGAGATCCTGACCCTAGTATGCAGTGTTGGAGGTAGATGGCTGGATGAGCACCATCCAGTACTTTTTGTTTCAGAGCCTCTACAAACATGCTACAGCAGTGATTCTTTATATCCCTGGATTTCATGTCAACAGTGCTCATATTGTTGAGATTGTGGGATAAGACTTGTCACGAGCTTCCTCAGGAACAACTTGATACAGAGAGAACAAATCCCAAAAGTTTCTGTTTGTGCAGATTGTGGAAATTGTGATGTGGTTTGTTTGTCTCCATGAGAATTATCCTGAGGCAAGATGAGGCTGGATGTTCCTTCTCCCCTGTTGGAATTTCTTCATTTGCTTCACTGTATTTTATTCATTGGCCCTGAGATCAAGACATCATACATTCCTTGTTTGCTTGACCATTCACTGCTTGTGTGGTGTTAGTGATGAATCACTCAGCTTCTGTCTGGTCCTTGAAATAAAAACTATTAATCTGATCTGCCACTAGGGTTTCTGTTTCATAATTAATTCTACACAGGGCATGATAGATTCAAACCCAGACAAAAATCATGCCGAGATTGATCTCAAAAATGGACAGAACTATTCTAGATTCTTCAGCCAATATCAAAGAGAAAGCTGAAATTGAAAATATTTAAAATTTTGTTAACATGGAGTCTGGAGGTAGATACATAAAGGAATTAAGGCACAGTGGTTGTGGCTGAGCACAGCCCCATCTGTGGTGCTGAGCTCCCAAAGTCTATCCAAATTCAAACATGGAAAGAGTAGATAGGGCTATTTCCAGTGCTATGATGTTTGATTAGACCACTTCAATTGTTGCATCCTTTAGCTTTGGAACTGCTGTGTCACCAAACAACTGCATTTATTTTTTTTTTAATTCCAGAAACTTCTGACAGTCAGCAAGGGTTGTATCCAAACAGTCTCACTGGGTATTTAGTACACAGGTTGTTCCAGCAAATGCATTAGCACCTATTAAACATTTATACAGGAACATAAAGTTAGACAAGGATTCAGAAACATAAATAAGACCTGTTCTTTGTGCTGTAGAGGGTCCAGTCTAAATCATGCCTAGATGATAACATGGTTAACATGCAGCTCTTGTGAAAGTCTCTGTCTTGAAAAGCAGTTAAGTATAGTGTCTTTGGTGTGTCCTGACCAAACTGCAAGTGTTCCTTCATTACCTATTGGTCTTCGGAGACCTGTGCTCCACCTGGGAAGCTTCTCTTATTGATTTGGTGTTTCCAGAACTGAATTTATTTTCTCTAGGTTAGTACTGAATTCTTGAGGATTGCCTTTCCCTCCCCCCCCCTTATCTGCTGCCTGTAATGTGTCCCATACAGGAGCTACAGGAAACACTGCATAATGAGCTTTCAGCCAAATGGAATCACAGTACATCTATACAACTAGTGAATTGCATAGGAAGAGAAAAATAGTCATTATCTGGGGCTGGCTCAGAGCAAAGCTGTCTAGTGCAATTAGATATCCCTTAAAAAAAGAAAAATAACGAAAAGAACCAAAGCCCAAACAACCAAACCCCAACAACAAGAACAACAAAACGAAACAAAAAATGCCACTCAAATTAAAAATCAAGGTCCTCTGTTGTCTGGAAAGCCAAGACTGTCAAAGAGAAGGAGTACATGAAAAGAGGGAGATATTTGGTGTTGAAAAAGAAATGGCATCAGTTGCTACTTTTCCTCCTTGCTGTCTGTTGGCAGCATTGGGAGCAGCAGGGCTCCACAGCACTTTTGACGCAGCCAGATTCATCATTCACATGCATTCGATCTTGCTCATAGTGCTGGGAAGCTTTTCACCTATTAAAACTAACTACTACTTCTTAGTAGTTCATAAAAATAATTTCATAGCAGTGCAACAAAATTATGCATGTTTCTGCCAGTTATATTTTGGGGGTTTTTTTGTTTGTTGGGTTTTTTTGTTGGTTTGGTTTGGTTTGGTTTTTTTCTGTTGTGCCTTGAGGTTTCATCTGAGATCTGGCCATAATGTAAGCATGTATGTAACATTAAGGTAAACTTTTGCCTGTTTATGAAACACCAGAAGATGAAGTGACTCAGTTCAGGTCCTGGAGAGAGATTCTGGTTAAGGCTGGAAATTAAACAAAGGTCTTTGCCTAGGATTTTTCTGTGCCTATGCACCCATTTTGTCACTGCAACAAATCTGCATGTGGCATTTGGAAAGCAATTTTTTTTTTTTTGCCCAGCACTACATTTACTGTTCTCAGACCATTACACTTCTCTTTACTTTCCCTCACNGATTTGGTTAAAAGCAGCAATTTTTGTCAGAGCACTTGTGGAATGTGGGAAATCACACACTGGAGGGCTACTTGCACAGGGCAGCAAATTCAGGAGTAATGCAGTCAAAAAAAGGGATGTCCTTTCACCAGCTTCTGTTCTCTGGCACAGTTGCCAGCAAAGCTAGGGGGCCAGTCACGCTGTCTGTCCTGCTTGCCAAGTACAGCTCAAGTCCATTTGTGAGTGATCCTGCAGCGTGACAAGTGACACAGCTGTGAGACACAGAAACAGCACAGCTACTGGGTACTCCCTGCTTGGGACAGTGACCAGAGTCAGGACTTTAAAGAATGAAATCCCTCTTGACAAGTGCTTTCTGGACTGTCTCTGTAAGTGTTCATCCAGAGGACTTTGACCCTGATTTGTTCAAAACATAAATTTCTATGTTTCAGTTTTCTGGGTGCTTATCTGCTTCTGCTGATCTCATCTATTGGCAGCTGGTAACACTTCATAATCTGATGTTCACCTGCAGCTTGGGGCAGGGCTGACTGACCAGGCTATGGAGTGCAGTTACACATGTCTTTTGTAGACTGTGTTTTTGCAGGCAGTGTTCAGAACATGTCCTGAAGTGAGTAGGCCTGCTCAGAGAAACATAATATTGGTCAATAAGGGATAGAAGCACTGCACCTGTCTCTCTCCCCACAAAACCTGTCTCTGCATACGAGTGGGTGGAAGTTGTAGTACCACAAAATTGGGGTTACAGTACTAGTCCAGCTGGAGTGTGTTTGTTTTAGGTTTGATCTGCAGTTAGCATAAGCTTGTGAAACTGGCTTGAATTGGCCTGATACTGAAACCAGTTTTGGAAACTTGAAGCAGAGCAAAGGTAATTTGTATGAAAGTCTACTGGCACTGCAGGCAGTGGTGCCGAGGGAGGACAGCTGGAAAAAAGAAAATGTCACAGAGAAGGGGGGTGAGACCTGTGAAGTATCTATAAACTTAAAATTTGTATCTGTAAATGAGACTTCAGTGCCAGTTAGAAAACAGGGAGATGAGGTAGAAGGGAAATGGCAAATGGCACGGATATTAATCCTGCTTAACAAAATATTTCCAAGAAATAAAATTCCATCTCTGGAAGAAAACCAAAAAACACCAAAGCCAAAGCTGATAGTCTGAAGGTTAAATGGGAACTAAAGGCTGTGCCAAGGTTAAACTTTTTTTTTCTCTTCACAGTGTGTTACCATAGGGGAAAGGGAAGAGACTGCTGGGTTTTGCCTGCCCCAGAACCAAGCTGGACAGGTTAATTAAGGGATGATTGCACAATTTTAGGATTGGGTCTGGAATATCAAGGAGAGAAATTGTTACTTGCATTGAAACAAGTTGGGGTTGGGAAGACAATGAAGGCTGAAACACATGGGAAACATCTGCCTCAAGGAGGCATTTTAGAAATAAGTTTCACTAAGAAAGGAGGAGAAGCAGCTGTGCTGTACGCAGGGGACCACCAGGGCTTCACTGAGAGAAAAGGAGGCAGAGCTAGGGTAAGGCATCAGCCAGATCCAAAGAGGAGGCACAGCTAGTGATAAAACTTCAGCCAAATTCAAGAAAAAGTCAAGAGGAAGACTCAGACTGCAACTCTAGTCTAGAAGGTGAAAATTTGGAGTGTTTATGCACTGCCTTTAACTTAGACCCAGTTCAGGGAAGGAACAGGGGTACTGTAGACTCGTGCCGAAAGCAGGGTAGGTGGTAAGCGTACAGAAAGATTTATCAGAAATGTTGTGTCCTTCATGGAGAGGGAGCTACCACGCTGTAATCAGAAAGGAAATGAGCTGTCTGGAGAACATTAAGCCAGCAAAATAGAGAATGTGGTAGGTTAAGGCTTCCAGACTCTGCTTCTTACTGTGCTACAGGTTCTTTATGTGACCTTGAGCAAAGCACTGAAGAGTAAACTTGGTTCTAAGTCTTCATAAGTACTAGGTGCATTGCTCTGGAAGTACAGACAATCATTCCTCAATACCTGATTTACAGGAACTTGATTTGTTCTCTTGGTGTTTACTTTGTTGCACTAAACTAAAAAAACTAAGTCCTTCTATGGCTCTATAGTTTCATGACAAGTGTAAACTGATCCAAGCCCTAGCTGTGACTGCAAGAATATGCCCCACTCTACCCCTACCACAAGTTCACCCTTACCTTGTGTTAGCTCTAGTGTTGATGGGATATGGTCAGGTAAACCATGAATAAATCCAAATAAAAGCTTAACCAGCAAAGACAAAGTGGTGCCTCGTTGACCTGGGAAAACTGCTTTGTGTCATCTCAAACGGGAGGGTTGCCCAGCTGCAGCTTTCCCAGAATTACTGATTGGTTTCTTACATGGGACCATGAAATTTCTGGTACTGATAAAGGCTTTTGGATTATGTAAATCAACTGTCTGATCAACTGTGGCATCTCCAAAAGTCCTTTTTGGGGGAAAGTAAATTCTTTCCTCCACTGCTGGAATTATACTGTCTTCATTTTTCTAGCTGTTTGACTTCATATTCTCTTCACATTGCTCATGGGGGATTAATCCAAAGCCCATTGAAAGCAGTAACAGGATTCATGTTACTGATATCAGACTTTGGATCAGAAATAAATTCATTTATTATGCCTGAGCATTGTACTGTTTATACTCCACAGCTCAGTTTCTGTATCCTGTGCTTTATAATTAAAGTCAAGTTGGAATAAGATTCATCCTATGTATTTAATTGTCTCTGTTCCCTTTGAATTTATGGGAAGTCCTTCCTATACTTAGAGACCACAATTACCCTAGAATTTATCTAATTCCTGTTTTCGTAAGACCTTCTATTGGATGATAGCATTTCAAAGTACTCTACAATAACTGTGCTCAAACCATTCCAGTACAACTCTTTCTGTGATTGTGCTACACCACCATTCCCATAATGAGCCACAAGAAATAGCAATTGTGGGATTGGTGTTTTGTGGGGGTTTTTTTGCAAGTTGGAAAGAACTGTGCGCACATGGGCAGAGTTATTGTACTGGTTTTTGGTTGGGACTAATGTTTTTTTCCAGCCTAGGTGGGCTGGAGAAAGAAAGCCATCAAAACTTTCCATGAACCACATTAAAAGAAATTTTCACTTCCCTAGGGAGCAAAGCCACTCCCAAAGCAGACTGCTTTCAGGGTGGGTGGGGAAGTTAGCTGGAAGGGTGGGGCTTCACAACCCAAAGAACAGATTGACACTGTTCACTGTTGAGGTTCTGCTCAGCATCTCTGACGCTTGTTCATGTTGCCTCAGCCTTCCAGATTTCCATGTTTCTGAGTTAGGTCAACCTCAGTATAGTTCCATGAAGCACATGTTTTTTGGGGTTTGGGGTTTTAGGGGTTGTTTTTTGTTTGTTGGGTTGTTTTTTTTTTAAATGGATCCTGAGGAATGGGAGCCTTCTGTGCTCAGCGTGGGTATTACAGTATCCCGTGGTACTTTATGTAAACATGGCAGCTTGTGGTGACCTCAGTCAAAATTAACCTTACCTTCCCTGATCGTGAAAAATGCTGGACATGGGCAACTTGCTGGTCTCTATTGAAAAAGTGCTTATTTTTTACAAGGTAGCACTGCTGAAGAATTTATTAGTATGTGTTAGGCTGAAAGTGGGAGTTGAGAGCTTATTCAAAAGTACTGCGCTTCAAACCTAGATTGTGTCTGATTTTCAGCTTTTTGGTGATCTCTGTGAAAACATAAAACTGTTTTTCAAGATAGACTGTAGAAATGGCCTGAAAATGTAAAATGTGGCAAAATTTGGGAAAGATCCTATTAAACCCCCGGTGATGTCAAAGAAACAATGATCTAAAGGCAAAGTTAATAACCTGGGCATTAATAAGAGCACTGTAAATTTTCTAAAGGTAACAGCATCGCTAGTAATGCAGTGCATGCCATTTCAGAGCTAAAAGCCAAAGGGTGGTTCTTTTGGTACAGTTAGCCATCCAGTCCATTTACAGTGCAACTCTCCTCGTCCTCTCAATATTGAATTTGAAATAATTGTTAATGTTTCCAGAAAAAAACAATTGCTAATGAAACTGTAAAACAAAATGTGGCAGAAGAAGTTCTTAAATTTTAATGACAGAACCAAGTATAGTATGTTTTCAGAACATGACAAAAAGTCCTTCACTTTCCAGCTTTGAAATCCCTTCCTTTCCTTAAAAAATTTCTTTCCCATCCTTTCTGTTTCTCCTCCCCTAGCCTAAATACCTTTGCTCTCCCTTGCTTTCCATTTCTTTGTACCATCCAATGAAGAAGAGAGTAGGGAGGAAACAGAATTGGGAGAAACTCACTGATATCCCAACTCTGATTTGTTGCTTTTTTTTTTTAAATGGGACAAGATGAAAACTCTGATACACTGCACACAGAGTCTTGTTGGATTGCAGTTGCTGCAGTAACTGTTAACGCTGTTTCAGCTTACCATACATGTGGAACTCTTCTCAACCGGCATGCTGAAGGCTATCCAGTTGCAGCTTCAAACACTGTAGCCACTTTCATGATCTGTAAAAAGACTTGTATTTGAGGGACTTCAGCTAAAGCACTTGTTCAGAAGACATCATTAATTGAGCCACCATCTCCCTCTATAACACATAAGGGATGCCCTGTCCAGCTACTGAATTGTCACAAGTCTGCTTATTTTAGGGGATATTGATGGAGTCGCTGTACAAAGAGGTGCCTGTGGACACAGAAGCATCCCAGAACATATCCCATCAGTGTATTGATCTCTCGTTCGTGTATTGAACAGAGTATCTGACTGCACCTTGGCTGTTGTTTCAAGAAGCAGCATTGCACTCTGTTGTACCTATGTGAGTTCCTCCATCCATCAGTGATTTCCTTAATGTCTTCTGGCATAAGAGGTGTAGTTGCAACTGAATGAAGATAATGAGATTTCCTTTAAGCCTGTCTTGATTCCTCTTGATTTACCATGCAACTTTTAATTAAAAGAGGGAAAGAAGGGGTAGGGAAGAGATATCTCATCAGTTTTTGTCAAGCCTTGAAGAAGGGAAGATAAGACTGCATCTCAGAAAGGCAAATTGTCCCACAGTTATTTTTAATACTGCTGGTTCTCTAGCAGTAGGTACATAGTAGAGTGAAAGAGAGAAAGGATGAACCTTTCAGGAAACAGTGCTAAAGGAGACTCGAGATCACAGTTTGCTGCCCTGAATGGGTCAAAGATTATCTGTGCAAGAGGAAAGAACATCTGCTCTTGCTCTATCATCTCTTGCTCTATCATCTCCTGCTCTGCTGGGGAGGGAGTGGCCTGTATTTTTCAATTTGGGAGAACTGAGAGAGGAGTAAGAAGATGAGCCTTTTTTACATTGGTGTCTTCACCATTTCTCAACCTGTTAGCACTAAAACACTCAGAATTTTTTCAAAAGTCTATTTCAACATTGGTGTGAAGCCTTGCAGGAGAAACATTAATTTTCTCTGGTAGACCAGAAGGCCTGCAATTTGCAAGTTTCTGGTGACCACACATGTTGTACAAGCATACAGTCTTGACCAGCCCAGGATTTAGAAAGTAGTTTTCTCTTTGTGAGGCAATTCTGCAGCTTAAAAAAACCTATCTGGCAAAGATGGTATCAGAACTTTCTTTTTAATAGAAGAAAAACTATGACAAAGAGAACAGTACCAGACCATAACCTGGATTACTTAGACAAGAAGTAGGCAAAAATAGGCAGCATCTGTATTCTAGGATGTGGATGGAAAGCAGTAAATATTTCTGTCCTTTCCTTCCCTTTGAAATAAACACACAAGACTCTGCTGTCACTCAGATAATCTCTGTTTCTATACTAACCCATCTCCTTAAGGGAGACATCTATTTCCTATTACAACCATATAGAGGCCCTGAACTAAAATATTTTGCATGCCTGTGCAGGCCTCCGGGAAACATTAAACACACAAAGACTGACAAATAGCTTTGAAGCCCTGGTTTCAAATTAGGAGCAGAGAAGGGAAGCAGAGTTTGTGGCTGCTTTTCTCAGGCCTGATCTGAAAAGGATCGCAAATCAATTTGCTTGTTTTGCATAAAAGTATCTTGTTTCTCTAATATTAATTAAGACCAGCTGCTGAACCAGCAGGGCCAGTGGGAGATTAACCCTTTTACCACACAGTGAGTGCTTGGCTACAACACAGGTATTTTTAAAGTATGTCTTGTATTAAAAACAAAAACAACACAACCTTGATTGCACAAACTATTTGCTAATTGCTGCTATAAGAACAGCCATTACCCAGCGGTTGTCTGTTTCCCTTATATTGAAAAATGCTATTTGAAAATATATTAAAAGCATGTATGTATTCAAAATAGCTGTGCTACAGTAGAATTTCACTATCAGAATGCATTAGTTTTTGTAACTGCAGGCAAAGGGAGAGAGAGCAGAAAATAGGAGTAGTAGCTGCTGCCTTATGGAAAAACTCCTGTTGGTGAATAACTTTGTTCATGAAAGTGGTTATTCTGGAGTTAACAGAGAAGTCACAAGAGCAGGGATTTGAAAGGCAGGCATGCTCAGATGCTGCTCTTGAGAGGTACAAAGTCACTTCAGGATGACTTTAAAGGGCATTACCTAACTGTTGAGTTGTGTTTACTAGTTAAAATTTCCCAAGAGCTGTGCTCCTTTGGGCCTTAAAATACACAGCTAATTCCCCATCTATGAAATGGACCTAATGACACAGACAATTCTCATTCGGGACTGTTGTGAAAGTTAAGTAAATGGGAATATAAGAATGGACACAGTTGTGGCTGAAAGACCTTTCTAAAGTAGTCTGCTGCTCTGACAGCAGTCAGTGTCACAGGTCTAGGGGAAGGGTTAATGTAGAAGGCAAATGCAAGTTGCTACTTCATCTAAGATATCCAAACCTTCTAGTAACTTGTGGTTAATAACTTCCCCAGCTGAGAGTTTTAGTTTAGGATTGTTTTTTCTTTTTTTTTTTAATTTCATTTTTGGAGCTTGCTTATACAGCAGACCTCCACAATATCCTGGGGCAATGAGCTCTGCAATCCAGTTATCTATGATGTGAGAAAGTACTTCCTTTTGTTTGTTTTACAACTTATGCCTAAAGATTTCTTTCAGTGCCTCTTAGGTCCTGTGTCACCAGAAGGCATGAGCTGTCATTCCCAGATTAGCAGTTTTGGTGTCTTTCAAGATTAATAGAGTTCTGTCATCTCCCCTCTGTCAATGCTTTATCAGACTGAATCAGATTCTTTATATCAAGAAACAGTTGAGGAGCTTTTATTGTTCTTACTACCCTGCTCTGTTCCTTATCTAGTTTTAACCTTGAGGTGATAGCCTGTGAGAGGCATGCTATCAATTCTATATGTTGCTACTCATGAGCTAGTGTATGTTGTTTGCTTGGGACCTCTTGGAGGGTAGTCATTCAAGATGGATTATTACATTACATGAAGATTTAAGTGTTATAAAGCACACATGTACTCGTACTAGTCCTTGCAGGGAGGAGAGGCAGGATCTTTAGGGATCTGTTTTCCCCTAGTGAGATGTAGCAATTTTTAAAAAGAGAGCTGACTAACCTTCCCTGTGTTATACTTACTTCCGAGCTGAACTAGAGCCAGTTTTTTTTAAGAACAATGCAAAGGAAGAATGAAATTCAGAAGAAAAATTGTTCGTGTTACTAGGATTCCAGAACGAAACCATTTTACACCTAAGAAACTTTAAAAACTGCCTGGACATCCTCTTCCTTTCTACAGCAGCTGTTTCCACTCTATTTTAATGAGTGGGCTGAACTAAAACCTTTGGAAAGGGTTTTCCCCTCCCTCCCCCCTCCTTGGCTTCCCTACGTAAAAAGCTGCACTATAGTACCACACTTTGTGCTTCTGTTGAATGAGTAAATGCCTATGGCTGGATGGTCCAGAGGAAAGGCTATGTCATGTTCTCAGCTAGTTAAGCTCCTCAGCGCAAGCTTTTTAACATTTTCCTGGATGTTTAACTGATGTGATGTTGGCTGCAAGAAGTAAGTATTAAAAACCTTGGAAGACTGAAGACATTTTCACTCTTTTCTAAATTTTCTGCTGTAAATACTGTGTGGAGTATCTGTCGGTTTTGGAGGTAGATTCTGCTTGAATTTTACATTTCCTGTTAACTGTTTATATCTCTTCTAAGTGATTTATGAATTCCTTGAAGTTGTGTACTGAGATTCTTGAAGGAAAGTAACTCAGAAGGTGTTGTGTGTGATGTATGGTGGAAAGTATTAATTCCCTTTTACTGTGAAACAAAAAGAGAATTGCATATCGCTGCAGATGTCGTTTCCAAACTACTTTTTGAGTTCCCTATTTCTTGATTTATCTCTGCCTGCTGAGTAACTTTTTTTTTCAATCATGGTTGTATAGTTTTACTCAATGTCTAATCAGTCTTTCCTATGTGTGCTGAGAACATCTGCTTTGCGAGTTTCTCTCAGCTTTCACAGAAATACAGTAATTTCTCTGTCTTTTGTGTGCTTTCTCATATGAAGCAGAACTGAGAAAATGGTGAAGGCAGCGGCACTTTTTTTCTGGTTTTCCTTTGGCACTATATTACATTCACTAAACTCAGCAAATAGCAGAATTCCCTCTGGAGTACTGGGAAGCAGCCCAAACTCACTACAGTTGCATTTTGCTGGACTATTCTTGTAGCAGGCTTTTCTTTTTTCCTCTCTTTCTCTTTTATGTTCTGCTGAAATTCTTTCTGTTGTAGCTGCATTCCTGATTGAGTCCATTTTCAGATGGGCATCTTTTGCCTGTTCTCAAAGTGATCATCCTGAAATAAAAGCAAAAGAGATGCCTTGAGTCTTCACTACAAATTCAAGTTGAGATTTTTTTTTTTCCTAAAACTGGGAGTATGATTGCTCACCTTCAAGCTTTCTTAATAACTTATTTTATTTGGGGCTGAAATTACTATGTTAATTTAACAGAAAATAGAGGCTGACACTAAGTCTTAAAAACTAAACGTTTGGGTCTGGATTTCTCTGCTGCAGCTGGAACCATTTAAAGCTAGACTCAAACTTGATGATTTGACTCAGTAATTAGTAGCACAGTTAAAGCATTTTAAATGAGACCTAGGGTTAGGTCTGTCTTGGTTATGCTGCAGTAAATATGGGAGAATTCCTTTAATTTTAAAAGTTTTAGTCTCTGAGCATGCAGATGCTTGGACTATAAGATAAACATTATGGTTGATAGCTGGACAGGACCTTCACTCTTGTATTCCAGTTTTGTTCTACCCCAGTAATCACTTGCATCTATCCTTACAACATTCACCTAACCTGAGAGATGCATGGCAGCAAATAACCTGTGCTTCCCCAAAATGGGTTATGGCTACTCTGGGCATTTTTATGACCACAGGTAGCCTATGTAGCGTAAAGCAGCCCAGCAGTTGCTCTTGGGTACCGGAGTTCTCCTGTAGGCTTTGGTTTGAGAAATTAAAACTGCAGCTAATATGGGTTTCATTCTGACATAGGTCCAGTCTATGATCCTGTCTGTTCTGTCTGGGAAAACCAGGCTTAAATTAAGCAGATACAGGTTACAGTAACTCCACTTCTTCATTTAAGTAGATTTAGGTGATAGCTAAAGATAATAACTCTGTCTCTTTCTCATGGTGGACTTCAACTGTAGTGTTTCCTTGCGTAGTAAGTCATTCTGAAGGGCTGGAGCTATATTATATATTGTTGCAAATAAAGGCTACCTGCTGCTGCTCCCAAGTGGAGTCCCATTCTGCAGGGCCTTCTCAAGCACCCGTTAAGTGCCTTCCTAGTTCCCATCAGTGACTGGAGGTGGCTGTTAATGGTCTTAGCTCAGCAGGCTGGACGGAACTGAACACCATGCCTCAGTTTCCTGTTAAGCTTTTCCAGATTATTTCCTTGAAGTTTAAATGACAAAGTTTGCTATTCCACAACTTCCTAAGGCAAACAGTTCAATAGAAGCTGTCATTTAGAGGAAGAGCCAGAACCAAGAAAATGGTGAATAGCTTTTAAAGCACCTCACAGAGAGCTTCCTGCCTGTTCTACAAGGGAGATTTCTCTTGTGAGGCTCCTCTGAGGTGACTGAGTTGCCTCCCTTTATGCAAAATATCCTCTCTCCATGACCATTGTATGGTAGTTTACTGTCTTGTATACCTATAGTCTATGGCCAACAAGACAGAGAAATTCGGCATAAGTGTGCACAGCAGCCCTGTCCAGCCTGCCTTGTGGCAGATGGAAACAAGCTTTGGTAGAGAACTAAAGCTCACTAGGAGAAATAAGTTTAATACCTAACTCTGCTGGCACATGCACTGTGTGATCTCTGGCATGTTATTTGATTTATCTAGGTTGTTTCCTCACCTGTAAATGTAATAATGCTTGCTTTGTCTCTATTGGCTGTGAACTAGTATGATAAGGACTGTAGTCTTATGCACAGCTAGCACATTAAGTATAGGATTTGCCTGGACCTTTAGATAACACTAACAGTAATGCTGATATATGAAAACAGATTATTTCAGGTAATTGCATCATCTTTATTTATCCATACAAAAGGCATATGCTGAATTAAAGATCTGCTGAAAGCTTTACTGGGGAAGAGTCATGTCTGTCACACAGAGCATGTCTGTTTTACTTCACTTTACTCCAATTAATTGACAAAAATGAGATTTGTCTCATATTTTTGATTGTTAAGTCTTAGCAATACCTGAAGGGAGAGAAGCAGAGATTAATGTGTTGATGTCCTCTACTAGGGAAGCTGCAGTAATGTTTAGTGCATGAATATGTTTTGATGTAACTTTTAAACTTATTTTTAGATTCCATTAAAATCTGCTGGCTCTGTACGTGGTAGATTCTTCAGAGCCAAGAGCGCATAACTCAGTGTGTCCTGTTGTACAAGAAACCCCATCCAGCCTCTGACTTGATCAGTTTCTGAACTCCCACAGCTGTATGTTCTGAGCTCCCAAGATTCATACGACCCACCTAATTTTCACAGAGAATAAACTCCAAAGCCTATTTCTTTTTTGTCTGCCTCTCATCATTTTGCCAGATTATGAGAAACTTTAGGCACTCGCATCTTTGCTAACCTGTTTTGCAGCTCACTCTCAGATACCTCCTCAGTGTCTTTGTTCTCACTCCTGATATCTTCTGACATACTCCCCCCCCCTTTTTTTTTTTTGTGATTGGGCAGATGAAGGCACTCTTTCTGGTTGGAATCTGCATGGCTGCAAGTACTAGCATGGATCCTTTATGAGGATCGTGACTTGGATTTGCAGCATTAGAACTGAGACCTGGAGTAACTGCATTTGAAATCAGTTATTCCGGATTGACACAGGAGTAAGTGAAGTCCTTGCTCTTTGGTTGAATTGGCATAAATGTTAGCTGGAATATTGCAGGAGAATACAGTAAATAAATGTTAAAATCTGGTTGGTTTGGGGTGGAGGGACTGAGCTCTTAATATGGAGATAAAAGGGCAAAGCTTTATAGAGTATTGATCATCTTTTAAGTACTTGAAAGGGAGGGTGGTGGTTTAAATTCTGTTTCTTAATTGAGAAAATGAGACACTTCTGTAGTGTGGTGGTTGCAGAAGGCTGGGAATAAAGCTCAGATTTTCTGAATCCCAGTTCCTCAATGAGCTCTTTGAGAATCTGTGTCCTGCTGGATTACCTTCAGGGAGCTGAATTCTGATTACTTAACAACACTCTAAATGAGAACATCCTAAAAGGTTTGAAAGTTGAGTGACATCAGAAAAATCTGGTTTTCATAAGGGAAAATCTGGTAGACATGTGGATAAACATCTTCCAAAAATACAGACAGGGAAAAACCCCATATCCATTAATTCTATTAATTAATTAATTCATTCATGTTACAATATTACTGGGAGCAGGATGTTCTCCCTGGTAAATTCCACATGCTTACAGTAACATCTTATCATTGTTTAAGCTTCCACACAACATTTCCTGCATCTTTCCTTGAAGTGTTGTGTTTGTTTTTTTCTTTCTGAAACGTCTGTTTCTTGTAGGGAAGAGGAAAGCTACTGTAATATTCTCCTCAGTAAGTTGTATGCTATGAGAGGAGATTGTAACTTTAAATTGTGTTAGAGCTTTGCATGTGATCAGCCACTCCTAAAAATGGCAAAACATCACTGTTTCATGCACGCTGAAGGGTTGTAAATAATAAGCTATCCAAAAATACCATAGTTTTGGCAGGGACAAAAATATTTGGCAGGAAGTTTATCTGCAGATAACACACAAGGCTTCTTCTTTAAATTATGGTTGCTTCTTTGTTATTATTTTTTTTATAATGAGATCAAAAGGTTTTGCACAGTTTTTGAGATGGTAATTTGTATTTGATCCAGTTTGGTGAGCATTGTCTGTAATTAAGTTTATAGGCTTGTCCAAAACCTGAAATCATCAGCTCCTACACCTAAAGGGCAACTCATCTATCATGTCTTCAGTAGCAAGGGGGAGCAGGCTGTCTCAGAGCCATTAAAAATTATTTTCTTTCATATTTGCCAAGTTCTTTTATTCCCTGTAGGTTTTGATGACTCACACCTCTGAAATCTCTTCCATACATGGTTAAAGTGTAATCACTAGTTGGGGGTGGAGGGGGAGGACAGAGGGAACTGAGCTGATAGAGCTTTAAACAAACATGGGTGGTTTTCTTGAAACACAATTTCAATTCTAAGTCATACATGTGTAGTCACACACAGGGGATCTCTTAGCCTTAATCCTGCTACAAGCTAGTGGAAATAAGTGCCCATATACGGTGAAGGCCATGTATTTGCATGCAGCAAGGGTAGCTAACCTCTGTCCTCCATCCATGCCCATCTTCTTAGCCAGGATCCTATTCTGAGATGTTATTTCTACGAGATTCCTTCAACCTTTCTCACTTTGTCTACCTTTGAGACAGATGTTAATGAAATAACTTGGTTACTATCACCTTCTTTTGACAGTGGATACCTTTTGCACATCTTCCTTATGATGAAAGGCTGAGGGAGCTGAGTCTCTTTAGCTTGGTGGAGATCAAGGGGTGA
The DNA here is from genome assembly GCA_013399015.1 of Galbula dea. Classification (NCBI taxonomy): domain Eukaryota; kingdom Metazoa; phylum Chordata; class Aves; order Piciformes; family Galbulidae; genus Galbula; species Galbula dea. Next base: position 44,457 of record VWZX01009755.1, read on the forward strand.
CCTCATCTATGCTTATAAATATGTGAAGGGTGGGTGCCAGGAAGATGTGGTCAGGCTCTTCTTAGTGAAGCCCAGTGACAGGACAAGGGGCAATGGCTGTAAGCTGAAGCATAGAAGGTTCCATGTGATTACAAGGAAACATTTTTTCCTAGTGAGGGTTAGGGAGCACTGGAACAGACTACCCAGAGAGATTGTGGAGTCTCCTTCTCTGGAGGTATTCAAAACCCATCTGAATGCGTTCCTGTGTGATCTGGTCTAGGGAATCCTGCTGTGGCAGGGGGGTTGGACTAGATGATCTTTCGAGATCCCTTCCAGCTCCTAGCGTTCTGCGATTCTGTGATCTATTTAGTTCTCGTCTTAGCGCAGACAGCACTTACTTTTGAGCGGGTTAGTAATGGATGGTCAGTAAAACTGTCAGTGCAAGTGTTTTGCACCCATTTCTATTTTTAAAATATCCTCTAAAATAAGTTAGTGTTCTGTGTGACTGAGCCTTCTTCTCAGCTAGAAACATTCTGAGGGGCTGATTTGGTATAGTGGTCACTACTGGCAGACAAATCGAGTTACCATACTGTCTCTGTCATGGGCCTGTTGTCGTATTAGTCAAATCATCTAGCTATTGTCTCTAGGATTTTCAAAAGGACACAGCACTTATGTAAATCCATTTCAATTCAAGCTGACAGAGGCCTAATTCTTATTTCTGCTAAGGCTTCATTACACTGCCTGGCAAGGTCAAGATGGTTAAAATGAGGCTTTTTGCCCTGCCAGAGGGTTATAAAAGGACCCTGTGCAAATACAAATCTGGCACTGACAGTTTTTCCACTGATTTCAGTGGAAGCAAGATTAAATACAGCAGCTTTCTAAAAATTTCAATTTATGCTTCCTTGTTTCCCCAGTGTAAAAATAAGCCTAATAACATGTACCTATTTCATAGAAATGCAGCAAAGCTAATTTCATGTTTGCACAGCCGTTTGAACATGGCCAGTGCTACTTAAATGTTGACTTGCGTCATTTAACTTGAACTGGTTTGTCTGCTGATCAGTGAAATTCTTTTATGGTAAGTTGTATCTCTCTGAGAAACATCCCCAAATCCAAGTAATTTAGTTTTGCTACGACAAACAAAATTACTAAAACAAAAGTATTGCTTATTAATTTAAGAGCCCCAAGTGTGGTGTGGACTTCAGATGTTCAGGGCTGTATCATTCTAGGAGGGGTTTTTGTCACATTAACTGTCCTGTAGTTCACAAGACTATTGATGGGAGCCAATTCCTTTCTGTCCCAACACTACAAAAATCTATCAGTTAGTCATGGCCTTTTGTAACAGATATTTGTGGAAGTTCAGAAGGATATGAAGATAACTGTCTTCTAAATGCCCAGTCTTTTTTGCAGACTGATAATGGAGCGTTTTGTTACCGCGATGAACTGCCTTTCTTCTCCTGTTGGCATTCTAGAGCTCATATTAATGCCCACCCTGCTCAGGATAACATCACTCAGTTTGTATTAAAGTACTAACAGAAGTAAAAATAAAAATATATTTTAAGGATTCTTGTTACATAAGCTGAAATGTTTGTTAGATAAGTTGAGGCCACAATAGTAAGCCTCAATTCAATAGGAACATACAAACACATAATAAGAGATGCCTGCAAACCCTTGCTTGCAAGAGAAATTTCTGCCTGGTGAGTGACTGCCTTGCTGTCAGTGGACTGGCTTATGGAAAGGCTGTTTGCTGTTTGTGTATGAAATTACAAAATCAATCCTAAATAAAGAGGGCAGCGTGAGTGTTCTGTGAAAGTGGGGGGGTTATCTTGAGACATGGAATTTTTGCTTTCTCCTTAAATAAATAAGTTAGTGCAAAAATTATCATGATCTAAAGTGTTACTTCAGGAGACATATCATTCCGTTTCCATTCCGTAGTGCTGTCTCTGGATTTATGTGATCAATAATGTACATAAATCTTTCAGAGTCTAAATCAATATTTCCTTCTCTTGATGTTGTATTTTTGTCTTTGTCAGCATTGAAATAAACAGGATCTACCAGAACAGATCATTAAATACAGGTAATAGTATTGGCTGTTTGTGAAATACAGCTTGGTTTACAATTAGGAAAGCTAACTGGGGTTTCTTAACACAGGAGCAGTAAAGCAGGTTGGAAATGAGTAAATTGGCACTTTTCTGATAATTGTGTGGTTACCTGAGAGGATTTCTTGCCATCTCTGCTGTCCAGTGCAGCATGCTAAGCATCTTGTGATTTAAATGCACAACCCTTTATTAGCTATAGTATTTTATAGTTGATACAGTTGTCCAGATCCCCCAGTACTCTGAAGAGTCTGTATCCAGAGCCCAGCAGTGATGAATAACTATCCCTAGGACTATGGCTTCAGCCAGGGTGCAGATTTCCTCTGAAGAATCTAGACACAAACCCAGCTTTTAAGAAAAGGGCCCTGGCCTCATCTATGCCAGGATTTTAGTCTCATTTGAACACTCAGCCACACAGCCTCCATGGGACCTTTGGGAAGGTGAAACGGTAACCATGTTATGCAATTGCTGGTTTAGTGTTCCAGACCCATGACTTTTACCAAGGAACTGTGCCATCTGGCATTTGATTGTTATCTTAATGCCACAAGAGCCCAAATATTCCAACATAACCTGGTCTATATTTTAAGTACAACCACATTTCCAGTCCAGAATTGACACCTTCAGCTGTGGTATTTGCACCAAATGTGGTTGGTTCCAAACAACCTTTCTGCTAAAATACAACCACAACTTTAAAACCCACAACTTTACATCTATTACAAACTGAGACTACCTAACTACGTGTATACTGGGAAATCTGTATGGCTGTTCACTGACAGTTGTTCCCTTTCCTTTTCTACAGGATTAAATATCTCCATGTAGCAGGGAATGAGAACAGCCCTGCAAATGGGGGTTACTCCCTGTGTGCTATGATCTACACCTATCTAGTTGCCATGATCTCAGCTATTACCACCTGAGGCTGTGTTTGTTAGGGGGAGGTAAATATCACTTCTCTGTAAAAACTAGGTTTTCGGGTGCTTTCCGTAGTGGATAGGGAAGGAAAAGCACTGCCACATGGTGATTCATTCCAGCTTATGTCCCTGTCTTAGAGCAGGATGACTTGCCCTCTCAAAGCCCTTGCCACTCACCATTGACTGCAGAGGTAACTGTCTAGATGCCTGACAGTTGGTTAACTCTAGTTAGGTGAAGTGGATCCTGTCATTACTATTTATCCCTCATGTTTCTGCATCATGAAATGTCCATATGTAGAATCAATGGCATCACTAATGTTATCTTGAGTGAGGATTATGTTGTACAAAGTTCCGTCTGTGTATGCTCATTTGCAAGCCACATTTTGGCAACGTATTTGTTGGCAGATTTGTGCTGCTTGAAAGCATTGAGTACATGGTATTGTTGGGAAATAGAAAGTAAAGGATCATAAAAAGGTAATTAAAACTGGAGCTCTCTGCAAGATCTAAAATTTCTGAAAAAAAGATGAGTTTTGTGCTACAAATGCTGAACAGGTTTTCACCTTTTTGCATGTGAAAAGTTGTTAATTAGGAATTGAGAGTGCTGCTTCGAATACATCACATAATTGTTGTGAAAACTGATTGTTATGAATTTGCCAATAACGTAAGTAGTATTCTGTGTGAAATATCCAGAGGAACCTTGGGGAAAAGTTAAGTCTGTTCAGTAGAGTCCGATGGGACTTCTCTGTGTGGTGTGCTGCCTTGGAAGCCATCTGCAGTTGCAGCTGTTTACCTCCTTAAAGTCATAGTAATACCTTGTTCTGTTTAGTGAAAGTGGTCGTGTGCACAGAGTTAAATAGTTGCAGGGATAAATCCTAGTTTTGGAGTTTGGGGGTTTTTTTTGTTGTTTTGGGTTTTATTTTTGAAACCTGGACCTGCTGGCATCCAAGCTGTACTGGGAGTTCCTTACCAAACACTACATGGAGCAGCACAGTTTATTGTTCCAGCAGGAAGGCTGGAGTTTGCTTCATATTCATTTTGCCAGGGGTCGGAGGGAGGAGTTGTAGTAAGATACTGTGTCCTTGTCCTCTCATTGGTGAGGAGAGAAAACCTGGTTTGATGGACAGTCATACTTAATTCCTTGAGTTGGGGGCTTGGTGAACTACGCATAGTAGCCATGTCAGATTCCACTCTGCTGTCTGCTGGGCTGCTTGTATGATGCAACCTGAGCTGTTTCCTTGTAGGGCCAGTTTGGGTGGAAGGCACTTCCACATGTTTGCTGAGTTCACAATGCACTGGGCAGCTAGCTTGTTTTGCACCGTCCAAGAGTGTTATGATATGGAGCCGACTTCTCTTCACTCTTGGACTGCTGCTAAGATTTGTTTCTGATGGAGTGGTTATTATGTAGAGAGCAATTCAGTTTGTTCATTATGTAGGTTTTATGCTTCTCTGGGCACCCTTGTGGAGCGTGTCTGTTGAAGGGTGTCAGTGCTTCACTGTATAAGCATATTAATTAACTCATAATATCTTGGTTGCAGACATGAAGCCCCAAATCACTTTGGTTACTTAGAGAAGCAGAGCCTGCAGAGGGCTTGCTGTATTGTTAAGGATGCTCTTTGTTGTTTCAGGAGTCTATTGGCAGTTGACTGTGTTATAGGCTCAGTTCGTCAGGCTGCTTGTGGCTTCCTTTGGCGATTTAAACAAAACACCCTGCTTGTGCTTCAATTTCTCTATCAGCAGAGCAGGGACAACTCTTCCATAGTTACAGCAATAAGAACTTTTCATCTTAGAGTTACTTTGAAGTTGTTGAGATGACATATGTTGTAGTAATATATCATTTTGTTCTGACTGAAATGCAGGCTTTTACTGTTCCCCTTGCAGTTCTCTTTAAGAAGAGTGGCAGAACTTTAGCACTGACAGCAGTTCTCTTACTGCATCACCAAGAAAATTCTTGCTATTTGTAACAGCATAGTTTCCATTTGTCATAACAGACTATTTCTAAGCTTTGCTTATTATTTAGGACTGGATTGTATCACTTCATTTGTTTCTGGAGATGCTTTCATCAGAAACCAAGTCCAGATGTAGCAGGTTGGCAGTAGATCAGGTTGAACTACCCAAGGTTTTGCTGAGACTAAATAAGGCTTAAATATTTTCATTCCATTTCCTCTTCACCTTACTTATCATGCTGGCATTGACAGAAGCAAGGCTGCTTTCCTGAGTGTTGATCACTGTTCTGCATAGTCAGTTAAGTGCTGTTAGTAGTGTTTAAAATATAAGTGACTTGTTGATGCAAGAGAGAGACAGGGGTTGGAATAGCTAACCCTCATTGTTTTGGCAAGCCTATTAAGATGTCAAGTGGCTCATATGGCAGACAGGATTCTGAGCCCTGCAGTAGCACAGCCCTGATATTTGGAACTGGCAGCCAGCCCTGAAGGTAACAGTGCGCTCAGTATGTTTTCACAGTGATTCTCCTCACAGGCCTATATCTGGTAATAGGCTGCTGCTGACACATTTGCATGGCAATTTAGACTAATTTCCAACAGTGCTGTCACCTGTCACAAACAATTCATAATCAAATACTGCCTCTCTGCAATTCTAGGCAATTACCATGTGTGTTACAAGGTGTGTTATAATGTACCATGATCAGTAAACAACCGTACTGTACTGACTTTTGCCTTGTGCTTCCTGAAGAGTGCTGGTGGAAGCCAACTTGCTGAAAGACATGGCTACTTCTGGCCCACAGAAGAGGCCCTTTGTTTTCTGTGTGCGTGAGCCAAGAATGAGGGACGGCTTACACTCACAGAGAGGTGTGTGACAAAATATTGCTTTAAGGGCACTGATAGCCCCAAAAGGGCCTCATGTTGTGACAGTTTGACTTTAATCCTTTCAGAATAAAAGACACAATCTCCAACCCGTCGAACTAAGGTCTTAGAGCAATGTGGGCTTTATGGAAAGTGCTAATTTTTAGCACTTGAGTCAGTAAAACAGCATGACTTGGCATCTAGCTATAGAAGAACTTGGAAAAGGACATTCCTTGCCAAATATGCTAAGCATTTGTGTGATTTACTTCGGCAAAGATGTGAAATACATCCTACTCAGTCTGGGCCAAGGAGAAACCCTGGGGCTAGCAAAGCACAGGGCTTTGAATGGCAAATGGAGAGTGGAAAAGCTGTAAAGCCCCAAGGAAGTGCCTTGTGTCCCACCTGGTTGAGACCAGCCTGTGGTGGTGATGGTCTTACCTCTGGATCTCCTAGGTACAGTTGTCTATGCAGCACAGTAGAATAATGAGATTTGGCAGAAGATGAAAATAACTTTAGGCTTCTGTTTCAGAAGAGGTCCTGCAGTGTTTTGTGGAACATAGAGTGCTATTGGAACTTCCTCATGTGGCTAGGGCCAGTGCTGCTTTTCTGCTGATAGGGATGTCTCTGATTTGTGATACAGTTTAGTTATGTGTGAAGATAAAATGTCAACTGTTCTGGTCTTGTTTGTTTCCTTAAAGCTATCATAGGAAATATCTGAAACACTGCAAGATAATTAACTCCAGAGACTATTTTAATTACCAGTATCAAATCTGTTGTGTCATCTTCTATGTATGGACTTTCAGCTTCTGAAAGCTGTAAGTTGGAATTTGTCATTTTACTTAGCTAGAGTTAGGCTTCCTGAATGCTTTCCTATGAATTATGTAAATGATGCAGAGAATAAAATGGGCCAGTGTACATCCAAATTTGGTTCACAGAAGTTACTTGAGTAGATAGATTTCTTTGTATTTTCTCTCCTTCTAGGAAACACGTACCAGTGACCTCAGCAATGAGTCAGTCTTCTATGGCAGATCTCGTTCTGTACAACTGAGATAGTTTAATCCCAGATGTGTAATCTAAACTGCATTAAAATATACTTAGTTACCCACCTCTTCACAGAGCGCATGCAGCATTCCTCTTTCCTTGGTACGACATGACAATCTTCTGATAGCAAAGCAAGAGAGGATTAATTTCTACTATGAAGTCAGGTGAGGTCCACGTGCAAAATGTTTTACTGGTACACTGTGACAGAAATGTGTGCATACTGTGAATACAAGCTATGGAAAAACTGTATCTTTTGGGTAAAGATCGCTTCACGTCCCTCATTCTCTAAAAGAAACAGCAGGATCCCAGTGCCTGGATGTAACTGTACTGATACAAACTTGGTAAAGTTTGTTGTGGATCGTGCTTCATATCAGTACCTCAGCAGATCAGCTTTCCCTTTATCACCTCCCTTTTTTTTTTCAACGGTCCTGGACTCATTCCTGTTAAACAAAGAGCTGCTGCTTTATTGCTTTTAACATGGGGCTCTAGAATTCACTTACACAAAAATGCCTTGAAATCAGTGGGTATTTTGCCATACAAAACGTCGGGTTCATCTCATGAACATAAGTCTATCATCACTACGTTATCAAGACAGAGGTCTAATAATTACTGGCTCAAGCGGCTTTGGAAAGCTGTGGGCATACCTAATTCTTCCAGTGCATAAGTGGCTTTGGGGTGAAGTTAAGACTCAACAGACACTGTTCAGGTAATTACCTCCTTGAAGGTCTAAGTAGTGCATATTTCTAACTGTTAGAGAAGCTCCTTAGGCTGTTCTTTTGAGCTTTACTTTAAAAAGCACAAGAAGTGTCTGACTCAAGAGAATGTGGAAAATAAGGAGAAAAATTGTAATAATTATTGTGAAAGTTTATTCAGCTTCTTTTGGCACATAACAGAGCTGGGAGCTTCTATACCATATGTGAGCTATAAAGAGTTTAGAATGAAATAGTTCTCCTTCTAAGGTTTGCACGTTTCAGGAGTAAAATATTGGCCATAAGCACTCATTACAAATGACTGTGTAACAGTTAAGCATTCACCTTGACTGTGTACAGGCCTCGCAGATTTTAGCAGTCAAGAACAAAGAACTGAGTCTATAATGCTGCATGCCTCTTGATATTGATCTTTGGAATGGGAATATCTTCCTAAGTCATGCCAGTCCTGTCATGAAGGGAGCAGCTCAGTTTGCCCTGATTACGGGGAAATATGATGCAACAATGCTGGCTTACGCTTTCTGAGAACAGGAGTACAATGCAGTGGAAGTTCCCAAAATCCTGGCAGCTTAGCTAATGGCCATTGCATGTCTTTGTTAGTGTTTGAACATCTGTTTAGTTAGTAAACCCCAAGGCAAGTGAGTACCTTGCTGTTTTTAGGACAAAACTAATAATGTTTGAACAACTTGTTGAAAATGGTTTGGCCCAGCATTATAGCTAGCCCAGCTGTGTTACAATAAACCCAAACCCTTCATTATATGAATGGATAGATGGGAAAAAAATTCTTATCGTATTACAGCCAAATACAAAGCAGCTGAGTCTTTGGAAACATGGGTCCCTTCTGCTATGAAGTTACATTCAAAAGGTCTTTCTAGTCCTTACCATCCAGAGGAAACTGTTTGCTTGAACCAAAGCATTCTCCACTTCGGAATACGTGGGCAGGCTATACTTAGCAGCACCTTGGCTAGGACGTGCAAGCTACTTACATGGGAAGTGTCTGCTAAATTCCTCATCTTTTTAAACAAAGTGCAGGTGTGATAGATGATGAATGGATGAAAGGAATAAGAAGAGAGTTTATCATCTTTCTGTTAGTATGATTGTTTCGTCACATCACTGATTTAGTCTCGCCTGTGAGGTTCCATGAACAAAAAGAAATCTAGGTATAGATTTCAGGCCTTAGGTCTGAAGGGGAAGAGTTTCTGCACAAGATCTGGCACAGGGTTAATAGAGAATTCATTTAACTAAGATGTGGTCTTATAAATGGCAACACTGTCTCAGGATGAAAGTAAAAGTTTTGCATTTGCAAAGACATCAGTTAGAGGAGCTAGATTTTTATGCAGCCCTGAATAAGAAACAAGCTGAGTTTGACCTGGATGTCTGATGCCAGATAAGTTACTCATGTGTTTCTCTAATGTTTTAATATAAATGGAAAAAATGGAATAATGTCACCTCAGAACCATTTTACAAATCACAAGAGTACTGCATAACTTTGTCTTGGTCAACAGTATCTTTCATCCATTTTGAAATTCTGCAACCATATTTGACTATTTTGTCAGTGCTATCCTAGACATCTTTGCTGCTTTTGTCAAGCACATGGCTTAGTTGTCTCTTGGCATCAGTTTGTAATCCTCCATATCTTTTTGTCTCTGACTTTTTTTTTTTTTACTGGTAAGTTTATAGTTCATTTGAGTATGTGTGAGGTGTTCTCATCTCTAAGATATTTAATGACCGTATTAGGGAAGCTCTGAAAGCTTGGAGAATCTAATTTATAGGATTAGTTCTGAAAGTTTAGTATCCTTACAGAATTTGAAAAATTACTTTATGGCTTGCATTTTATGCAAAGCTGTAAACAAGAAGAGAGTAATAATGTTTAATAATATTTCATGGGAAACACAAGAAAAGGCCAAAGGCCAGTTATTCAGGTTTATTCATGGATAGCATCTATTCTGGTAAGTCACCTCTTGGAAGAGGTACAGAGATACACAGGTCATGCTGTTGTACTACCCTTTCACCATCCTGAGTGACACCTCTAAAATGGGAGAGGCCAACATACCAGTGTAGGATGAGGAAGCACTGAAGTTGTTAGTGCTGTTCCTGCAGACAGAGAAATTCTGAGAGATGTTCTGCACAACCTAAGCAGGTATGCTCTATTTTTAACTGGATTACCATTGTATCTCACATCTTATATTTAGCTATGAATTGTATCTGCCTTTGCATTTTGATAGAATCCAAAAGAATAGAAGGACTTTCAGTGTTTCACAACAATAAGGTTGTTGTGGTTAATCCATTAGGAGATACTAGGATTTTTAGATAGTACTGGCATCTTTCCTTGCCATCTTGATTTTTGATTTCTTCTGAGCTTTAGATAATGTTTCTCAAATTTATTTTCTGTAGCCACAAAGAAGGATGAAGTTCTTAAATATTCATATGATTCTTTAATTTAAAAAAAAAGGGGCAGCAAACAACAAAAAATGGAAACAGCTCTTTAGGGATGGCTATGCCTATTCTGCAAGGTGATGGAACCATTACAATTATTCTGCGGTGGAAGTACAGTGCTCACTTTTGCAGAAAGTGCAGGTAGTTATTGACTCTGGAGGATGACTGACAGTCTGGCCTTCATAGGCAATAAGTAAAGCCTCTAAAGAGAAGTTAGTCTTTAGGAATGTGAGAAGCAAACCCTGCCTAGGTCTCGTGTATATTTACAGTCAGAATAGCCACAGGCAGACTTAATTTATCTCACCAAGGGGCCTTGCAGGAGCCTGCTTTGTGCCTGGGAGCATAGTGCTGACATAGATAGGTAGCAGCTACCTCAGGGCTTGCTCACGTTTGTCTCTGTCTCTGCATTACGCTAAGTAAGCATTCCCAGAACATTATTTTTTTTTTTATTTGAAACCTAAGAGTCCTGGTTCCTGCATGAGCTACAGCAGCTCAGACTTCACATAAAAACCCAGCTGTCATGGGAATCACAATCAGAGCACAGGACCTGGCATGGGTGGGCATTTTGCATCAGTCCACATATGAATTGCAACTGGTTAGTGTCCCCTGACTTCACAGTGAGGGAAATCCTCATGGGAGGCAGGATCAAATTCTACTTCATGCCTGCTGCAGGAGCTGGACCTGAAGAGAGCTTCTGCTTTGAGTTTTACACCTTCTGTTTTGCTGCTCTGAGTGCATAGGTGGAAGTGACTGAGCTCTGCTGGGGGATTCTTAACTGAGCACAGCATTGTCCTGCCCCCAGCACCCAGAGCACTCATGCAATAATCAAAGGGAGGTGGTGGCTCCTGAGAAATGTCACCAAGTATTTAGAAAATCATTCTGCTTGGCAGGCAGCATTTCAGCATTTTATTTTATGACTCTCCTCTTCCTTGTCATTTATTACAGGCCTTTACATTAAAATAGGATCTGAGTTTCCCAAGAGAGAATGTCTGGAGGATGGTGTGAAGTCATGTGTTGTATATTTATGGTATTGCCACTTCAGATGTTATTGAATCAGCATGTGGCACCCCTCTTCCCCAGGTGAAGTGAATTCACTTAAAGAATCATGAAAGGTTTTGTTTGTCTTGTAAGAATATATGTTAGAATGACTTTTATTTGCCTTATGGTTCAGGTCCTTTTTGGTTCTTCACATTTTTCTTTTCACTGTGTCAGTAACTCCCTGATTTTATTTTGGAGGTTGATTTTTTTTCTAATTTGTTTGTATGAGAATCTCATCTTTCATCTAAATCTTCTGTTTCCATCAGGTGAGGCTTTGTCAAAACATCACATATTGTAAGAGCTGATAACACCATGCTGGATCTGCAGAGCCCAAGGGCGTGTCACACAGGGAGATGGCATTTTGTGCCTATTCTTAACTGATGAGGATATTTTATGTGGTTTAGAGCAGCTTCCTAAGTGATTGTGGGCAATTCTGGATCAGTTCAAGCTTCAGGAATACCCCAGGAAATTTTTGGTTAAAGACTGAACGTTACTACTTGACGAGAGCTATATGAGAAGACTTCAGTATTTTTGCAGCGATATTTTGGAACTATTTCAACTACTGAACAACAGATGTTAAAAATCTGGGCTGATGTTCTAGCACCAGGGCTTTCTTGAAGACAGGGTGGCTTTTAAAGCCACTTTACAAGAAATGAATCTCTATCAAAGTTTGTGAATTTTGTGGTGGTCTGAGTATGAAGACCAGAAATGGATTTTTGAATTTTTTTTAACACTTATCTTCATTCAGAAGAGCAGACTGAGTCACAACTAGGGCAGACATTAAGGGGAGAAGGACTCTTGAACTATATGCAACTTGGTGCTGTGCTCGTTAGCTTTCCGGTTTGCTGGAGGAATAGAAATACCAGTGGTAGCAGACAAAACTGTAGGGTTGCTCTCTGGCATTGGCACAATCCAACATTTCTAAGGAGAGCTTGAACCAGTGCCACCACATGGTTTGGGCTCCCATCACACATAAGACCATGTAAGGACTAAATAGAAATTTTACAGCCTTTTTAATTCCAGCAGTGACTCAGAAAGGGCAGACCCTGCCTGAAGGCCCAAATACTGGGCTGCAAATGGAAGAGAGCCTTTGTGCTGATTATCCTTGTAACTCTTCATGTAGTTCTCCTGGCTGTAGGTATTATTTATGTTAATATAATTGTCTAATCCTTTCTGAAAGCCAGTGAAGCTGTTTCCCTACAGTATTCCCTTCTTGCCTTGTGGTAATAAATTCCTAGGGCTGATTTTTATGCCACCTTTTAAAAATTATTTTTATAGAAGAATATCTATTACTTTTACTGCCTTTTTGTAGGAGCAGATAAATTGGAGCAAGATAAATTGGCACATCCCAATCTTGCTTCACAATTATTCATTCATTACTTCACTTGCAGCCTGAAATCAATCAAGTTTTCTTCTTTCCTTCTGTCTTTTCCAGCTAAATATTCCTCTGATGTTTCCATGTAACCTCATTGTATGTTTGTCATTTTTAGCATCTTAAGCATTGATTTGACTTGATTGTCTAATCTTTCAAGGTTCCTTGGTATTTTATAATTGTACTTTTGTTAGTGACTCAGGTTTTCTGGGCAGCTGCTCCAAGAGTCTCCCTGATTCTGCTGTGGCTATTACCTGGAGCCTTTTGAATCTGAGTCCAGGTAACTGCACTCTACAGGACATTAGCAGCTTCCATATACGTGGTCTGGGCCTGCTTCTTCCATTATTCCCTTCCAGTGCTTGAGACAAGCAGGAATTATCTTAAATCATGTTTTTGGGTCCCTACTACCATAAGCAGGGTGCTGCATAGTCCAGCAGCAACCACAGCAGCCTTGAAACTGCCTCTTGTGTGCCCCGCTTCAGCATCCCATAGCAGTACCCTGCAGCGTGTAGTACTATAACTTGGCATGCTCTGGCTCAAACACTAATCCTCAGAGAGCTGCTATTAATCATTTTTAGACTCCTAGAAAGTTCATCGGAGCAGGAGATGTTTCTTACTGAGATGTTTTCACCTATTTTAAGGATGCAATCATACCTGATGTAACTTTGCTTGCTACTTTGACACTTGCAGTGTTCAAGGAGAAGATGCAGTGTTGGCAGGGAATCTCATGAGAATTTTTCTCTTAACGGTTACAGTCATTTTTCTTTTCCTCTGTTATGTATAAAGACATAAAAAACATGGTTTAAATAAATATGAGATGCGGATTTGTTCTTTAGAACAGGAAGCATTTTTCTTTTCCTGTAGTCCTGACCAAGAACCTTAACATTTGCCCTGTGTTTTGCCAAGAACACATCATGCTTTTCAGGGTCTGAGTCTAATTTCTGAATTAGAAGAGCAACAAAGAGAAAAAGAACTCCATTTATAAAGTCTCAGTGGAAAAATAAAATGGGCACATACATAAATGTTGATTGTGTGTGTAAGCACCTGCACAGAAGAGGATAAAAGCAAGGAATGACACTTGCTTCCATGAGAGACACTTGGTTTGGTCACAACATGGAGCTAATGTACAGAGAAAGCAGAGGGGCATTTCACATCACTTACATAGCTCATGGACAGTATGCCTGTGTCACCTTTTCCGTGAGCTGACAGTGACCCCATGCAGTGCACTGTTCCTTTTCTCATTTCCATCTGTTCAGCATTTCACAGTTTCTCAAATCACTGGAAGCCTGCTATTGAATTGTAGATCTGTCCTATATTTCACAAATTTTATATGGTGACCTTGTGCTGCCAGCAAAAAAGATTTCGGGATACCTTCAGCTCAACATCTACCCTTAAATAAATGGAATGTGTTTGCAAATTATTGCAACCTACTTATAACTGTCTGGGAATGCTGAGCTGAAAGAGAGTCACCACCACCTTGGTACTTATTGATCTCTGCAGAGTAGATCTTTCTTTTCATGGAAAAATTTAGCCACTTTAACCTTTGTTCTCTATAATTTGTATGATCATCTCTTTTAGTATATGCATGGCAGCACCAAATAATAACAGTTGTGTCTGTCTTTGTCCAGTATGTGGTGATTTCATTCACAGGCAATGCAGTCTCTGCATTAGATCAGACAGATTCTGCTCTGGCAACGATACATCTGCATGACATGCCCCATTGCTCCTGCAATCTACAGCTAAACCCTCTTTGTCATTCCACTGTTCCTTTTCTCATTTCCATCTGTTTATCGTTCAAGAGTTTCTTGAATAATGGAGACACAGTGATTGCTTTTGAGATGTGTCATAAGCTGCTTGTGTTTTCTTTCCTTTAATAGCCTTCTTTGCCAGGCAGTGCAGTTGGAGGATACAGTAAGGAGAACTGATAACTTATTCCAGCTTTTCTGCTGAAGCAAATGCCAGTGGCTCTTCTGCGTGTTTCCCTGCTTGCTGTCCACATTGATTTTCTATTATTCTTGGCAGAAATACTGGGACCCATTATGCAGCCACTGAAAATTAAGGGAGCCTCATCCCTTGAAGTGGTAAAGTGAGAGATTTTAGTATTAGAGAGATGAGGAAAATAAGTGCTTGTACTTTAAAGGATTATTGTTACAAAGGCAAGAAACTTACCCCTGTTCTGAATTTTGCATGCTTCACCCTTCCTGTGTTCATTGAGGTAAAATTTATTATCGTAGTTGTTAGCTGTGAAAAACTATATTCACCGTGGAGTTAACTCATGTGGCTGGATTTAAATTCCCAGCTTTATTTACAGCCACTTAATGTTTGCCTCAAGCTTTGATGAAGATCTTATACCTTAAGACTTCAAGTGATCTGCAGAGAGGTCAGGTAGAAATAAAATACTATCTTCCCTGCACAGTGTTCTTGAGATACAAAGGGAGAATGCAAAAGGAAAAAGCACCTGCCTTCCAAAGGAGTACTGGGTGCTGGCTATGGCCAGGGTCAGAGAGTAACAGTGCTGTGAGCCAGGAAGGTGAGATCCCTGCATCCACCAGAGCTGCAGCTGCCACCCCTCTCCCCATGTGGAGTTCCTCTCTCTCTCTCTGACTGCAGCATTTTCATCCTTGGTACAAAGCCCTTTGTGAGTAGTATTCCACAGGATAGGAAAATCACTCACTGCCTTCTCTTTCTCTCCCCCTTCCCTGCTGTGTTTCTTTTTCCTAGGCAGTTATATAGTTCTTCTTGGTCTTTTTGAACCCAGTGTGGTGAGCAAGACCTCACTGAGATTTTGTTGCATTATCTATCCCCCTCTCCCTTGAATTGAGGGTCTACTGTTTCCTGCTAAGACAAGTGTAATCAACACAGCGCCTGGAGGCCAAGAGACTGTGTGTTTGACCTTTTGCCTGGGTCACTGACCCCCATTTCATTCAAACATGTTGGTAAATAGAAGCACTTCTTACATCTTTAAGATTTATGTAATGACAGGGGAAGATTACCAATGGAGGTATCTTTTTGTATTTTGGGGCCTGGGCTGCCTGCCAGTTTTACTTCTTGAGAAGCAAGTTTTGTGAGAATGAAGCGAGTGACTCCTACTCCTCCTTGACATGCTTTAATACATGTACTGATTGGTGATTTACATGAAGATGTGCTGGGGCTCTGCTTGAGCTGACAGTGCTCCATCCACTCTGTGCACTTTAATCTCACATGTGGAAAGAGGAAATGAGTTAATCCGTGGTTAAATATAGAGGTGATGAAAGAGGTGGGAAGGGGAGGGGTAGACTCTAATCTCACTTAGGTTGGGGTCAGTCCAGAGTAACGGCTGTATCTGGATGGTATTACTCTGGAGTAAGTCATATCTCACCTCTGCAGAGCTGACAATATTGGCTAATGGAAAATGGCCACAGTGACAGTGTGCCCTAAGCTCTGGCGTAGCTGCAGTGGTATTCTTTCTGTTCACCCTTTACATGTTGGTGATGGGTTTTTTTATATCAAGAGGTAACCAATGGATTGTTTGGGTAAGCAACTGCACATTGGTGAAATTACATCTTAAGGACCTGATCTGATAGTGTATCAGCGTTGATCTATAAGCTTGATTCTCTGTGATTATTGTGACGATGCACCATAACTGTTCCTGTATTTTGCAGCGTGTGTTTGTTTACTCTTTATTCCTGTCCTCAGCTTTGAGCTAGAGATGCAGAAGAATTGAGAAACTGGAATACCCCTTGTCTTCTCTCTTTGTGTACAGATGTGTTCTTAAAGTGTTAGTCTGAGAGCTGCCACTGACCATTCTCTCTAGCTTCTTGTGTGCCTATGTGTTGTTTCTTTTTTTGGGGGGAGGTGGGAAGGCTGCATTATTGTATTCCTTACTAGTGTACATTAGCTGGTTCTGAGCAGTTTTTTCTCTGCAAAGTGCTGCTGGTATGCTGCCTGCTGATTATGCCTAACCAGAAAGACAGCCACACCTGAGCAAAGAGGTGTGCTTTGCAGAAGGTTGGCACTGCTGCCAGAAAAGGTGTATTGCCTTTGCTCTGGAATGGCACATTGCCTGCACTGCGTTGGAGAGGTGCAATGGATTTTGCTGACTCATTTGTACAGGTAAAAGCAGACTTTCGGGCATGGGCTGAACAAACCTGAAAGAGGAATTACAGCAGACAGCAAGAGCTGCTACTTCTGAGAAGGCAGCTTGAGCTAATCTGTTATCTGCTGACAGTGTTTTCTCAACAGAGTTGAACCCAAGTAGTCCATATGAGGAATTTACATTTGGAGATGACATACTGTATGGGTCATGTTTATTGAGCAGCGGGTAGGGAAAGCCACTGGTTTACATAAGCTCGCTAAGTTGAAAGATCTGTCAGAAGAGTTCTTTTTTTTTATATTGGAGAAAATCTAAACCAGTTTTTAGAGATCCATATCTACCCTGGAATGTACTTGTCTCTTTTGTTGACTTCACTGGGAATCACATGCTTTTGCAGGATTTGGCCTCGCATGTAGATTAGTAACAAGCATCACTGTTGTCTTCACTCTTCCTATTGGCCCAAAGCAATATTCTGTGAGTAATTCCAGTCTGTAGACACAGACTGAACTCTAGCTATCTGTCCTTAAGCAGTCGATATAAATTGCATACAGTTTGTTTGGTAAAATCTAATAAACTATACAAAAGCCTATAACATTAGAGATGCCTTATCAATAACAAGCTGATTCTCAGTATTAGGATGAATTGTAATTAGCAAAAATGTTACCAGAATCTGATCTTTGCTGCCTTAGCCAAGGATAGCATTTTTGTTGTATTTGATGCTAAGTTAGAAGATGGAGTGGTTCAGATAAAAGTTTTTGAAGGATGCATTGACAGGTGTTCTTATCTGAACCACAAGTCTTACGACTTCCGTATTGAAAGAAATAACCACATCTGAGACCAAGGGCAACCATCAACCTAGCACACAGTTGCTCAAGTTAAAGACAGGGACCCTTGTCCTTCCTTCAATGCTGGTGCTTGTTACTGTATCAATACCGATGCTTGACTTCACTTGTAGCTTTGCCAGATGAAGAGTGCATGTGAGCACTGTCTGATCAGCTTTGAGAAAATAGATGAGCTTAATTTATCTTCACTTGCTGTTCAGTTTAACTTGGTGGATTCTGCCTTCTGAAGATTATGGAGTGCTTACATGGACATTTCTGCTGTCTGCACTGTGGGGAGTAGTAACCTTCAGCAGGTGGGATGGTGACAAGTGTTTTTCAATGGAAACACCCTAAAAAGATGAGTATCGATTTCCAGCCTTAGAGGCAGTAGATCAGTGAAAAGAGCATTGTGCTAGGAAAGCAGTAGCTACAGTTTGTTCCTGGCCCTGATCCTGGTATTATGTGACTAGGTCAAATCACTTCTTATCCATGCATCTGTTTCCTCTTCATCTGTCTTGTCCATTTAAACTCCATGGAAAAGAGGCTGCCTGTTCTTATGTGGACAACAGCAAAATAATATTTTTATCCTGCTAGTCTCACAGTTGCTTAAAGTTTTTTTCTCTAAATGGCCTTTAGATCTGAGTCCTGTTTGTTTTATTTGTGGGGTTTTTTTTTCTTTCCAACTCTTTGGTTTTCCATTGTAAAGCTAGCCACACAGTGATGTATTTGTTTATGTTTTCATTGCCATTGTACTTGCTTTGATTTTGCAGCTCAGTGCCCAAAGCACAGTGTGCTCTACAAATAATGTGATGAAGTCAAGCAGGGTCAGCCTCTTTCTCTTTTTACCTTGAAAACAATGTGAAACTCCTATGTTTCTTTTGCTTGGCACCTCCAGTTCTCGAGCTGGAGGCTCTGTGTGTGTCTGCTGCCCTCCTGTTGTGTTCAAGTGTGAGATGACTTGGACAGTGTTTTCCATGGCTGCCTATGGGGATACTGGAAGCTGTGCTATCTGCTTGGTTGTGTGTGAGAGCAAGCTGTTAAGTGTGGAAAATTAATGCAAGAATAGCAGTGTGCTGAGCTGATGTATGTCAAGAGTGGGTTGGTTGTGATTAGGTCCCATTACCAGAGCTCACAAGTGTACACATAGGCTTGTCTTGCTGGATCATGCCTGGCTACTGTCTGCCACAAGGAATTTTCTGCTGTTTCTCACCTCTCCTTTTTGCTTTTGGCAGTGTTCCTTTCTCCATGGGGATGTGGTTTGAGTGTGGTCTGCGTCCAGCCCTTTTAAGAAGTGCCAGGTTACTGGCAGTTGATCTGAGAAAGAGAGGAGGAGCAGGATAGCTTGATTCTGCACTACTGAATTATTTTCCGCCACTGTATTAGCCCTCAGCATGAATAGAGCAGCCTCCAGAAACATCCATAAAAACATGGACCTCAGTACTTTTATACTTCAGCCTCATCCCCATCTTGTTCTTGCTATTCCCATTTCCACATCACTCTGAAAAGCTCTTTATGACAGGTTTGCATACCAGGACAGACTAAGGCTTGATGCATCAGAAAGCTTGATGCATCAGAACTACGTAAACTTCAGTTTTCTCTAAACCACAGTGATTTGTTTGAACAAATCTGATCAGTCTAAACTCAACGAGTGTTTAGAGTTAGGGAAATCCTTACCTAAGAAAAACCAACCAACCAAAGAAACCACCCCAACAACATCAAAACAAACAAAAAAACCCAAAACCAAGCAACCCCACAGGAAACCTCTTTACCAGCAGTGTGGTGAGTTGTTTTGTTTTGTGATGCTTTTTTGTGTTCTCAGTTTGCTTGATTTCAGCACTCACCTGTTATATTGCTGCATTTGTTCAAAGTTTCCAGGTGGGAGCACTAATCTGGTTGTGTGCTGTTGTTTGTCACTGAGCAGTTCAGTCACCGTCAGGGGCTCTGTGTGCTGGCTGCTTGTGCAGGAAGAGTCTAAGTACCTTTGGCATTATTCAGTAGCAACTTTTTCAGCAGATTTCTCTGTTATAATGGGAAATCAAACTCTAACAGCAGACAAAGCCAGAACACAGCCAAAGACTAACAAAGTTAAAATTAAAAAATGTTGAAAGCTTTTTCGCAGTGTCCTTCACCTGTGATGCTGTCAGCTGCCCTTCTTTTGCTGCCACTGACAGGAAGTTTTGTCACTAAAAGCAGTGGTTGTAAAGTTTGTCCAAAGTGAGTCCTTCTGTGAACAGTGCACTGATTTTTTTCACCAAAAATGTCTCTTTGTGGTCCTCCAGGACCTAATATGGGGCATGTTTCCAAGGGGAAACTTGGAGTGTTTAGGAGTCTCTTCCAGATTGGGGCATAGACCAGCCATAACCTTCACCCATGTTCCTGTGTCTTGCTGCCCTTCCTGGCTATGTGTCAGGTTAGAGACTTAGTTATAACAACTCATGGTACCAGAGGAGTTTCTACGCGTTGTTTTTCATGCCATTTACTCTCTTCTCTCCCTCTCAACATACCTTTTAGTCCTTGTGATGAGTAATGATTTCTCTGCTGTGGGCAGCTTGTGATAGCTGGGACTTCGGCCAACTTCAGCCTTTTGCCAACTTGCAAGGACAGGGCAGGTTGAGAAAGCAAACAAATTGTAGTTAATGCCAGCAGGGCAACTTCTTGTGTCACAGTAAAACCAATGCTTGACCTTGCAACTGGAATATTAACTCCCTCTTGGTGCATACTCTGGACAACTTTTTTAGGAAATTTTCCTCTCAGTACTAGCAATAAGCCTTTCAAACATGTGCTTTCACTGATCCCTTTCTATTTGTTGGAGGTGGAGAAACTACTAGACTATCCTGGACAGAAAACTAATTTGTTTCAGCTTGTGTTTTCCTAGGACTGTTCTAGTCCTATTGAAAAACTAACCTGTTCCTCCTAGGCTCATTGTTTGAGATATTACTGGGTCTTGAAAAACAAGTCTTGAGGCTTGTAAAAACATAATTTTTGATGCTTTATGAGCATATTCTGATATGGCTCCCAGGCAAGGTCCTAGTTTTAAGAGTTTTTACCTCTGAGCATCACCTTCTGTTTTCTCCAGGTCATGTTTATGCTCCTCCTGCACTGTCATGAGGACATCTAACTGGTGAGGCTAATTGGCTGACAGGCTGGTTGTAGCAGGCTCTTAGAGATTCTGGTCTTGCATTGTTTGTTTAAAGAAATGTGACTCAACTCCAGTCCCCTCAAAACCTGAAGAGAACACATATGAGAATTTTTTCAGTCATTCAACACAGGCAAGAAACTTTGCTAGTTGGTCTCCTCAAGTAGTTTTTTAAGTTGTTGGATACAGATAAGTATGAAGATGACAACGTAGAGAGAGGCTGGGTTGCCCTCTGGAAGAACCTTCCTCTCCACTCAGTATGGAAGAAGCTTAGGCTTAGAGGCTGACCAGTTCAGTCTGATAAATGACATGATTAAAGTTGAGGGCTGTCAATGCTTACCTTATAAATGAAACTGCAAAGACATTTCATTAAAGCCAGGCTACTGTTAAAGTTATTGAGTGAAACAGTAAAGCTGCACAGCTATCTATTAAATCAATGTCAAATCTAACCATTTAGACAATATTGTACTGGAGTTAAATAGTCACATCTGGTAACCATCAATATATTAAAAAAAATTAAAAAGTTAAAAATTGTCCTCTGTGAATTCTGCCTCTGTGGCTGTCTGCCTACCCGTGTACCCTAACCAAGGAATGTGTCTGAAGACAACCCAATATATTTTTCTTAGTATGTGCTTACCTGCCCTTCCTTCTGAGGGCCTTTATTCCTGGCAGCAGGGAGTTACATTTTGTGGCTGTTGTTACCCTTAGCTCCCAGCCCAGGCTGGGAATCAGACAAGCCTGTTCATACATCAGGGATAACTGTGCAAGATGCAATATTTTCTTCCCTTTTTCCGTGTTTTCTGAACCAGTATACTAAGTGAAGCTGAAATCAGCAGTGATTTACATCAGTAGGCAGACTGTAGGTTGTGGGGAGGTGTGAATATTTGTGCTAGTCAGCTGTCCTTGCTGCCTAGGGGGAGAGAATCTCCAGCAGAAAGGCAGGAAAGCGGATGTGGCTTCATCCTTCCTTGAAGACAACTGTAAATTTTGGTTCTCACATCCTAGGGGATGCTAGTATGCAGATCTGGTCAGACTTCTGTTTATACTAACAATCCTTCCTGCACAGTAAGCAGAGAGAATTGCTTCATCTAAAAATAAAATTATTTCTGTGAATGGCTGATTGCTTTGCTACAGCCTCCTAGGTACTTGTGTTGGACAGTAGGACTAGTGACACTAATAGCATTTTCTTCCTCTGACTTTTGTAGGTATGTGCTGTTACATAGCAGTTGCATGTGAAGAGAAGACAGAGTGGAAATCATTGTCAGAGGTTCCTGACCTTTTAAGCTGGGCCTGAAGAGTTCAGGCTGACTGATGTGAGTACCCTGAAGGGGAGAGGAAGGAGCGTGTCACTGGGAGACCTCATCCTGACTAGGGGCACCAAAAATGTATCTATCACTTATAGTGAAGTTTCTCTTCCTAGTAGCAGCCCAGTTGGGTTGTGGAGCAGAAAGCTATGTGCTGGTGAGAGCACCACTGTGTTATATGGGATCTTTTTGGTAGGTGAGCCAGTCAAAAGTCCCAGTTCTTGAAAGAGCTCTGAGGACTATTTTTGTGGTGAATTGTGCATACACTAGATAAAACACAGTAGTCCCAGCAAGGATTAAATTCACCTTTGACATCATCAAATGTGTTCCTTGTTTATTGTCTGCAATTTTTACATCTTTTTCTGTTTATTTGGATGCTGGTGCCAGTAAATATTTTGTCCCTTAGTCTAGATCTGAAACACATGGAGGTAGTGGAATTTTGTAATTGGAGTGAGGGCTAGGTTTTAGGGTAGGGACCAAAGAATAGCAGTTGGCATCCAATAGGCTACAAATCCAGGTTTAGCACTTGTGCTTACCTGCATGGCAGTAGTGAGCTGGATTCATTGCCTCATCTGTATGAGGCCACTGGGTTAGGTTTGAGTGGGTGTTGGGATGTGTAACTTGACTTGGTGTAGGCTTAGAGCAGATGCTTGCTCAATCCTAGTGATTGTCAAGCAACATCAAGGCACAGCACTTGTGTGCTTCAAGGAGCGCATGGCATTGAGTACCAGGACCTGGATATGGATAGTCCATATAGGATTTTGGATCTCACAGGAATGTAGGGAAGTGCTTATATACCATGCTATTTACACTTGTTCTTTTTTAAAATCTAATTAAGGCATTGTGTTTTATTTTTAATGTGACCTATGGATATAAGCTGGAGGAGGGGAGATTTAGACTGGAAATTGGAAGGCGGCTCTTTACTCAGAGGGTGGTGAGGCACTGGAACAGGTTGCCCAGAGAGGTTATGGGTGCCCCATCCCTGGAAGTGTTCAAGGCCAGGCTGGATGTGGCACTGGGCAACCTGGTCTAGTGAGTGGCATCCCCGCCCATGGCAGGGTGTTTGGAAATAGATGATCTTTAAGGTCCCTTCCAACCTGGGCCATTCTGTGATTCTGTGACCTGCAATGCATGCTGCAGATCAGCTATTCACCTCAGACCTTTAGTCCAGGCATCTGGCACTAAGCAGAGACAAAACATTTCCAGACCTGACAGGTTAGACCAGAGGCACAGAGAGGGGAAAATAAATACCTATTCAGTGCACCTGGAAACAAAGTGAGTCTATGAAAATGCAACGGGGAAGTCCTGACTGTATCTTTTGCTGTGGTAGGTAAGGGAGGCAAAGTGCAAAAAAAATGATAAGTGGGTCCAAGGCTCTCTAAATTGTTTCTACTTTAAAAGAGAAAAACTGCCCTTAGTGCATGCAGAGAACCGTTGCAAAGGTTGCTAGAGTTGCTGTTCTCACTAATGGCCAGATTTCCCAGGGCCACTGGTCGGTTGCTACTGCCTTACTCAGTTCCCAAATTCATTGCTTCAAGTGGATGCTGAAGGTTACTCAGGCTGCTGTAAGATGCAGTGAGTCCTCCTTTCACTACTTTCCCTGGGGGAAGAGCAGGCTATCTGCTAGAGGAAGAGGAAGGCGTTGCCCAGAATGTCATTTTGGCTCCAGCCCACTGGTCACACCAGCTCCACACTGGCTCCACCCATCTTAGGCTAAAAAAAGATGGTGCAACACTGTGCCAGAAGCCAAACCAGTGGCAGTGAGGTTATAGGGAGCAGGAAAATGGAGTTCATTTTTTTCTGTTGAACTTTTGGGAACAGATGGAGAGTCAATGAAGCAGAGATGCTGGAAGGGACAGCATGTTTCAAATATTTTCCTTAATGCCTTCCCAATCTGCTCACAGCCCCTGCCTCTTTAGTACAGGGCAGTTAGTATAGCAAGTGAAAACTTTAATGCCCTTGACTTAGACAGGGTGGAGAGTTGGGCAGGGAGAAATTTAATGAAATTCAACAAGGCCAAGTGTCGAGTTTTGCACCTGGGAATGACCAACCCATGGATCAGTATAGACTGGGGACTGACCTGTTGGAGAGCAGTGAAGGGAAAAAGAACCTGGGGGTCCTGGTGGATGGAAGGATGACCATGAGCCAGCAGCGTGCTCTTGTGGCCAGGAGGGCCAGTGGGTGTATTCTGGGGTGTATTAGAAGGGGTGTAGTTAGTAGGTGGAGAGAGGTTCTTCTCCCCCTTTACCCTGGTGAGGCCACATCTAGAATATTGTGTCGAGTTCTGGGCCTCTCAGTTGAAAGAGTCCAGCGCAGAGCCACCGAGATGGTGAAGGGTCTGGAACATCTTCCTTCTGAGGAAAGGCTGAGGGAGCTGGGTCTCTTTAGCTTGGAGAAGAGGAGGCTAAGGGGTGACCTCATCTATGCTTTTAAATATTTGAAGGGTGAGTGTCAGGGGGATGGGGTCAAGCTCTTCTCAGGGAAGCCCAGTGACAGGACAAGAGGCAATGGCTGTAAGCTGAAGCACAGGAGGTTCCGTGTGAATACACATAGAAATTTTTTCACGGTGAGGGTGCCAGAGCACTGGAACAGACTACCCAGAGAGGTTGTGGAGTCTCCTTCTCTGAAGACATTCAAACCTGTCTGGAGGTGCTTCTGTGTGACCTGCTCTAGGGATTCCTGCTGTGGCAGGGGAGTTGGACTAGATGATCTTTCGAGGTCCCTTCCAACTTCTAACATTCTGTGATTCCCCAAGGCCTGTTGAGCCTGTTGTTTTTTGGGCTAAGGAACTTTTGACACAGAGGGTCATGGGGAGCAGCTCATGGCTTGATGGGCAACATCTTTGTTTATTTCACTCCAAGTCACCACAGTGAAGGGTCTGGACTTTCTGAACAGAGATAATGACCCAGAAGCCTATTGACTGAGCCTTGTTCCACAATAGGCCAGTCCTGTCTTTCTAAATGGTGAATATTTTTTTTTTTTTTTTAATCTGGTTATAAGTCAAGAAGAATCTAATCAGAGCAGAGCAGTGTGCTGAGCAGCAGTCATTATCATCACTTAATCATCCAGTTGCTGTTTCTTTGCTCTGGCAAGAAGTGTTGGTGTGGTTGGAGGTTATGGGGGAAGATCAGCTGCTGTCTTTGTCCCCTTGAAGAGATTCAAGCATGTTTTCTTTCAATATACCTATGCCCAAGCATTGCTCTTAGAGGATGGATTTAAACTCTGTGGCAGCTGCAGTTTAAGGAAAAGAAATCAATGAAAAAGAGGAACTTAAACCTTCATTAACTCCCAAAAGCAATGACTTATAGCTATGAATTAGCTCATTAGCTTTCATGGTTGCAAGTGTAACTAGTTAATAATTCCAGGCAGTTGGCCAAGTTAAGAGACAGATCCAAACTGCTTCTCAGCCTGGTGTTTTGAGGTGAATCTCTACTTATTAATGACACACACAGCAACTACAATGGATAGAGCGTCTGGGACTTAATTTCCATGAATGCTCAGGCTTGTCTTACTGGAAGACGTTGCTTCTTTTGGCTCTGTAGTTCTTTCCTGGAGAACAGAGGATCAGCCATGGGTAGCTTGGTTTGATATTCACTTGTCTGTAGCAATTAAGGTGCAGGGAAAAGCATTGCAGGAAAACACTGAGATGAAGAGAGCACACTCTGAATTTTATTTGCTGCTTCTAATAGTTCTGCTAGGTCCCTGCTTTACTGCACTCCTACCTCTCCTTTTTACCCTCAACAACTACCAAATCACTGTCGTCGGAAGAGGCAGTAAGTTCCGGTGCTGGACTTTTTGAGTCTAAAAAACTAAAATCTGTAGAATTTTACAAAAAATCAGGTTCCTTTTGTGTCCTGTAGGGGATGATTTTTGTCCTAACTGTACCTTAAGGTTAATTTAAGCTCTAGAGCGTAAAGGTTAAGAGCACTGCTGGACAGTTAGCGCCATTACAAAGCTTTTAATGTTGATTGGGCAGTGTTTCTGTTACCTTCACAGCCAGTGGTGCCTGTCATTGAGTGAGGTGGTTGTTGGATCAGAAAAGATGGCTCTGGTGTAAACCAGACTTGGTATACAAAGTGTCATTGATGGTCCTCTGTAGTAGAGCAACAGCGTCTGGGTTCTCCTGCCACACACAATCCAATGTTCACTGAGTATAATCCTTGTGTCCCACACCCCAATTTGGCACACATGCCACAAATCACAGCAGGCAAGTTTGCTTCCAGTTTCCCTGAGTGTAAGTGACAGTACAGGGTACAACGGGCTGGAGATGCTTATGTGCATGTGTGAATGCATGTTTTGCTGATTGCATGCTGTAACTGCCATTAATTTCCTTAGGACATATCAAGGGAATAGTAAAAATTTCTATAGATATATTAATGGAAAAAGGAAGGTTAGGGAAGATGTGGGCCCCCTCTGAAAAGAAATGAGAGAACTGGTTATAGGTGATATGGAGAAGGCCGAAGTTCTCAACAGCTTTTTCACTTCAGTCTTCACTGGCAAGGGCTCCCACCACACCCCTGAAGTCAAAGAAGATAATGGCAGGGTCTGAAAGATAGAACTGCCTGTGGTAAGTGAAGATCAGTTTCATGACCATCTGAAAAACCTGAAAGTTCACAAGTCCATGGGACCCGATGGGATACACCCATAGGTACTGAGGGAATTGGCGGACAAGGTTGCTAAGCCACTCTACTGTATTCCAAAAGTCATAGCAGTCTGGTGAAGTTCCCACTGACTGGAAAAGGGGAAACATAACCCCCATTTTTAAAAAAGGGAAGAGGGATGATCCAGCCAACTGTTGGTAGTCGGTCTCACCTCCATGCCTGGTAAGGTCATGGAGCAGATCCTCCTGGACGCACTGCTGAGGCAGAAGGATAATGAAGAGGTGATTGTGTATAATCAACACGGCTTCAGCAAGGGTAAATCATGCCTGACAAATCTGGTGGCCTTCTATGAAAAGGTCACAGCATCAATAGACAGGGGAAGAGGAACTGACATATTTACCTGGACCTGAGCAAAGCCTTTGATGCTGTCCCGCACGACATGCTGCTCTCTAAGCTGGTGGAATATGGGTTCAATAGCTGGACCACTCGGTGGATAAAGAATTGGCTTGACGGCCACACCCAAAGAGTGGCTGTCAATGGATCCATGTCCAAGTGGAGGTCAGTGACAAATGGAGTGCTTCAAGGATCAGTACAGGGACCGGTCTTGTTCAGCATCTTTGTCGGTGACATGAATAGTGGCATCAAATGCTCCCTCAGCACGAATGCCAACGACACCAAGCTGTGTGGTACGGTTGACACACTGGAGGGGAGGGATGCCATCCAGAGGGACCTGGAGATGTCAGCCCGTACCAACTTCATGAAGTTCAACAAGACCAAGTGCAAGGTCCTACATCTGGGTAGGAAGTGCCAATACAGGCCGGGTGAAGATTGGCTTGAGAACAGCCCTGCGGAAAGAGACTTGGGAGTGCTGGCGGATGAGAAGGTCAACATGAGCTGCCAGTGTGCACTTGCAGCCCAGAAGCCCAACTGTATCCTGGGCTGCATCAAGAGGAGCATGGCTAGCAGGTCGAGGAAGGTGATTGTCCCCCTCTGCACTCGTGAGACCCCACCTGGAATATTGCGTCCAGTTCGGGAGCCCCTGTTACAAGAGGGATGTGGAAGTGCTGAAGCGAGCTCAGAGAAGGGCCACGAGAATGATCAGAGGACTGGAGCACCTCTCCTACAAAGACAGACCAAGAGAGTTGGGGTTGTTCAGTCTGGAGAAGAGAAGGCTCCGAGGAGACCTTATTGTGCCCTTCTGGTATCTGAAGGGGGCTTACAAGAAAGCTGGTGAGGGACTTTTTAGCAAGTCAGGTAGTGACAGGACCAGTGGGAATGGATATGAACTAGAGGAGGGTAGATTTAGAATAGGTATTAGGAGGAAGTTCTTCGCCCTGAGAGTGGTGAGACACTGGGACAGGTTGCCCAGAGAGGTTGTGGAAGCCCCATCCCTGGAAGCCTTAAAGACAAGGCTCTGGGCAACCTGATCTAGTGGAAGGTGTTCCTGCTAGGCAGGGGGGTTGGAACTAGGTGGCTTGGTAAGCATAGCTGAGCCCTGGGTTTTTATTTCTGCAGTGTTGTATTTAGCATGTTCTGAGTTCCACAAAACTGCTTGGACCAGGGTCAGCAACTGTTCAAGGTAGATGGTCAAGGTTATACTTTCTTTTACGCATGAGAGTTTAAATAGGTCAGCAGATCAGTGGGAGCTGCGACAAACTGCTGCTCAGGTGACTGCTAAACAGCTGATTGCTCTCAGCTTGTGTTGATGTGTGCTTTCCAGCTCCTGCTGAGTTCTCCAGTCAGCAGAAGACAGCAGTGGAAGCCATGTCTCTCATTGAAGTCTTCCTTGAGATGCTGTAGATATAAAATGCTGGTAAACTGTGATCCTACGAGGTAATATTTTTTTCTGATTTAAATGAGGGATCACCAGTCTACAGCATGTCCCTTATCTCCAACAGCCAAAAGGAACACTAGACCAGTTCTTCAGTCTTCAGCAAGGAAGCCAAATTATGCATTTGCTTTTCTCAGCCTTTTGAGAATATCTTCTAGAAGTTTGTCTTGTAGCCTGGCTGCTCTGTCTGTACACTTAGCAGGATATGTGCTTTCGCTGTATTAATACACATTACTGTTACAAGGGTCTCTTTCTAGCCCTTAACCTCTTGTGCCCTGCAGACTTGTTCCTAATGGCTGAATAAGTTCCTATCTAGAGCTCTTAAAAGGCCTGTGTACATCTTGACAAGGACTTCTGCTCAGTTTCTGGTGGCAGTCTGAAGCCCTTCATGCCATGCAAATTCAGCTATGCGTGCTTCCTGAGTCCTTGTGCAGTTACGCTGTCTGACAAGCTGTATGGGCTGCTGGCAGCAGTGTTTCATTCTGTGGTGAGCTGTAGATTTCAGCTGGGGAGGACTAAGCTGCAGAGTTCAGGCTCAGGTCTGAGGTTTTCCAGGCGATTCAGGTGTTGGGAGCTTTGCGGCAAGCTAAGGCTCATCTCTGATAGCAGGGAGGGTGCAGTAAAACTGTCCTAACCAGAACCTGGGTGGCTGTTTTGTAACAAAGCAGAAACTCCAGCACAGCAGGGCGAGGATGCTGGGTGAATGAGTTTGTGCTCATTCACGGTACTGGGTGGAACTCTAGCAGCAGAGTATTATTTTGGCTGAGTTTTGTTTTGCAATTCAGACCCCAGAACACAGGGGGGACTGAACTAAAAGCACAAACATAATATGTTTGCTTGCCTTTCTCCTCCATCTGAAGAACCAAACTCGATATCTTTTGCGTAGCACCTCCCAGATCTGTCAAAAGGACCTCCTTCTCTAAACTGCGTGTCACAGAACCTCTTTGACCTCTTTTGATGGCTGGAAGGCCTAGCCCCATGGTATATTGGAGTGGCATAAAAGAACTAATATAGCTATGTGACCTTTATCAAAATATGAATATGGATTGTTCAGCAAACATTCCAGGGTAGCTTATAACTGGCACAACCCACTCCCTCCAGCAAAAGGACTCGTTTATGACTTTGGTAGCAAAATGAACATGATGAAGGTAGGCTTGTCCCATGGCTTCTAAAGCTATGGTCCAGAACATCCTAGAACAGGCACCTGCTCCTGTTGTGCAATTTTTTTGGTCCCTTTTTGCCATTTCCTTCAGCTGTTATGGTGGCGATGTCTTTTGCAAAGACATAGGTATTATGAGGGAAAAAATACAGCTGTGATTGTGCAGCGGCAGATGCCAGGAAAATTGCAAAGTGTAGTATATCATTACTGTGAGTTGATGGTGTAATAGTGACAGTTCATAAAGTTTTGTATCCTGCACTCAAGATTGACTTTGTGTACAACCAAGCTCTATGACCATGCAGGTATGCAAAGCTTGCTGCCTAGTTCTCCCTTCACCCAAGTGGAATAGCAAATTCTGTGAAGATTCAGTTTTCCATCCAAGTGGTTGTCTGTAGCAGAAACTCCTCCCTCCTTGCCAAGCTTTTTGAAGATTGTCTAACCTAGTTCCTGCAAAGACCAAAAGTCTTTCAGACCTAATCTTTGATCTGAACTTTCCTATCTAAATTTGGACTGACCAAGCCCCTGGATCCCTCCCTGCTTTGCTTCTCCCTAGATGCCATTCTTTTCTTCACTAGCTTTTCTTTTTACGGTATGGTTTCTACTCTCAACATTTTGATCACTGCAATTTTTATTACCTGAAGATAAACTGTCAGAGGCTTGTTTATATACCTCTGCTACACAGCAGGTGAGGCATCCAACTGACACACTCTCATGTGGTCTAGGCTCCACAACAGACTTGAAGGAGATCAAGGAGGTTATTTTCAGGTGGTGAGGAAGGTCTCCTGGTGTGTACTGTTTCATAAGCATTTTTCAAGTAATTGGAGCTGATGATGGCTGCACACCTTACTTTGGTCAATGTCATGGGCTTTTATGTTGGCTTTTCTGGGTTTGGTTTTGGGTAGCTTTTAATGAATGTGGGGATTTTTTGGTGGTGGGTGTTTTGTGGTTTGTGATTTTTGGGGTTTTTGTTTTGTTTGAGGGGTTTTGGGGTTTTCTTGGGTTTTTTTAAAGAGAGGACAGTAGGGTCAAAGCATTCAAAACATTGTTTTCCATCATCCTTTTATTCTGACTGCTAATATGTCTGAAATAACCCTCTTCCTCTTCCACCCAAACCATATACACCTGACTTATAAAGTGGCTGGAGTCTAATCCTAATCCTTATGTACATTTTGCACATAGCCTCTGATATTTGCTGGAGTAACCCAAAACCCCAGGTACAAGCTCCCTAGCATTAGTCTTCTGGGACATGGTAGTATACGTGGGCTCCTAGGCCCTTTGTGTGTCATAGAATGGCTTGGCTGCTATGTGCAGGGTTGACACTCACTAGATCAGGTTGCCCAAGGCCTCGTCCAACTTGGCCGTGAACACTGCCAGTGATGGGGCATCCACAGCTTCTCTGGGCAATCTGTTCCACTGCCTCATCACGCTCTAAAATATTTTTTCCTAACATTTAATTTACTCTAATGAGAACTACCAATAGCATGTTCCTACTGATGTATGGGAGTGGTCTTAAATGAAGTAGGAACAGCATTTTCCAACCTCTTTTGGCCTCTTAGTCAATATACCGTGTTAGAATTGCTCCTATGTTGGCTAGCAATTAAATGCTTCATTTGGTGAGAGTAAAAATGAGAGCTTGTGTTGCTGAAAGTACCTCAGTCAGCATTTCACAGTGCATCAGCATGTGTAGGTATTTGGAGACCTTTGTTCTGTATCCTTCATTAACATTTACTGAAAGAATCTGAAGTTAGAGTAAATGTTAACCCACACAGCAACTTTTGCTCTGCGCCCTTCTGCAATCAGCAACTCTTGCCATCTGTGTTGCTTTCTTGTTTGAATGCCGAGATGCTCACCTTGCACTGCTTTTCGGTACATTTTTTCAATCTGTGAGTTTGGCAGCAGATCAATGCTTGGACACACACATTTGAGGAATCAAAATCCAGAGGCAGGCTGCAGACAGACATTCTGGAGTGTAAGTCACAAAAGCCAACAGTGCTTGGTGCACTGGTTACTGCACTGTAGTGACAAGGGACAGTGTGAAGAGACTTCACGGTCTCCTTCAGATTACTTCCACTGTTGAGCTACAACTTGGTCTTGCATGAGCCTGCCTCCAAGGTCTGGTTTCAGGATGTCTTGGTCCCAGTTTGTTCTGTAGACATTCACCATGGAAGGAAGGGTGATTCTGTGCTGCTACTCACCTTCTTTACCAACAGGTTGTCTGGGCCTGGGGATGTGTGAGTATATCCTCACTTTTCTAAAAGCTGGCACCACCTCCACTCCAATGCAGGTCTTAAGCTGTCTAAAGAGAAGCCAGGCTGAACTGCTGAAGAGACACTCTACTCTAGGGACACTCTAAGACAGCTTGTGGCTTAAAAGCTCCCTTGATGCCTGTTATGATGGCCATGGAGTGGGCATACAATATGTAATAGCTATGCAGGCAGTTATTTTTGCTTTGTGTTATGTTAGATACTTATGCTACAAATCTCAGCTGCCAAACACAGAAACTTTAGCTGCCCCTTCTGCTCCTACCCATTGAAATAGGATCTGCCATGTGTAGTGCTAATGAAAATATTCCTTCCTCCACAAGCAGATGCTGTCTGCTTTAAGAAAGTGCTTTTTCAAGTACTTTCCCTGTCCTGTAATATTTCTTCAAGGTCTGCCTGTGACTTCCCTTCTGAAGTGCATCCCATACCTGTGCTATCATGGATGTCACCTGCAAACTCTCTCTTACCTTTTCCCAGCTCCAGAGCAGCAGGAAGTGTCAGTGTCATTTGTCATGACTGTGGCAGGGGAGTGACAGGCAGGCTGGGTGGGGGTGGCTGATGGTGAGCAAGCCTAGTGACAGGATGGTGTGACTAAGAGCCAGCTGGCTAATTAAAGCACAGCAGTAGGAGGAGCAAAGTATTTAAGGATGCCAGAGAGAGATAGAGATGCCTCCACAAATTTCTTATTACACCTCCACAGCCAAGTGACTGGGCAGCACAGTGAAAGGTTTCCTTAACTCTTCTGTGCCTCTTATGGAATGAAATCAAGACACTAAGAAAATGGCACCATTAACTGAAAAGCCTGAATCAAGGTAAGGACACTTATGTTTTTTAGTCACAGTCAGAGCTAGCCCTCCTGTAGTTGCTGTGAGCTGAACTCCCAGGACTTTAGGTGGCACTGGTGTATGCTAATGTGCCTTGAGTGGGGTAGGTCTGTTGGGGCAGTACACAATGACTTTCAGATTGCTTCTTTCATTTAGATAGGTGTTTCCAGCTGCTACTTGAAAATTTGAGATGAGATATCGAGGCAGTCATTAAATGGGTTTGGGTTCTCAGTAAGGGAAATGGGCAGATCCTTGCCTCCTTACCCTAGTGACTGGATCTTTTTCCTGCCTATTTTTATGGGAAGGAGCAATTGAAAACAATTCACAAATGCTGATTCTGAGGCAGTTGCTAAAAGGAAAATTATGAGAATGGATGTGGAGTTGTTGGCAATATGTGAATTTGGTCACCTGAACTGGAGGAGTCAGAGGAAAGTGGAGATGAGAACTGGCTTCTGGAATGTAACTTTGACATTTTAGGAGATGCTTTGAATGTCAGATTGTTAATTAATCAGGACTTTGGTTTTCCCTGAGTATTTTCAGTACTGTGTAGAGGAGTAGTTACTGTGTTGTTCATTTCATTGTGTAGGTGACTTTAGAGGCAGCACAGAGCAACAAAGCTAGCAAGCCTCTTTCGAGGTCCCTTCCAACTCCTAATAATCTGTGATTCTGTGAAGCCAGCACTCAAGCCTGAATTCCCTGGCAGGCACAGTCTTGCTGTCTGGCCTTGAATATATGACACTGACCAACCTTCTGAGTTTTGCTGGGTCCACTTGTGCCTGGTACTCAGGTAGATTAATCAGTTCCCTCACAACTTTGCTAGTGTAGCAAATCATCCAGGCTAATTTCAACTTTCTCTTTTCCCTGTCAAAGGTTTTTTGGAGGTATTGAAAATGCTTGTTCTGAAAATAGAAAAAACAACCTGTAAGACTGATACATGCACCTTGTTAAACTGTGCCAGCTCAGCTGATTTCAGAAGTTGCATAGAACAGAGGTCCACATTTGCCATCTCTGCATAAAATAGGAGTATCTTCTACATACCTTGAAAAGTGTTACCTGTAGATTAGTGAGGGAGTGTGCAGAGCTTCAAACCAGCTAGTGCTAGCAGAGATCATAAATAAAAGTTAATGTTTGGTGTGGTTGCCACAGTGAGCGCTCATTAATGCCTGTGCAATTCCTCTGCCTTTCACAACTAGGAGTGTCTGGATATATTTGGTGTGGTATAAGGTGGTCTGTGGCATTAAAGTTTCTGGTTTATATGTCAGAGGTGCATCAAAATCTTCTCTCTACCCTTGTTTTTCGTGAGATGTTTATAATCTGAATTTGAACTTCGTGACACTAGTCAGTCTCTGGTTAGTTTTTCTACCTAATGGAACTTCCTTTTATTTACTACTTCACTGAGAGTGTGTGGCAGATTTGAAGACAGCCTTTGTAGTCTTTGTTATACAAAATCATGCAAGAGAAGCTGCTGGATGTTGTTTAGATGATCTAATTGATCGTGTTTATAGAATGCCATTCACTGTAGTAAATGCAATGTGGTGTTTGTGTCCCTCAATCCTGCAGTCAGCCGAATGGATCCATTGTTATACATAATTAGGGTTTCTGGAATTTGGACCTGTTTATTTACAGCAATTGTCCTGCAAAGGCACAAGTGGCCCCATATCAGAGGGGTACAGAGAGTTAAGTGCAGTATGCAGAGCACCCCAGCTGCACAGCTCTTACAGTAGTAGTCTCACAACAGCTTCAACTCAATGAATCTTCTGTTTCTTCCAGCTGAAGTATAAAAAAACCAGCATCCTCTTGGCTAGGTGCAGTCATTGCAGATTGCCTGAAAGATTTCCCTTTTGCAAAAAGGGAAAAATCTGGTGCCACTGAATTAATTACCCTTTAACTGTAAATAAATCCCAATTCCAGTAGTTACATGCTCCCTGCCCAAATTCCTGTCTGAGTTCCAGGTTGCAGCATGCTGTTAAATCATTTACAGCTTTCCCTCTGCAGTTGGCAGCCTAAGAGCTGTGGACAGTGAGCTCCTTTGTGTAGGACATACATCAGCTTGTTGGTCAAGTGCTTCCATCTACGAGATGTTAGCACAGATAAATTTGAGCAGAAATCTCGGCTTCTGCTGCTCTCAAATGCTGTGGCTTGTGTCTCCCGATGAGATGAATATAGAATTTTATTTAAAATACCCTAGAACATTTTATTCTTTCTTCGCAAAGTTGTAAAATGTTCATGTGAGCTGCTTGGGTGCATGGGTGTGGCACAACAGCATTTGTTTCATAGAATCATAGAATTGCCAGAGTTGGAAAGGACCTAGAAGATCATCTAGTTCCAACCCCCCTGCCTGGCAGGGACACCTTCCACTAGATCAGGTTGCCCGTAGCCCCATCCAGCCTTGCCTTAAAACCTTTCAGGGATGAGGCTTCCGCACCTCTCTGGGCAACCTGTCCCAGTGTCTCACCACCCTAACAGTGAAGAACTTCCTTCTAATATCCAATCTAAATCTACCTTCCTCTAGTTTATATCCATTCCCCTGGTCCTATCACTACCTGACTTGCTAAAAAGTCCCTCACCAGCTTTCTTGTAGGCCCCTTCAGATACCAGAAGGGCACAATAAGGTCTCCTCGGAGCCTTCTCTTCTCCAGACTGAACAACCCCAACTCTCTTGGTCTGTCCTCGTAGGAGAGGTGCTCCAGTCCTCTGGTCATTCTCATGGCCCTTCTCTGAGATCGCTTCAGCACTTCCATATCCCTCTTGTAATAGGGGCACACTGTCACCGTGATCTCAGCCACCAAGTGTAATAAACAGAGGGCAGTCATGGCAGGCTCAAGAGGAAGTCAAAGCCCAGTTCCAAGGTATTTTAAATGTATTGTCATGAGAAGAAATGTTTTTGACTGTAAGACTATTGATAAGAGCAGTTAACTTGTCCAGAGGGAACTATTGATGCACTGCATGTCAAGTTATTCTTCTGTCTGCTCTGTACCAAGCAACCCTCTAGTTGTCTGTTAAGATCTGTGTCTGTAGCAGAGCAGAAAGTTGATGGCTCAAGCAGGAGCCACCTTTCATCCCCACAACCCTGCAGGCATAAGTCATTGTCATTTAATGAAGGTTCAGTGGTCAATGTGAAATTATTGCAGTCTGGTCCTTTCCAGGAAGGTTCCTGTAGACATCAAATCACTGTTTGAACTAGCACTCAACACAGAATTGGGTTTTAGTAGACAAGCCAGAATTAGACTGAATTAAAAAGCTGATTTACCTTTTAAACCTTGCTTTTCAGCTGTTGGGTATGTCAGCTGTAGACTTTGCTTTCTGGTTCTGTGATATTAAGCAGAGTTTAAGCTTTACACTGCCAACCTTTTAAAATCTGCTGTTTGTCAGATTTTAATGTGATGGGTGACAACATGCAGACCAATTGCTTCAGAAATACTTGTTTACAGGCTTGCAAATGAAGTCACTGAGGTGCCATTGCTTTCAAAATGTATGGATGTGTGTGAGTGCAGGGAGGAAGAGCTTCTTAAACAGAAAAATTGTGGTGGGGCAAAACAATTTAGCTGTAGCTGTTCATGAATTAAATTCAGTCTGCGAATCAGAAACGGCATTCAAGCTATAAGAGGAATGAGTTCTGGATCAGGCTTCCAGGAAGAGTGGTGGAGGCAGGAAACCTTACCAGTTTTAAACTGGAATGTGAAATGTTCTTGCACAGGATTGCATGACACAGTTGCCTGCAATAGCATGGGAGTAGGCCTAATGACCTAGGAGATCCTTTTCTGCCCTCTGCTCCAAAAGTGATGACCTTGAACTGAGTTAACACAGGTTGCAGCTAAACTTTGTTTACTGTGAAGTTGATGACTGTAAGATGACTTAGTTAAAAAGCAGCTCCGAGATTTTAAAGCCACATCTCCTAGTTTACATTTGCTATTTGACTTTTACTACTAAGAGTGGCACATTTTACTTAAATTGCGCAAAGCCTAACACATATGCCTCAGATAACTGAATTTTGCCCATTAGGAAGGAAACAAACATGAACCATGTTTAAAAAGAACCAAGGCAGTTGTACTGCATATGAAACGTGCTGTATTTATTTATTCTAACAGCTGTAAGGTCTATTACTTATGACAACACCTTGTCCAAGCCCCTGTTCTATCCTGCCATTTGTTTAATTTCATGAGCTTTCACTGCTCCCTCTCTGCTGTCTTAATACTCTATGAAGAGCCTGGGGAGGCTGTTGTCTTGTACAGAATTGGTTTGACTGTTCTGTGGGCACTGCTTGCTTATTCGTAGTCTTTTCATGACATTTACTGTTAGGAGCATAATGTCATCTGAAGGAATGACAGGATGTTCTTTAACCCTTAAATAAAAATGACAGGCAAGCTATTTCTCTCAATATTTCAGGATAAGAGAAAAATGATACTTGAGGAGCAGGGTTCATTGCCTGGGTTAACATGGAGCTATCTCCTGTATTCTACTTATTTTCTCTTGCCACATTTTATGTGGTACAAAGTGAGAAGTACAGAGGTGGTGTGCTTTCCAGGAAGTTCCTTTAGGTAGAGAAAGCTGTTGTATATACAAATAAAACTTTGAAAATACAAAAAACTTAGAACTGACAAGATAAAGGAGTCCAAATCTCAAGAATATAAAGGACCTTCCCAATAAGTTTTGAATGATCATCTCATGTTTAGCAATTGTTTTAAAATCCTATGTGAGCCATCAGAGTTGTGGTTAATAACAGACGAAACAAAAGGAAATTACTTTGTACACATTAAACCACCAAAACCAACCACGAGCTGTAACTCTTAGCTGAGATCCCAGTGGCTTAAGAGCATGTGTCCTTGCTTGAAACTATTAATGAGTTGTTTGTTAGCCCCTGCCTTTATAGGGGGAGTACTTGAATGTTTACAGCATATGAGATAATCCAGAGATGGACTGTGCAGTAGTTGCCACTTATCTGCATTCCTCCTAAATAGGCTTCTAAATACACTGCTCTCTTTTCCACACCAAGTAGGGAAGGAGCTGCAGCCTTGGAAGAAATGTGGTGGGGGTGGAAGGGAGGAAGGAAGCATTAAACGTCCTTCTAGAGGTATGACTGAACTGGCAAGGAGTTGGTGGATGGTTACATATGGACATTGGCATGTTCAGAGTTACAGCTGCTGGCCTATGCCCGGAGGAATTCATTACCTTTCATTGTGTTTTAAATGTCTGCAGCTTTGAAGCCTTTGTTGCTATGTCTGTCACATTTCAGGAAAGGCACGAATTCCAGTCTGGCAAAAGGAGACACTGGTTAGCTGGCTAGAGCAGGGAGCTGGAGGGAGTCACTTAAGGATTTTGGAGGTGGTTTTTCTGTTATTTTTTTAAAATTTGTGTTGTTTTGCCTGATCTAGCAGTACTGTTTTCAGTATTGACACGAGGAATCTGCTTTTTGTTCCCCTTTGGAAGGCTCCTTTCTGAAGTGCTGCTCTACCTACATGCATGCGTGTCTACAGGAAGTTCTTAAGAGGAACTGGGAGCAGCAATGCTTCTAGATCCACCTGCTCCTGCCTGCTCACAAGCAGCCTGCCTGGCCAGCCTGGCAGGAACTGCTCTGTCTGAGGATATACCATCCAAACACTCAGGGCACACTGAGTTACAGCATGTACCTTTGAAAGTGTAACAGAGGGCAACAGTTTGCCATACTGGGGCCATGGAGCCAGATGTGCTGTCTGACTGAACTGTGTATCTGGTGCCAGGAGCAGTCTTAGAGTTAAGATAAGTTTAATAGGACTTTAGCATGCAGTTTGGGTTAAGCATATTGGAGGCAGTAACTCTATGGCCCTGTTGCAAAAAGGCAGTAAAGAATGTTCTCAACTACAAAAGTGCACCATCATTTCTTCAATCTAAACAGCAGTTATTTCTGCATGCATGCAGCAAATCTGTATGCAGATCCTCAGCTGATAAAAATCAACTTTCAAATGGAGTTTCTAGAGTTGCACCAACCTAGACATTCAGGATTGGCTATGCTCACCCTCAGCATGCTGAATCCTTTCTGTGTATGGGAAGCTGACATTCAGTATGTGTTCGAGTGCTTGAATAATACTGATAAGTTTCACACTAAGTGAACACTGAATGCTTGTTATTTTAATTGAATTCCATAATTGCTAGTAAGTGTGGGGATATGTGGAAAAATAATTTTTCTAGTTCTAGTGAGTTTGTACACCTCCCTCCTCCATTTAATTTTAGCAAACTTACTTCTTTAATTGTCCCTTTATTTTTAACCTCAGATCACTTCTTGTGAAAGGTGATTTGTTCTTTTAAGGCCAAATGATTGTGCTTTTTTTGCTGTGAATTCTTTCCTTAATGCTATTCTTAATTCAGTGAAGGCCAGTGTTTCACACTGTAAGCAATGTCAAGACTCTTGAATCAAAAAGACATCAGAATTTTATGGCAGCTTTGATGTCACTGTTTCTAAACGGAGATGAGAGAGTTTAAAAAGTATAAAACCTGGGGTCACAGGATCAATTGCTTGGATACTGCCATTGTGGAAGGGGACCTGTGTTGCTCTGGGATTGCCGCAATAGTGGATCCTGCTTTTGCCCAGGCACATGAGCTAGTATTTCCTCTTTCTGCTCATGAAAAGGTAGTACACTAGATTTATTTTCTTTTTTCCCCTTCCTTTTTTATCTTGCGTACCAGAGGAAAGCATGCAACCTTTTGTGGATGCTTGGGAGTAGAAGAAACCTTCTGTTGACTTGCATGAAGGCCACAGAGCACACCAGTGCTCAGTCACAACTTCTGAGTACCAGCAACCTCCTCAACTTCAGAATGGTTTTCATCCTAAAGCTGACTTGAGACTTACAGCAGTACTGCCCCATCTTATAGTTTTCTCCCTGCCCTATGGAGGGACTTGTATTTATCCAATGAGTTTAACTCAGTTTCCCATATGTAGAAGAGTGAGATACTGCTACAAACCTCCTTAGGCTGGATAGCCTGTTGTTTTATCCTGTTTCTTTCTGCTTTGGTTGAACTAAGGCATCTTTCTGTAAGTGAAATGTACAAAGATCAGAAAGTCCATTATTATTAAGTGTATTTTTCTACGTTTTCAGACTGTGTGAACTTACAGGGTACTCACTGCTAATATGAAATGGTAGAAGGAAAAAGCAGATGCTGTACGGGCAGGCAAAATTGGGCAGCTGACCTTTCAGTTGGGCTCAGCTTTTGTTGTTGACTGGTTTTAGACTGCACCCTCCATCCACTTCACACTGTTTTACTGGGATCAACTTGGAGCTAGGCTGCCTCCTGCTGAGCTTTCACCAACCTGTGATGTATATCTTATGTGGATATATTAATGAAGAAAATACTTAAATAAGTGTTGGCACGTGCTGCTCGGGTGCTATGCCTGGGAGCCCAGATATGGCTGGTTTTACCCTGTTACTATATTTGCTTGCTGAATTTTCTTTTCTTTCCTTTTGAGTATCTGTTGAACGTGCACATTATATGCTGGCTAGTGTGAAGCAAATGCTAGCTACAAATGGGAATGCTTGAGGCAAGAGGGTAAATTCAATTCCCTGAAGGCAATTTCCACTTCTTGCAATGTCCCACTGCTGCCTCCATTTCATGTAACAGGAGAACAAGTATCTCCAACTCTCTTGTTCAGATTTTTGTTTCTCTGAGCAGTTTTCCCCTATACTTAATGGATCATGGTCTTTATGCTTAATTTTGCAATTTCAGATACCTATTTCTATTCATGTCGTGAAAGCCATTAATTGGCTGAAGTTACACTTGATCTCACTCTATTTAGTGCTAACTTTTGAGGGGAGGAAGATTGGAACACAAAATTAAAGGGTTTGTAAATCAACCTAGGACCTTTAGAGAGTTGGGAGATCTTGGCAGACAGACTTTTAGTAATACTGCTCTTTGACTATTCAATCAACATCTGTGGTGTGACATTGAAACCTGTTGGTTTTGCTGCATGAATGGGCACTGGATACAAATAGGCCCCACAGTTGTCCTCTTTAGACTGTCAAGACCATGAAAATTTACTTTGTTTCTCCTCTGGTTGCTATTTGATAGTTTTTCTTTTGGGTTGGTAATTTCACTGCCTTTGGTCCCAGTAGGATTAAAGCTTCAAATTTTAAAGTTTCACTTACTGATCCTGAAAATCCTGAGTCTGATCCTGAAAATATCAGCAGCACTGCAGGACTGGAAATGGCTGGTGCAAAACTTAATACACACTTCGAGAAGTGTATCTCTTCTGTATTATAACATTTTTCAAAGGAGAGACTGACTGCCTTTGCTCTGAGTAAGAAATCTCCTTGAAACATGCCAGTGGTCTAAGTTGAGGGTTTTAGCTTAAAGCTTTTGGTTTCACTGAGGTGATTTTTTTTCTTTTCTTAAAGGTGATGCACATTTTATAGAAGCTAGCCAGATTTGTGCTTTACCATATATAAACTTTTAGGCTTTCGTCAGTTTCTTAGGATTTAATATCATGGACCAGTCTTAAAGTCTGAAAGTACTACTGATATTTGGTGGAAATAATATTTAACTTCTGATAATTATCAGCAAAAACTGTAACTAGTGGTTGACATAAATCTGTTTGGGTTTTGAAACTAATTTTTTTGAAGAAATTGTGCTTATTACCTTGACTTCTGTGGTGAATGTTCAGTTGTCATGTCCAGTGCATCTTCTGCGCAGACAGGAAACATAATGTAACCATTCTGCCTTTCCCTTTAAACAGACAGAAACAAAATCCAGAAGTGAAAATGGCGAGTCCCTCTGCAACAATGAGCTCTGGTAAGTCTATGTTGATTTCTGCTTGCCCTCGTTGGCATTTCTTCTTACTACTAGAAAATTCCTGTCCGTTTCTGCAATTACTGCCTTTACTATTGTCTTTGTTTGTTGGGTTTTGTTGGGTTTTTTTGTTTGTTTGGTTGGTTGGTTTTGAATTCTACTTCCCAGAAAACAGTCAAAGCCCTTGAAAGCTCAGGGAAACTGACTGTTAATGCAACAGCAAAATGGCTTCATATTAAAAAGCATCCTGGCTTTCCATTTGTTTTTTCAGTTTAGCCAATAATGCTCAAAAATTACTAGAAACATCTTGAGCTGGAGCAGGTCACTTTAGGTTCTTTCACTTTGGAATACAAGAATTCATAATTATTGATTACCTGAAAAAAATTGCTGGAAGATTTTGATACGTTTTGTAGGGATGAATGCAAATTTTAACATCTGCATAGGAAAAATCAGCTGACCAAAGAAAAAATGAGGGACTAGGAAATGGGAAGAGGAAAACTTCTGGACATGTCTAGGTAACAGGCTGAGTTGAAGTGAAAAACAAATCAGGCACCATACTGAAGTGCCATATGTAGGACCTGTGGAATAATATTGCCACTTGATTTTAGCACTTTATCAAGTCTCAGATGAAGTATCATGTCCAGGTTTTAGCACCACATTTAGAGAAAAACTATTTGAAGAGAGTCCAGAGGAAGGCTAGGAAACTAATTGGGGTCTGGATCTGGGAGTTTGGCTTAAGCATTGATAAGCTTCTAGGTTCTGCAGCAGAGGAACAGGTTGCTTTAGGGTAGTTTTGGAAGTTTGTAAGAACTTGTTAGGCAAATATTTGTCAACGGTGACAGAGGTACTTGTTTCTGGCACGGGTCAAGAATATGGCTTTAGATGACCCTTGGAGGTCCTTTCTAGCACTATCTTCTGTGTATCTCTGAATTCACAAGAGCCAGTTTTACTAATGTCAGCTGAGGACATTACAGACTTGAAAAAATCTTTCTTGAAAGTCTCATCACTGAGCTTTATGCCATATGCACATACAGAGACAGTCTCTCTTTAAAATAGACTGCAATCCAGGCAGGCCAATGAAAAGGGGTAACAGAGATGTCATCAAGGGGAGATGATTTTGTTTCCAAGCAACATCTACTGAGATAGTAGGGATACTTCCTGGAAAATGAATCAAATAGTGGTGATCCTCTTACAGGTTAAATTCAGTTGCAGAGGTTTTAACCCAGAAGTAATCTGATTTTTATTTGTCTTACAGAACACAAAGACATTGATGTTGCAAAAACTGTTGTCAATGGGCTGAGCAGCAATGAACAAGAAAAAGGTGGGTTAAGAGCTATAGAGACATCTCTGCAGCTCCCCCTGCACGTCAGCTGTGTGATGTGGTTGATTTCCCCAGACATTCACTACAGAAAGGATTTCCAAATTTAGTTTGCTTGGCGTCTGATGGAAGAAAAGCCTTGTGCTGCACCATGCCAGCAGCAGCAGCATTTCTTAGCTCAATAAGTGTTCTTTGTCTTTTAAAGGTGGCAGGCTGGATATGTCTCTCTGTATATTTTTAGTGCTGCTTTGAGGAAAACTGTGCCCTACTTACAGTACTTGTGAGCACTTGCGAATCAATATCTTAGTGTGTTTAGACAGCATGGCTTTGTGAATGCCCAGGTGTGAATCCTGCTAACTTCAGTGGGAGGTGAAGGTCTGAGTCAAGGATTAAAGGGCAGGAACTATTTAAGCAATAAGAAAAAGTCTGTCATTAGCAACAATGATTTAAACCCCAAACTTACCTAAACAAACCAGTCTTAATGATAACACCAGAAGGTTTGCAGTGTGCTTTTATAGCATTACGTTTTGTATAGTGATGATTTGTATTTTGGCAGGGTGAAAGTATGTGGTTTTATGGGTTGGTTTTCTGCTGGTTTCATTTCCTTCTTTTTCCTTTGATGCCTTTTTATAGTGGTTAGTATTCTGACTGCATTGTGAAGGGATGAATTCAGTCAGTTACACAGCAGAAAGGAACTGGGGTTGTTTCCTAAGCTGCAGGCTGTTTGGATTTTACATCTATTGTATTTGCAGGATCTCCAGTGCTCAGGGAGAGGCAAGGAGAACAGGGTTTGATTTGGGTTCCATTGTATTTAAAAAAAAAAAAAAAAAAAATCAAAACCCCACAAACAAAAAAACAAAACAAAACAAACAAAACCCAACAAAACAAACAAATTAAAAACCGTGTAGTGTGGTTTGAAAAAATTCTGTCAAGCTCTTCACCTGCCTTTTTACTTGAGAGCCCTTTTCTAGGTTGATGGAGTCTACTCTCGGGTTTTGCTAGCGACCAGAAAGGTCTACCACAAGAGGGGGTGTACACACCACCCTGATGTCGGTGCCTCCCTCAAGCTGGCCCAGTGCACAGTATTGGTGTGTAAAGCATTAGAAACGTGGTTCCTTTTACTCCTGATTTTGGAGTACTGGAATGT
Organism: Galbula dea; assembly: GCA_013399015.1. Taxonomy (NCBI): domain Eukaryota; kingdom Metazoa; phylum Chordata; class Aves; order Piciformes; family Galbulidae; genus Galbula; species Galbula dea. The sequence continues at coordinate 88,057 of VWZX01009755.1, forward strand.
GAGCAGGCATCTAGCATTTTCCAGTTAATACGTGCAGAAAGTTAATAGGCTTTAAAGGAAAAAATCCTGATTGCAGAAATCAAGAGCACAACTGGAGTTATTCTGGTGAACTGATGATTTACAAGATGTTTAGCATGGTGAATCCTCTTGAGATTCACCTCTGAGTAGTTTTGCCTTTGCCTTTTTTTTTTACCACCACCCCCCGCCCTTTTTTTGTTTGTTTTGGGGATTTTTGGTGGTGGTGGTTTGTGGTTTTGTTTTTGTTGTTTTTTTTTTCTTACAGCATTTCACATTAGCTGCAACATAGTTGGACAGAAAATACCAGCTGGTTGGGACAGTTTTGTAAAGATTGCTGGAATTTTGCACAGTGCTATATATGGTTTTCTTCTATGTTACTGTATCTAGTTAGTGTGCTAGCTGATGGAGTCCAGCAGAAATCTCTTCAATTTAATATTTAAATGGATGGATTTTTTTCTGAAGTGGATGTTTTGCTGCTACCCTTTGACATGGGCCTATTTTCAAGATTATTTCATGTTTCACTTCCTTCTATTACTGAACTTGTAAAATAGTGCCATAAAATCCAAAATTCATGTATGTGGCTAGTTTAATGTTCCTCTCTCAACCTTTCAGTGCTTGTTTTTTCACTTTATTTTAACTGAGCCATATTAATATTAACATTTTTACTTTTGTGTGTAGTGTAGCTCAGCTAAATGATTACACTAAAAACTTTTGATGCCTTCTAAAAACTAATGTTTCCAGATTCTTTTTGCCTGCAGCATAGAAGCAGTCAGCAGTTAGTCAATTCAGTAAGCAGTTCTGGATGCTGCATAAAACAGACACGTCCTGAATTAGGGCAAAAGAAGGGATATTTTTAACATTTGCATCACTACTCTCTGGACTGCTTTTGAATTTGAAATTTCCTCCCATTGTGTCTCCAAGTACATTAGAAAATTTTGTGGCATGCTTCCCAAACTCTGTTCCTCCCTTTTTTGGATGTGCCATTTACACTTTTGTGTTTGCAGCTGTTGACGTCCCTTTATGTACACGCTCTATTTCTGCCGTTAAAATAATCCCTGTGAAGAAAGTGAAAAGTTCTCCTCACCTAGTGCTGCCTACAGGTATCTTCTTTCTTCCTCCCCCCCACCATGCATTAGTTGGCCATCATCCTCCCTGTCGCTCTCTCTCTCTCTCTGTCGCTCTCTCTCTCTCTCTGTCGCTCTCTCTCTCTCTCTGTCGCTCTCTCTCTCTCTCTGTCGCTCTCTCTCTCTGTCTCTTGCTGCTTCACCCACACACTTTGGCTAGTTTTCAGCTTTATCCTCTTCTCACTGTTTCCAGAGCTGTAGATTTCATCAGTAGGTAATAAAGTTAGCTCTTGATGTCATAACACACTGTTCTCAATTATGCTGCTCCTCTGCTAACATAGTGTCTACTTGAATCTGGGATCATTGTAAACTCTTCTACTAATGCTTGATTATGAATAATGTTATTACAGTCTCATTTTGAACGAAAGTCCTGATGACACAAAGAATGTTTCCTGTCTGTCTTTAGTCTTTATGAAAGTACATGGCTATCAGAGATGGTATTTTGCAGCTTCAAGCATAGTTCAACATTGGTGGGATGTCTTTGTTTTTCTGTACATATGCTGACTTTATACTACCTTTACATGGATAAATAAGGATTTTAAGCTGTCTCTCACCCCCTCCCACATAACATGTTTTCCCACGAAGTCCAAGATTATTTTTGAACTTTGCTGGATTTGGACAGTAAGAATAGTCTAGCAGATAGTGCTTGTCTCTCCTTATCTGTGTTCTGTTGGATGAGTGCAGTGCTCATGTTATCTTTATTACCATCTACTGGATGTGAAAGAATTCAACATCTTGGTATTTATCTTCTTCTCCCAAACTGAAATAGTCAATATTTTATTTTCAGACTTTTTCAAAACACTTTTTTTTTTGATTCAGTATACAGGTTTAATATGTTGTATGAAAATTTTGAAAGTGCTTTGATTCCCAAATTTGGCTCTCCTCCAGTGTGATGGAGACATTTATGGCCTGTTGAACTCTAAATGTTTCCATTTCTCTCCAATGCCTGTGAAGGGAATGTAGGTGTAGGAGAGCAGCTAACCTGCACTCTTTGTGGATGTCTAAATCAGGCCTAGTGACTCACAAAAATGTGTTCATGTCTTGGAGTTACAGCACTTGAAAACAGAGTCCCAGAGCTTAGGCCTTGTTCTCTGGTTTGCAAGTTAGTCTTCAGAGTCCTTGGCCTGTCTGTGGTACTGTGTGGATGGGAACAACAGCCAGAACTGTACACCTGGGCAAAAGGAATCCTGACCCTATCTGGATCATGCAAAAATCAGTCAGAGAAGTCAACTGCTATTTCACCAGTCTTGTGGGTGACCTCAGGCATGGTCAGTTGGGGTGTGTCAGTGCAAATGTGTTATATTTAAGGATTAAGCAGCATTTGATATGTGTGTGTGGATAGTCTTTCCCCTCACAGAGGCTGCTTCACTGCTGCCTAAATTAGGTAAAGGCTGAACTGTAGAAAAGTTTCCTCTGATTCCTTACTTTATACTATCCTTTCTCCAGTTCTAAGTGTGGATCTGAAGCATTTTGTGAAATCCCAAAAGCTTAAACTGCAGTGATTCCAGTGTCGAGGGCTTTTAATATGAGCCAGGTGTTCAACATTCATTGAGTCTTTCCCATACTGCTTTTGTCCATCTGGCACTATAGATGTTTCCTTATATTGTGGCCACCTTCAATGTGGTTTTGTCTTTTACAACCTTAACTGAGGCATTGTTGGTCTATAGGCACTGTACTTGTGTGGATTTAATGGGGCATTATCTTACTGAAATCAGGCAAGGAATATTGACCTGCATAAACAAGGGCTGTTGTCTGGTCAGTGAACATCAGCCTTTGCCACCTCTGTCCAATTTGAAGGCACAACTTTCATTATAAAACAGTTCCTAGAGAGGACCTGCATCCCTCCCAATGAAGAGATATCATGATCCTCACCCCATAAAAATAAACATCATTGTGCTGTCATTTGTCTAACACAGCACATGCTCAGTACCTCTTCAGGTTCCATGTGCAGTGTCATGGTAGGACTAACAGCTCTGTTCAGGTAAGCCAAAGCAAAGTGTGGTAGCAGCTGCAGAGTCAGTAATAGTGCATGAGAAAGGGAGATGATGTGTTTTCCTGTGGAATTAGCTTAGGTAAGTGAGAGACTATTTATGGTTATCGTCTCTATAGGTATATTAGAGGAAACAGCTGTCTAGAAGGATTTTAAGTAAGGGGAGGAAGATAGGTTTGAAGTACTGGTTTGTTATTACTTAATAGCATGACAGGAATCAAAAAACCTAAATCCGTGGACTGAAATGCACAAAGGTAAGCCTTCACAGAAGCTGTGCTGAATCGAGCCTCAGCAAGGATACTGGTATGATCTGGTGTCTGGCCCACAGGGTGATCTGAACAGGTATACATTAAATTTCTTTCTGGTTTCTGGAATTTGGCTTCCTGTGTCAGAAGGTGAAACACTGCCATGAAATGGGGGGAGATGGCAAGGAGGTGGCTTGCAGTGCTCTGCCTTCAGGTCATATTCAGTGTAGGTAAAAGATTTTTATCCACCAGTGTTCGTAAGACTTTTTAATCTTTCAGTGCACAAAAGGCATTTCTAAGGCTTCATTACACAAATTGTATTGTTCTATGCCACTGGGGTATCCCTGTAGAAGAGACACAGGTGTAACGGTAGAATGTCCTTGATAGTACAGCGTCTCCACACAAAGCAGACCAAATGAAGCAAACGGATCTATGAAATTTGGTTCAAACACTTATCCTTTTTTCCTTATTTCTTAGCTCCGTTAAACTGACTCAGAACTTACTTCTGCATTCATCAGTTACATGAATATGAAACTGCTGTGATTTCTCAATGCTTTAAATCCAGAGCTAATCTTCATCTGCATAAACATTACTACATTGATTCATCCGGAGGCACCCATAGAGCTCTGATGGTTCCTAAGAGCTTTGTATCATCTGTTTCAATGTCTCCTCTGTGCATGTGCATTTCCTGTAGAAACAGATCCCACTAAAGTCTGCAGCGGAAAAGGAGCTGTGACCCTGCGGGCATCTCCAGCCTATGAAGAGAGTCGGAATATCACTTCGCCATGTCCTCAGGATGTTGAGCGAACTGAAAGTAAGTGGGTGGAAGGCTAAACAGAATATATTACTCATAATAAACTTGAGAGATCAGCTTAGGGTCTTTGGGTGATGGTTTTTTAGCTACAATTTAAAGCCCCAAATGCCATAGCGTAGTAGGAAACCTCTTGCGAAAAACAGACAAGCAGAGGGAGACTGCTGCCTGTTCTCTTCTAGTGCAGGTTTCATGGTCACTCACTCACTGTTTTAAGTTTGTTTACAGGGTCCCTTTTGCTGTCAAGAGCACCAAAAACTCTCAAATGTTTTTTTCTGTTTATGTGTTTTGGTGTTGAGGTTTTGTTTTGTTTTGTTTTTTCTCCTGGCAGGCACATGTCACCTTCTTTTATCCCAGACATGAGGTAGAAGAGAAAGAGACCAAATGGTGCTCCTACCACCATAGCATTTACTTGGGTTGTCAAGGGAATGGGGATAGCATCCCAGACAGACAGTGCTGCCACAGAGCTCTGCCATCTTTCAATAGCCGACGTGTAATTACTTAATTGTAGGAGACAGGCAAAGCATAACAAACCTGGCCAGTGTCCTGGGTCTGGCAGGGAGGATGAACTCCCAAAGGCAAGATACAGTTAAGGGGAGAGAGGGTCAAACTTGCTCTTGAAAGAAAAGCATACATCGTATCTGACTATTGTTGGAGGCAGGGCAATTCCATTAATTCCAGCCCCAGTGTGCTGCTTTCTGCTCTGTGTTCTCCTCCCATTCTGCTTCACCCATGACCTACCCTTTTTTCATGCTTGCCATTCTCTGTTTCTTCACTCCCACCATTGCCTCTCTCCTTTCTGTTGATGGCTTCATAAATTTCCAGCAGCTTGAATGGCAATGAGCCCATTACTATGAAAATCAGCTCATTAATATTTCCTTTGCTTACTTTCTTGATTGCTTTATGAAATGTACTTTGGAGCTGGAAGAGCTTTTTCTGTGTAACTTGAACAGCAAAATGGGTAGAGGGAAGGGGAGGAGCCCAGTGGGAGGTGGGGAAATAGATGATGAGAGGAGTGTATCTAGCTACAGGGTCTGGGTTATAAAGTGACGTCCTATTTTATAACTCCCTTAATGCACACACATTTAGTTTGTAAAATCTGATCTATTTTTTGTCAGTCCTTTATTTCAGTTAATCATACCTAGTGACATCGATAAGGATAAGTATGTCCTTATAATCTGTATCATGGCTGAATGATATGGGGTCCCTACATTTCCAGTAATTTGTGGTGTCTGGATGTCAAGCTGCAGCCTTAGAAAGTAGCTAGCTGGGCTGCCTTTTTGCCTCTGAAACAAGAATGTCAATGAACAATTGTTTCTTCATTGCTCTGAATGAATTGCCTTGTGTTTACAAAGGTCAGAAACAAGGAGGGCATCATGTTTAGGGCTGGTCTCTATGGTAATTAGGAAGGCTTGTCAGAAAGCATTTTTATGTGTGAAATGAAGTAGCTCAGCTCTTAACTTCAATTGGTACATGTTTTCTGTAAATGTAATGGTTTATTTTTTCCTCCCTTTCTTTTCCTTTATGCCTATCCTCCACCCTCACCTCTTCTGTCCCTCCTTTCTGTGAAACATTTAGGTCTGGAGCCAGAAAACTCAGAAACAGGTACAAAAATTGGCTGCTTATGTTGTTGCTTCTGTTGCTTTCTTGGGAGTATTTCTTGTTGCCTGGGAAAAAAAGAATGAAAAAAAAAGGGGGGGGAGGGAGAAAAGAGTCCCCTCCTTTCGCTTGTCCTGTAGGTGGAAGGAATCCTCTGTGATCTGAGTTTTCCTTCCCCTTGTAGATGATTGGAGGTCGTCATCTAACACTGATGCCAATGGGGATGCCCAACCATCTTCTCTGGCTGCCAAGGGTTATAGGAGTGTGCGTCCGAACCTTTCCTCAGACAGCAAGCCACAGGTAAGCCTTTCTTCTGTGACCCTGCGGGTGATCTTCAGGGTTCAAGCACTGGATTCAAGGTCAGGCATCCTGGAGTGAACTCCAAACGTTGCTGCAGACTTGGGTAAGTTGCTACGCCTCAGTTTTTCCTACCTTTAAAATGGGGGCTACACTTATGTCAGCAGTGTTGTGGAGCTCACGTGTTCAGGCATGCCATAGTGTTTCCTTGGTGAATGAAGGAGGAGGACAACTCCGTTTATTTGCAAGAATAAAGGTGAAGTAGACATTTCTTACTGTTTTTTTTATGTTGGTCTATTTCTTAGAGGTTTCTGCAGGCTTAAAGCAGAGTAACACCCTACATTAAAAACAAGATATTGAGGAAATGCTTTTCAGTTTTTACACTGTAACTGTTACAAGTGAAGAAGGGAAAGGTTATTTGTACCTCAAATTAAATCATTGAAGAGAAGTGTAATTTCGTCCTTTTTCTTTTGAATGGCTGATCTGCACAGAAGCAGTTGATAAGGAAACCTATTGTTACAAATCTCTTTCTTGTGTGAAACGTAGTCCCTTTAAAGCCTTCTCCCCATCAGGGTGGCTGTTCCCATCATGAGGGACCTATAGAGGTGCCACAGAACAGACACCATTCCTGAAATTGTACATGGAAGTGGAGGAAGGCACAACTCATCTGAGTGGCACCCTAAAGGATATGTACCCATTTACTGACTGATACCTACAGGTGTCCTGTAGTCCCTTATTGATTTTGTTGATGAACAGAGAGAGCGCAATAATACTTGCAGTAGTCTCAAGGACTGCTGTCCAGACTAAGCCAAAAGGGAAGAAAATGGAAAACAGCAATTGCAGTTGGTGAATAATGTTCACCATGTATATGATAATATATGAGTATATGGTAATACTATGTAGTGGTAAAGTGAGGCTTCACCTACATTAGGGAAATACTGTGGCACTCTGAAGTCTCCAGACTGAAACTACTGTCTGTAAGGAATTGAAAGGAATGAGCCTGTTCCAGAAGCAGAAATACTTCAGAAGGGGCACTTAACCCATTTCTCCACTACCTTACACATCAGGAAAGGGGGGAGAGAGGGGACAGGATGTGGACAGTAGATTTTGAGACACTAGGTGTAATTTTATGAAGCTATTCTAGGCCTTTATCTGTGTAACAAGAATAGCTGCTGGCCACAACCTGTCAAACGTGGATGAATTTTAAGGGAGGTATTTTTTTGCAGATTTGAATGTTGCAAGCTGTTAAGATACCTACATTCTCTAGTTTTGGCCATTTTGGCAGTGGTTTAGGCAGCTTTTGCCCATAAAGATATGACAACAGAGTGTATGTAAAACCTACTTTCATAGTCTCCAGAGGGTTAATTTGCAAGAATACAGGCAGCTACTGTTCACTAGGTGGGTGTTTTAATTTTCTTCCTTTCAGTAGTTTATAGTTTTCAGCTGCTGGCAACAAAGCAATAAATAAAACAAAACCTCTCTATTGCTAAGTTATTTTACTTCAAAACAGTATGGCTTTCAGAAAAAAATCACTGTAATTGGAGCTGTAGTTGCAGTCGTCAGGCAGTTGTAGAGTTAGCAACCTACATGTTGCAAAGTAGCAAAAACAGTAAAGCTTTTTTTTTATTATTTAGTAGAAGCAGGATTTCTCTGTTGGTGATTTTGATTCTGGAGGCAAACTTTTATGAACTCAAGTTGCTCAAGAAACTTTAATTGTTCTGGTTTTTCTGAAACCATTTTCTGGACTGAAAAATCCCGAAGAGAATTCAAGAGAGAGGTTTTTTTAGAAGGAAGAAATGCTGACTGTTTACTTAGCCAGCTGTGGCAGGCTATAGTATTCACATGATGTCTGCTTTCACCAGCACTGGTGAAACTTTGCAAAGTTCATTTTTTGGCAGTGCACTTAACATGCAGAGATGGTCTAGAGCTCCGAATTTGGCTTTGCAATTCAAATGTCCCCAGTGCTGTAAAGTATTTACTTACAGAGGCATGAGCCTGAGTTTGGTTGTCAAGGATGTTAAATCTTGATTTAGGCTTTCCCAGGGGCATGGTGGGTGTTGCTGCGCAGGCCTCTCAAAATAATATAGCATTGAGATTTATTTAGCCTGAAGGGAAGCCTGTAAGTCAGGGACTTGAGAACTGGGTAAAGTTTGTGTGCTGTAGTGAGCAGTGCTAAGAGAGAGAATGTGTGAGATGATGAATGTGAGTTCTGCGGTGACCTGCCAGATACCATATTTGCTTTTTGTTCTTGCTGTATTAAAACCTGCTTAACCCAAGTCTAATGACCAAATTCATTCTTTAAATTTATTTATTTTTCCTTCCTTCCTTCTTCGTTTGGTGCTGCTTCCTTTCTCCCTCTTTTCCTTCTTGACTCTGCCTGGGCAGGCCCTTGCTCCTCCCCGTCCTCCTCTTCCCAAAGAGGAAAGCTTTGCATGGCGTCCTCGCACTGACACTAAAGTGACCAACCTGTTGCCAGTGCCCATCATGGACTGTGTGTACCTGAATGCACCCAAGCCTTATACGCAGCGTGTATCACCAAATGCCAGTGCACGGTGTTATTTCTCGTCACCTACCCCCTATGGGGCCATCCCCAGTGGGAAGCAAGGCTTGCCAGCAGGGCATTCTCCCTCATCAGGCCCCAAAGATGAGGTGCATGCTGGGCAGCTGCTCTTGGAAAGTCACTCCTCGTCAGATGCATCATCCATACAATGCAACCCTGACAGGGCAGATCCCAGTAGTAAGGCTGGAATGAATTCCAGTCATGAGACGAAGGCGGATAAAAAGGTCAGCAAACTATATGTAGCTTGTTTATCTAACAGCACTTGCTCAGCCACATCTGAAGATACCACTGGCACTGCACATGACCCAGCAGCCAGCACCAGTTTGGGCGCTGAGCTCACTCAGGCACCAGCCACCAACATTGTTTCCTCTGTAACAGATACTGGAAAGTCTCTTCCTGCTCCTCCTCCTCCTATTCCTCCCAGGCCGTACTTTTACATTGTCCTCAGTAAAGACGCAGTTAGTTATGGTGCAGGCCAGCCCTCCCGGACTCAGTCATCACCTCCGCAAGCTGTGAGGGACAGAGTGCTAGAGCCCCAGAGCACAGCTGCCACAGAGGACAGGATGAAAAAAGAGCCTTACCTTACTCAGCAGCGGCAACAGCCATACAAGGCCATGGGACGCAGCATGGTACATGTTTTCTCCATAACTTTGTTTTCTTTCAGCCGTGTGAATGGTTCTTTAATGCATTACAATGTTCCCTTAATGCTTTATTCCCCTCCTACCTAATTTCTGATCACTCATTGTGCCATCTGAGTCTTGTGGTCTTCTATTCAATAATACTTAACACTCCATCTGTGTCCCCCCCTCCAACATTGATCTGTGTGTTGGTGTGTGTGGTGTTTGTAGGGGGTATTGTTGGGCCAGTGAATATCTTCCTCTTTTAGCACGATATAAAAGAAGCAAATTCTGTAATGTCATGGTTAGTGCTTCTCAAGTGATGGTGAACGCACAGCTGTTCTGTGGTTTGATTTAGCCTCACTGCCCAGAACTGGAGAAGGATTGTAAGGGGAAGGAAGATACTTGTGAAAAATTGTGCGTGTTCATAGAGGCCAGGGCTGCAAGACTGAAAAAATATGCCTCCCTTAAGGAAAGAAAATCTGTTGGGCCTTTGTATCATTTTGGGTGCATCCCTGCATGACACTATATGGCTGCATTAGACTAAAGTACCAATCTCCCCCATTGCATAACAACACCTTGTTTCCTACAGGATGCCACTGCCACCACCACAGCTCAGCCTGGGGTTATAGTAGTCCCCCTCCTACAGGTTAATCCAGACAGACAGCAAGAAGGCAGCTCCAGCACTCCGCCTCCACCTCTGGTTCCTTTCGGGCAAGGCACCGTATTCCCTGAGACTGTTTCTCCCAAGTCACCCTTGACTTTTCCAACTCTAGATGATTTCATTCCCCCACATCTCCAGAGAGGTTCCCACCATAACCAAGCACCCTCCGCATCTGGCACATTACCCTCTGTTTACCCGAAACTGCCATTCTTCTCATCACCACCTTCACTTGTCCCTCCAGTCACAGGGGCTTTGCACAGGGGCTTGAAGCCTGAAATCACTGGAGTCATCTCACGTACAGTAAGCTTGCCAAGTACCCTCCTCGCCCTTTTCCTAAATTTATGTTCACAGATTAAAATTACTTTCTCCTAGCAATACTAAACCTGAGAGGAGTGATGACTCACTCCGTGCCAGCAGCATGACAGCTGAAACCTTGTTTATGTCCTGCGCTAGTGTATGCATGTTGCCTGCCTTGTGCAGCTTTGAACTTTCTATTGACTTCTTGCAACAATATTTGACTGTCTCCCTTTTGATAGGTGATGCACACCTTAAGACTCTTCACAGGATTTGCTCAGAATGAATTCTGTGTAAACAAAATAGCTGCAACTAACTGATCTCTTCAGGCTCTTTTAATAGCATCCTTAATTGTGTTTGAGTAACATTTAAAGCAGCAACAGCAGACTAGTTGAAGGTTAGAGCTAGCTTTCTGTTCCACTTGGAGCCACAAGACCATGTGGTCTCTACACAAGTCCCTGCTGAAATCAGTGTAAGATTGCAACCAGTATCCAATAACCTACAAACAATAATATCAGTTACTAAGCTAAGAGTCTTCCAAGCACGTAGGTGCTATGGGTTAGATGAGGGGCAGAGTGTCTTTCAGTTTGGAATTGCTTGTCTTTGAAAAGTGTGAATTCAATCTACAGCAGTTTTAACTTGGAATTTACTGTGTTCTTCTTGGATTAGGTTTTGTTTCTCTAAGCTCATCACCTGTTTTAAAAAGTCCTCAAGGACAAGAAGGAAAGTAACTTTTGGTTAAAGTTGCAAAGAGACAAAAAGTAGCTGACCCTCCTTGTACTAGAAGTCTTACAATAACCGTTTTTTTAATATGGCTGCTTGTAAGGACAAGTAAGAAGTTCAGCAGAAACCACCTCCTCTCCTGATGATGCTTTCTCTGCCCTATGACTCTATAGGGATCTAGCAAACAGCCATATGGGGAGAAAAAAGGAAAAAAAAATCTAAGGATAAGATTTTCTAAGGTCTCAGCATTGGCCTTTCCACTTCTGTTGAAGTCAGTGTGTTTTTCAGCAGAAAGCAATGAAAGTTTAGGGGGTGGTTGTTGTGGTTTTTTTGTGGGGGTTTTGTTTTTTGTTTGTTTGGGTAGGGGGTTTTGTTTGTTTTCTGTTTTTTGTTTGGTTGGGGTTTTGTTTGTTGGGTTTTTTTTTAAATGGAGCCTATTTGCAGACTTCAGAAGAATCCGGTATGGTAGATTAGTGGAAATCATGATGTACTTGATTTTCATGAGATTTGAAACATTTTTAGACATGCTCACGATAGGCATGTAGTTACAGAGCTGTTTTCCACAGTTTAAGTAGTCTTCGTTCACTCACTTTGGTGACTTAGCTGGGGTTGCTGAGTCTATTATGATCTGACCTACACCTTCTTTGAGGGGTTCTTTACATTTTAGTTATCAAAGCAAAGCTTAAATCCAACTTTCTCATACTTCTCCCTGACTCCCACTCCTTTTCCCAAATTGCATTATTTGGAATATTATCACGACCAGCAAAATGGGGCTGGATCTTTCTCTTAGGGACATCTATTTCTAAAGACCATTGATTCTTTTCTGTCTTCATGAAATGCCTGTGGCCTGATCAGATGCTGCTTGGAGCAAGATCACCCCCATCCAGCAGAACAGGATTGTTCTTCCCTATTTACCTTCTAGGCTGCATATGCTTGTTCTGATTATGGCCAGTTCTCACTGTGATCAATGTCTGAGCTGTGGTGCCAGGACTCGCTCTGGCCCCTGTTCAGCCCCCCACCTGATCGTGTAAGTCCTTTCCTCTAATGCTGGTGGATATGAAGGGCATGAAGTTGCACTTGGCCAGAAAAGCTAAGAGTAGGTATTCTTCTGGAGTAATATTCTGTGCATACTCATTTTTTTAAATAGTGATGAAAATCCCCCTGAATGCTTAGCTTCAGTGGCCTGCAGCATTTCAGTCTGACAGCAGAGTATCAGGAGAGCAGAAATTAGGTACACTGTTCCATACTGTCTTTGTTTGGATGGTCATTCCCCCTTAACAGTGAATGTGTGTCCAAATTCCTTAAGAAGTTTTGAAAAATCTCAGCCTAAACTGGCACAGGGAGCCTTGGTCATCATTCTTTCTTTAACTTTTCCCTTTACTACCAAAAAAAGCCCAGTATCCCTGCAGTGAGATTTTCCAAAGATAAACTAGTTTTTAAAGTCTCCCTACTGACACAGCCTGTATTTCTACAGAACAACCAGAGCTGTGGTGATACCAGAGGTGGGTTTGAAATAAGCAAATAATTAAGCTGGATGCTTTAGGAAAGCAAGAGCTGCTTGCTAACTGTTCTCCAGTGGCAAAGCCATGTTGAGTGTCTTCCTTGCAAAAGTTCTACTTTTTACCCTCTATCAATTTTCAGGCTTTTTTTATTTAATTATTTTAACCAGGTGTCACGCTGTCTTCTGAGTGATGGTGCTAACCTTATTCCTTGGACCTTCCTTACCCAAACCAGCTGCAGTAATAATGTTTCACTCAAGAATTGCATGAGTTTTGCATGTCCGACCTCTTGCTCTGAAAGGAATAATTTTAAAACAAATGTTTGTGCGTATACTTATCAGGGGAAAGATGTCTGTGTTTCCCCTCCCAACCTGCTGCTCTCATTTCTGGCACCCTGTGTGTGAGTCTGACGGATTAATTTAGTGTCTCCTTTTGGGATTGGAGCTGTGAAACCCAACACCAAATAATGATAGTACTGCCTTAGCAAACTAATTGTATTAACAGTGAACAGGGTACCTACAAGGAGCAGGGTGGTACTCATGCTTATGCCTTTTTTACTAAAATTAGCTGTGATTATGCTTTTCATTCAGCTTAATGTTTTGGGGTTTTCCAGATTTTCCCAGTGTAGCAGCCTTCTGCATGCTGCTAATGATGTGTTGCTCTCCTTTTCAGGACCCAGGTCCTGTGCTAAATGAAGTGCCCCAGACTGGCACTGGCACTGACTATCCAACTTCCTTCACATCAATCAACAAGTCTTCCTCTGCCTATCCCTCTACCACAATCGTCAATCCCACTATTGTCCTCTTGCAGCACAATCGAGGTAAGGAGACTTGCATATAAATATTTGTGGCTCAAACTGAGCAACCTGTTATGCTGCAAGGAACTGGAGAATGTGTGTGCCATGGACCATTAAGTCTGGATTACTAAGAGCTAACAAAGCTGCCTCCAGAACGTTGTAGTGACTGGAGCGTACAACAGGCAGGTTAAGAAGCTAGAGGTTTGGGACAATGCCTACATTATGTAATTAAAACTTGTATATCAGAAGACACTCTGAAGTTGGGACAGAAGCTTATAACAGGGCTATGGATGTATGAATAATTTATTGAAAGGTAACAGCTTATCCCCTATCAGGTGTCCTGTTATGATGGAAAAAGGTATATGCTCTCATCTATCTGTCAGCAAAAGCAAGGTAGCTTGAGGTAGGTACTCCTTCACCGGACAAGGGCATATGTTACTTCTCAGCTACTGCAGTGTGAAAGCAGCCATACTTTCAGTAACTGTGAGAGAGGTTTGACCTCTGAATTCTCAGCAGAATGTACCCAATATTAAATAATCCATTTGCCCATAAGTTTGAACTTAGCAGTTTGTTCCTCTATCTATAACTGGATCAACTCAGACTCGTACTGTAGTAGTTGTTGAGCTCTGGGTTTGCATATGAACAAAACAACCTTGTTTGAGCACTTGTGTTTAGTAATCAAAGCCTTTCTCTGCCTCACAGCAGCTTCTTCTGAATAGATAGTAGCATCACTTTACCTCTGGCATTAGAGGGAAACTTTGCTTCTCCTTTTTAGTTCTCCTGATGGCTGTTATTACCCCAGCCTGACAGTTCATTGTGCATCACTAAAGACTGTAGCTTGTGAAGAGCAGCAGAGGTACAGCCCTATTTGTCTTGGTTTCCAGTGGACTTAGGAAACTTTAGGACAGGCAGATTTTAATCAGCAATTCTGCAACTCACCTTTTGCAAAGAAAAAAGTAAAATCAAATCAGAAAACAGGGGCAAGACATTCACTTCTCATATTGTAGTCATTCTAATTACAGCCATGCATGGATGTGCTCCTTTGCAGCCCCTCATGTGGGGTTTTTTTTCAGTACCTTTTTAAAACAGACTTCTTTGATCCTGAAGATAGTGTCCTCACTCTAGCCCAGCTCATTGAAGGGGTAATGACTGGGTTGTCTCTTCCTTTTGGCCAGAATCTGCAGCATCTTTTCTTATGTGCTTCTGAATGAGGGTGTTTGGATTCCTCAGCTGCTTCCAGAGGAGAAAATACTATTTGAAATAGCCTTTTATTTTATCTCTAAGCCTTTTGTTGACTTTCTTGAGGTGGGACCATTTCAGTGTATACCACGCAAGGGTCTTTTCTCTGTAGATTTTATGAGCACAAGAGACAGATCTGTATTATATGATGATACACACACACTGGCTCTGAGACAACTGATGTCTCATTGTTCTGTTCGCTAATTACCTTCTGTTACCTAATTACAGTTTGTCCTGTCTGAGTATGTTTTGCCTATGACCATTAGCACTCATGATACTGTAGCCTGGTAGATTGAAGAGTGTTATTGTGTTTCTGTTGACTGTGATACAGATCATGGCCTGATAAGCAACTTTAGTCTGAAGTATTTCATTCCAGTGAATGTTTTTCAGTCTCTATTAGTCAAACTTGTAATTTGCAAGAATCATATTGAACTGGTCTTACAAGGCATCTTAGTCCTAAATCTGTATTGACTGATGCTACCTGTCTTAGGCTAAGTATTTATTTATAAAATCTAATATAAATCATTACAATATTTTTTTTCTGGCATTATTATTGAATTGACAGGCAGATGTCCCAGCCATCACACTAATGCTGTTTGAAGGTGATCGCAACACTTGCTTTCTTCCTTCTGACTTCTTATTAACAGGTGCACTGTACCTATTTGTACCAGATCATTATTAGGCTCCTGTTTATTCCTCATATACCTCTGTGGCCGTAATGCTCCATATTTTTGAGTCTATGAGACATTCTGTTAGTTCTTTGACTTCCATTGCCATTTTCTTTCACTTCCCAGCATATGTTACCTACTCATAGGTACACATTTTCTTAGTTTTCTGTCTTTTTTGTATTGAGTTTCTTACACTCCTTATGCTTCCATTCCTGTATAGACTTTATCCCAGCATAACATTAAGATTTCTTTTTGCTAACTTAGTGTATTTTAGTGGTTCTCAGATCTTATTTAGCTATTATATTTCTGACCTGACTGACATGATTCATATTTGGTTTCATCTTTATGGATGTTATCTATTCAAACCAGGTTTGATCTGATGGCATATAACAAATGGTTACTAAGTTGTGATCCATCTTCCCACAAATGGTTAATTATGTTTCGTGCTGATACCAATTTCCTTATGTCAAGATGAGGTTTAATATAAATTCCTCTTGAGTGCTATGAAATGAATTAGAATTTTTTGAATTAGAAATTTCAAGGTCATTTTAATGCTGGCAGTCTGAGATCTTCAGTAGTTTAGTCAGTCTTACAGATGGATAATGTGGCTTTCTTTCTTCGTAGTGGATTATTGATTGCTTTTTAAGGAGGTGGTTATTCTTATTATTCTTATCTTATTCTCTGGAGGGACTGTTGTAGCAGACATCACCTGCTGTCCCATTTTATGCTTTATCTGCTAGTTCATTAATCTGTAAGCGTGGAAGACACTTTGATTTGGAGCTGTCAGAGCCTCAGAAACAGGTAATGGCATTTGAAGCACAGAAACAACACTATAACTTTTTTTTTGCCTGCTTGATCTTGCTTAGTAAGGTTTGATGAGAGATCTCAGAATTTTTTCCACCGGATTTCAGTAATACCAACTGAATAAGATTTTGCATGGCTAGGCTTCACGAACGAAGATTTGGGAAGGGCTCTACCCACTCTGAATAAGATTTATGATTATAAAAAAAGTAATTTCAGATACTCTTGTTCATTTCTAGCACCAAGGTAAGAATTTCTTCCCTTCATATCTGTTGGTATTTTGATTAAGTTTCTTTTTGACACTTTTATTTTGCACTAAAATTACTCAAGTACTTGTTTCCTCTTCCCCTTTTGTTGCTGGTTTCAAGTCTTGGTCTCCTCCAGTGTCCCCTTCTTTGGGAACTCTAAAGGCATCTGTAATCATTCATTCACTGTTGCCAGCAGTACGTTCCTCTGCTCAGCCCTTTCTATGAGAAGTCTACAAGTTTTGGGCTTTTGCTTACAGTCCAAGATCAAGGGTGGAAACCTCAGTTAGCTGGTGCATGCCTGGGGCTGCAAGCTGGCTGTGGTGAAGCAGGAGAGCAAAATAGCAGATACCTCCTGCCCCTTCCACTTCTATCCATCAGCAGCTTTCTTTTATACACAGAGATATAAATGAAAAGGAAACCTTCTCTTCATGTAAAAATACATTTTTTAATGAAAAGTCTATTCATCCGTGATACTTTCTCCCCTGTGCAAGATGAGACAGGAAAGAGCTGTCAAGCGTCAACTCTTTTAACCACATGTTTTTGTTAGGATACTTCAGGGACTAAATATAATTCACTTCAATGAAGGTGATGGCTAAAGCTGAAACCATCCTTACTTGCATCTTTTCTCCTTTCTCATAATACAGTGGCCTACTCCTGATGGCCTGCAGCAGATGGTTCCTGTCTCCTTTTCAGATTCAGCTTAACTCTTCCTTTTACCCATTGACTGTAGAGGTTTGCATCATATTGTTGGTAGATACCTTGTGAGCATAATGCACAGAAGCAACTGGACTTTGGTGGTCAAGCAGAGCAGAAGTGCTGACGTTAAAGAACAAAGTTGGTAGGTATTAGTGAGGAGAAATACAGGGCTCCCTTGCTGAGATCACAGAATCACAGAATGTCAGGGGTTGGAAGGGACCTTGAAAGATCATCTAGTCCAACCCCCCCTGCCAGAGCAGGATTCCCTACAGTAAATCACACAGAAATGTGTCCAGATGGGTTTTGAATATCTCTAGAGAAGGAGACCCCATGATCCATGTAGTACAAATATCTAGTGAAGGTGGGTTCTGCTAGCAAACAGGATATACCTGGAAGGTTGTTACCTATTGCAGACTTGCTTGGTAAGTGTCCCACACCACCCCAAAACACAGTTATTTCCTGGGCAGGCATTGCATGGCATGGTTTATTATGAGTATGTAACATGTGATTAATGCATTAAAGTTTTGAAATCTTTGCATTAATGATACGAGCTTTCAAGAGCGTTTGGATTTTCTGTGTCAGTAAAATAGTTTATTCTGTTTAAATGGTTTTCATGCTTTAAATGAATGGATTAATTGCTAGAGAGTAGAAAAAGCAGAGAACAGAGAGCTAAGAATTCTTGCTTTATTCCCAGCTGTGACTTGGGCAAATCATTTGGGCATCCCTTTAGAATGCAGCTGTGAGCATCAGCTTTTAAGGTAGTCAAATGTGCTGGAAGATACCATAAGTATCTCAGTCTGGGACTCAGTAATGAAAGGCCCTAAACCAAGGGAACCATTTTGAGAATCAAAGTCTTAACCAAGCTGTGTCTGTGCACAGGTCACTGAATCTGTGGCTCAGTAGTATGTGTGATGAGACTCAGCAAGCACTAACAATGCCTCAATTATTTCCTATATCCCTTCAGAATTCTTCAGTATTACTGTTTCAAAATGTACTTCATGCTAATGGTAACATAGTTGTCAAGTTGTTTGACTCTGTGAGTCTTTACTGTTTTTCAAATTGTCTCCTGTCCAACTTTTTTTCATTCTCTGATGTTAAGAAAAAAAAATTTTTAAAAAAAAAGCTGTTTGCTAAATGTATTGGTCACTGCATCATGTGATCTATACTATTCCACGAGACTGTTGTGTGAAGAAGGGGCTGTGAGCTGTCACTTTGGCAGGGTATTTGAAAACAGATTCTCTCCAGCAGCTGCTGCCGTTCTGTCTACAGCGTATTCCTTGCCTGTCAGAAATGCAGCAACAGAGCACTTGCTGTTTATGTCTCACCCATTTGTTCTGTATTTCTTTTTGTTTTGTTTCTTCCTTTACCACAGAACAGCAAAAAAGGCTTAGTAGCCTGGCAGGTATGATGTGAAAGGTCTGCTACCCCCCAGCTGCTGCATCTGCTGGAGCAAAGCTGCCGCTTTGTTAGCTTGTGGAGTACCTTCAGCAAATACACTTCTCAGGGACTGCAAAGGAATGAATATAAACATTGTGACCTGGACCAAGCCAGGACAGTCTTTTCTCCAAATGCTACCTATGTGGCCGCATGTTAATATACCAAAACCCTAAATTACTCATATGTTCCTCCTAAGTCAAAAGTTTACATACAGTTTGATTGTTCTAGTTGACTTTTGGGGCTGCCTTTTGAGCATTCAAGTTTATTCCCTTGGGGCATATTCTCAGGTTTTTCTACGCCATTTGTCCTGGTCCATTCCACCCATTAGAGTTAGTCTCCCTTGTGGTGAGGGGAGAGGAAGACAAAAATCAGTATTTACGTGACTCCAAGAGCAGAAATATTTGTGCCAGATGTCAAAAAATAGATTACCAAATTGTAGTATGCAAGTATGCTTGGATGCTGCCATCCTTCTCTCCACAGGCAGCTCTCTGCTCTTGCAGTAGGTGTGAGAGAGTCTCTCCTTGAAAGAAGAGCAAGTTGTTTTTCTGGTCATCCTTCCCTCCGCACAACCCAAACAGAAGCAGCTCAGTCTGCAAAAGGCATTATAGGAACAGTGTATTATGCACTGCTTATCCATATTAGAATCATAGAACGGCTGAGGTTGGAAGGGACCTTAAAGATCATCTAGTTCCAACCCCCCTGCCATGGACAGGGACGCCACAGGCACTAGACCAGGTCATCCAGAATCCTTTAGTTATGGCCATGGCAACGTAAATGGAGAGGTAGGAGAGAAGACAGTCACAGGAAGTACCTAAACACTTTAAATATCACAAATAGAAACACAGGGAAGCCAATACTGCATGCTCTTGCTCTTCTGCCTCGGCCCTGGACTAGCAGAGCGTGTCTCTGAGGACACCATCTGCCCATGAGGCAGCTGCTAACCTAGTCTGACTTCATCCCCAGGTTCCTTTGGCTGCAACAGCAGCCTGTCCTTCCTCTCTGCTGCCACCCTGTTGAGATGACAGGCTGCAAAAGTTTCTCTCAGCTCCTTCCCTTCCCTTAGCGTAGGTGTTGTCTCATCAGACACCTCTCAGCTGCGAGTTTAATGCTTGTAATTCCGGAGAGTGGTTTCCTGTTGGTTTTCTCTTTCACAAGGTGTTTCCCTTCATGATCAGGACCCCCTTTTTCTCTGAGCTAGAAATAGCTGCAGAGTGGTTTGCTACAGCCTGAATGATCCTCAGTCTGGAAGAGTAAAGCATGTTGTGGCACAGCTAGGTCTGTACCAAAACCACCACAGAAAGCTGGCTTCCACCTCTCCTCCTGCTTTTATGTCCTATTGATCACAGCAATAAAACACTTGCCCATGAAGTCAGACAGGTCTTTCCTGTCTCTAGGATTGTCAGTCCAGCACCTTCAATCAGTTCTAAGTGCACTTCAGAAAATATTTTTTAAAAACTCCTTCAAAATACATTTGACTGGCTGGTAGGTTTTTCCCCTGACTATGCCGTGCTAGATAGCTCTCAAACCTTTGTGTTATAATATTAAATGTGAATTCATGTTTGAGAGATGGCTGGCACAGGCCAAATGGTAGGGTTTATTTTTACAAAGTCATCAAAATAAAGATTTTGCTTAGATCATGACCATGACACTGGCAAATCAGGTCATGCTACATTTACCCTGTTGTTCTCATCTATATTAGGTATTTTGAATGTTATCATTCAGATATCATCATTTATTCATGTATCATCAGTTTCACATGGGTCTACCTGGCAAACAGCAAACCACTTTTTCAGTACAGGTTGCTAGGGAATTCAAGAGAAATTGTGTATATTTACATTATTCCTCTTAGTCCTGTTAGAGAATGGCATTGAATTCTTTAGACTGTAGAAAATTACTTTTCTATACCAGAAGCCCTGGACTTGTAATATCAGCAGTGACAATAAGTAGTGGAGGAAAGCTGTGACCTTTCCTAAAGTTTTCATCCTCTTCACATCCTTATCCACATCCAGAAATCTGCTTCCATTTGGTCTTCAAGGGACCAAATGAATGATTCTGTTGCTCTTTCCATGCTCTGTTCCTAAAGGCTTAGTAAGGAATTTAGTAATGGGAATGGACCAAATAAATGGAGAGCCTTGTACACCATGGATATGAAAGGACCAAAACACACATTCACAGGGAGGGGAGGTAGGATGGAAACACTGAACGAGGATTCATAGATGCTTTGCCCCATGTTGAACATTTATAAATATCATTTCATTTTTTCTTGAAGAGGAGGAAGACTTAAAAGTTTGATGGCAATTTCAAACCAACCACTAAAACACAAATCCTTTACACACTGAGTTTCACAGGGTGGAATTGTGTTTGCTCAAGGTACCAACAGCCTAATGCTTTATTTGCATGAGCCTTTCCTCTGGTAACTGCCCTTTTCAGATTTCTGTACATTTAATGGCTTTGGGCAGTACAATGATGTGCATGTGAATAAATATATCTCTCTCTCTCTTTTAAATGCATGCAGTGTTATAAAAGTGGTAGGACGTGAAAAGTCTTGATGAGACAGACTGTAAAGTCTCAGATGTTTCCTCTCCAGAAAATCCACATCCTTGGTAGAGCCTAACGGTTGCTATACTGCAGCTCTCCAGAGCATAGTAGAGCTTCAGAGCAACTTGAGCTCTCTTGGTTCCTTGGCCAGTGTTGGTGGAGGTGCCTACTGCTATGCATGAATGTCTGTCAGACAGCATCAAGGAATTTCAGGTGGAATTAAGGCAGTCTGGAGCAAATAGTTGTTTCCCCCCATCCTTATGCAGACTTATGTGGAAGAGGAATCATATATTAACAGTGGAATTTGTTGTTTACAAACTCTGGTTAGGGCACAGAGTTGAATGGAAGCGTATAATGAATGGGAGTGTTAGGCAGCTAAGTGCAAGCTGTTAAAAAGTATTACTCCACTATCATGTAGGATGCTCCATTAGACTGAAAGCACCAGCGGAAAAGGATGTCTATGAGACCGTATCACTGGTGCTTTTAGATGAAGAATGAGATTGCAGATAGTCAAAAAGACAAAACCAAGCCCCAAACTGTCCTTGAAAACAAAATTTTCCATTGTCTTACGTGACAACTGAGGCTGTCAGGAGATGCATGAAGATTGGTACCTGAGAGATGTTAGCCAGCTTTTGCGGGCATCAAACATTTTCTTGGTATTAATGACAGCTAGCAGTGACAGTCTGTCTCATCAACTACTTGCTAGGATTTTTGCCTTAGAAGAGTGGAATATGGTGGTGTAGTGAAATGCTGGGATAAGAATCTCCCATTGTCATTTCCAGATTCAGTGCCAGACAGACTAGTTTCTGATAAAGTTGATTCAGCACTCATACGAGACAAGCCAGTTCAAGAGACAGTGCCAAGTGAGAAGAGGGCAATGGAGGAGAAGAGAAGCATTGTCAAGAGCCCTCAGCACATGGCTGATACCTCCATCGATGATATTGGTATTCCCCTGAGGGTAAGACAATTGCGAGCATGTGGTTGATGCACAAAACCTTGGTGAGATTCTGCATACTTTAGGACTCAGGGAATTCATTAAAGCTTCAAAGACTGTTGAGATCTAAGGGAAGATAGAACTCCAGTTGCAATGTATTTTCATTTGCTATCAATAACCTGTTTCAGCTGCCTCAGGGAAAAAAAATAAAAATTAATATCACTTTTCATCATATTTAAGAAAACTGTTTTCTGCTCTTCTGTTTTATTCACAGCCAGCAACTCAGGGAGAGTTTTGTCTCCTTTTAGCCATCTTAAAGGCAGATATTCCTTTTATGCAACAGGTTTAAGCCATTTCAGTGTTTAGGAGAAATTATCATGAACAAAATTATTAACAGATTCCTACAACTAGTGTCTGGAGTAACTTAAACATTAAATGTTTCTAACTGTCTGTTGAATATGCTTAAGAAATTGATACATATGACTAAAATAGGCAAAGCATCTACTTTTAGATGTCAAATCAGATTAACATGAAAACCTGCCACACAATCTACAGTTCTACACAGGTTACAACCTAATCCTGTAAACCTTGTACATTATTAGTAACTTGAGTGAAGCCTGTAGCTTCATTACATAGGAGAATATATATATGATTGAAATTAGTCATATTTCAAAATTCTAATTTAATATAGCAAAGTGCAAATATTTTTCATTGCTGGAAGATTTGTAAGAATTTTGAAAGGCTGGTAGAATTCATGGTTGTAATTATTTATATGTACATTTATTTTTCTAACAGAATACAGACAGATCGAAGGACTGGTACAAGACAATGTTCAAACAGATCCACAAGATAAATAGAGGTACTGTAACACCGATGTTTTTAATTTACTTTAAAAGACTACCCTGATAACATTTTGTTTCATTCATTTGAAGAATTGTTCTAGATATTATATAAAAGTTTGTTACCTAATATTTCCTCTGCACCAAAGAACTCAACCAATATTTTTGAAATCTCTGAAATCAAAGGTGAAAGAACAGTGAAAGCTAAAGAAAGATCTGAGTTGTTCTGAAAGGTGAACTACAGTATCCTCATGCAATCAAGAGTACTATTTGAGATCAGAAAGCTGCTAATAATTCAATGCTTAGAGAAAATAGATCTCTGAACTCCAATTTTAGCAGTTAACCCCACTCCCACACACTTTTAAAGGACAATGGGTTATCACTGAACCTACTCTGTCCATAAGAGAAAACTTTTTACACTATAAAGTTTTAATACCTGTATAAAAAAGCTTGATTTAAAGCTCACTAAAAACAATGGAAAGTTTTCCATTGATTTTTTGATGAGTTCAGAATCTGAACTCCGCTTTTACAAGACCTTAGATTTTCTCCTTTCAAAACCTGAAATTGTGGTGAGCACCAGCAAACTTTCTACTGATGCACTCTTCGGTGATCCCCTACTTCAGGGCATGTCTGTGCCTGGCTACTGATACATTCACGTTCTTTGTTCTGTATGAGAGATGGCTGCAGTAGCATTTGCAAACTGAATGCTCTGAACAACCTGATGTGCAGGCAAACACAATTCAAAGCTGCACTTATATAATAAAACACAGAGCATGCAAAACTGAGCTGTGTTTGCCACTGCAGGTGCTGTCATGATGAGCTTTATGCATAGATAGACGCTGTGTTGTACTGGATGCAATGAGAAAGAGCTGAACTGTTTCCTAATCCTGGTACTCCTAACAGAGGTTCTTTAGCTCAGCCGGTGCCCATGCTGCAGAAGGAGGAGAATGAGTTCATTCCTCTCAGCTTCCAGGATCTTGCTGCAGGACCCATACATGCAAGGCAGCAATGAGTGAAGAGGCGACTATGTTGTGTCATGCTAGAACATCAGACCAAGAGAGACTGTTCTGTAGCCAGCTTGAATGGATTCTTGTCTCGCCCTTCTTCCCCTTTAAATCTGTCCTTTGTTCTTTTTTGCAAATCATGTTCCTCTCCTTAGACACTCCTGAAGAAAACCCTTATTGCCCTACCTACATATTTCCTGAACTTCCTGAAATCCAGCAAAAAATTGAAGGTACCAGAAGTTTAGTCAGAGTATCTGTTGTCTTGTGCTTTGAGTTAACTGTTCTGTAGCACCCTAATAGTAACTAGATTCAGGTTCTAGATTTCTGTTACCCGTGTGTTAGTTACACTGGCTGAAAATACAGATACGCCCAGTATACCTTCTTGTGTGATGCATAAAATAACCAAATCTTTGCTAATCCATTAATCTTTTTTTAAAGTATGATGCGATTTGCTCTGGTATTATTAAAGTAGGCAATAAAATCATACAGTGATAGGAGATTGGGGGATGAAGCAGAATTTCCACTTCACTGTGGATAGTCTCAAAATCCACTGCTTTTCTCTGCTGCAGAAGACAATCCTTATTCTCCTACATACCAGTTTCCTGCATCTACTCCTAGTCCTATCTCTGAAGGTAATAATAAAGGACCATATATATTTTTCTGCACAAATGCTACCTTATTTATTTTCTTCCTGGAGTTTTTTCTAGTTGCTGAGCATTATGCTGCCTTACAATGATTTGCTGCACTCTTTAAGCATTGCCTTGATTGTATGATGCCTTTTTGGCTTTGCAGTGCTCTCTGGCTTTGTAATTAGTATTTGACTAATGCTACAGACTTGAGATTTGCTTGGTTTTATGCGCTTATCAGTTGTATTTAGCCATATGCGTGCAGTGATTATTTAACATGCCTAAAATGCTGACTTACATGTAAATATGTGGTTTAACAGAGATTTCTCCCACCTCCTTTTTTGGATCAATACTTCTGTTTAGTTATTTACTTCTGGTTCTAAATATTAACACAGTATTAGGGCCAGATCGAAAATACCGCTGAAGGCTATTTGCAAAAACGCTGCTTGCTTCAGTGGATTTTGGATCAGTCCCTCAATGTAGTCTTTTAAAATAAATATAACTTGGTAACATAGGTTCAGGGCTGGCCTTAGGTGCACCTGGCATATCTAGGCAAGGACAGAATTCTACGGTCTTGTCAGTACATCTTGCAACTTGAAATAACACTGGTTTTACCTTGTTCTCTTCGTATACTTGGCAGATTTATTTAAACTTTATGTACAAACTAGAATACTTTGCAGTCATGTTTCAGGGATGGTGAAACATCTGTTGCAGTGATAAACTGTAACTGTGTGCATATGCATGAATGGAGTTATATGTGAGAAACATTGGAATCCACTGCACACATTGGACATACAGACATTTTCTGATTGAGAAATTGTTGGTGGTGAGAGCCTTGTTGCCTTGGTGCTTTGGTGTCACTTTAGATCCTGCAATTTAGGAACTTGCCTACTTAGCCTGTACCTCAAGCCAACCCTGGTGAGACAATTAATTTACAATTTCGTTCAGTGTTTACATTAAATATCTGATGGATGCTGTGTAAGAAGAAAGCATACAATATGAGTTCTAGCTGAGATGCTAAATAAGACTAGGAAGGTGCATTTCACTGTTAAAATGAATATGGACTAGTCTCATACAGCTATCTAAGATACTTGCTCATTTCTTGGTGAAACCTCTAGGTGAAGAGTCCTGACTCACAAATCATAATAAAATGTAAATCATTTCTGTTGACAGAACGGTTAGTGGGTATGGATAAGAGAGAAACAGAGAGTCTCAGTAACTAATTGATAAAGTTTTACTGAGATTCAGTTTTCTTGTTCATAATGAAATTTGAAAATCTATTTTAGTCTTGTCCAAACAAACATGATTTGCAAAACCAGTGATGATAGTGTGTTGAGTCTGGTTTCCCATAAATATCCCCTGTGTGCTTACAAATGTGCACATGGAAGTAGTTTGCTGGTTTAGATAGCTGAAATTTTATTGGACCAGACTCTTGCTTTTTTTCCCCAATATATTGGAAAATGTTTCACTAATATTTGCTTGGATTCTATTCTTGATAAGGAATCCAGAATATCTGATGATGATAGGTTGGAGTCCATGTTTGACGTTTAGAAAACATTTCAAAATTATATCCTTAATGTCAAAGTGTTTATACAGAGATGGGTGGAAGCCTCAATTTCACACAATCAGTGTCAGTGTCTTTTGCTTTGGACTGATGCATAGGATTTCCTATTCAGAGTCTCTAGGAGTGTGAAGAATATGACCAACCCATTAAAAAAAAAAAAAACAAACCTGCAGATTCTCTAGGAACTGTAGGGGAGCAACCTCTTCTTGCTAAGGGAATCAGGTTTTCAAATTACAAACTGGTGATATCCTGCTTCATTAAGGAGGATCCCACAGATAGAATGCACCTCTGAGAGCCAGGAGATCTTGTTTTAATGCTCATCTCTGATGTACTCTTTAACCTTTATCAAGACATTCCAGATTTCTGTATGTCAGTATTCCTTGCTGTAAAAAGGGAAAAAATGTAGACACTCTTCTTCATAAGATACTCAAAGAGACAAAACATACTACTTCTTATCATTGTAGATATGAAAATACTAACAATTGGAAAATAGCGCTTATCTGAAGTGAATAAGTTCTATTATATGGTTTTCCTATTTGAATGATGAGCTCAAAAGAATATTGGTGTTTCTCTTCAAGTAAGTAATTTGTTCCTTGATTGCCAGCACTAAATAAAACTGTGAAAGGTGAATGGCTGTGAAGATAGTTTAGACATTTTTGCATCCATATTTGTAAAGACCAAGAGTTTTGTGATTTAGCAAGTATTTTGCTATCTGAATAAACCAAACATTTATACAGGAATACAAGTTAATTTTGTTAACAATTCAGTGTAATAACATTAAATAAATAAATACTTGTATTCTGTCATTTAGATTTAAAATAGAAAAATTGACCTGAAAATTGACTTTGGCTATTTTTTAACCCAAAAGGTATGATAAGCACACCAGAGTCAACAACCATCTGTCTGGAACTTAAACCTTCTAGTTCTTTCTCCAAGAGAACTCGGTGGACAGGCTAAAACTTAAGACTTCTTTGAGCCTTCTTGAAAGGCTTGATAAAGGCTTGAGTGCAATTTCAGTCAGCTCTGTTAGCCAGACTCTTTTCTTCAGCAGATGAGATTGGCTGTAGCAACTGATTGATGTCCTCCTTGAGAGAAGACCTGGAAATTGTTTCCATGTGTTGATTGCCACCAATAATTTCACATAACACTTTTTTTAGTATGTTCTTTTCTTATCTAGATAATTCTGGCTTCATCTGTTTTGGTTTTTGTCTTTCTATTCTGTCACTTTTAGTGGTTTCTTCACAGAGGTATTAGTTCACAGTTCTCTGTGCAGTCGTTATACTGTACTTTCCTGCAGTTTGCCTTGGAAGTCCTGTAGATGTCTTGTACACCTCCCTGCAATTTTGAACCCTCAGCAGCAAAGAAAGGTGATGGGCCTATGGGTCCAGTTTACAGGTCTGATCCCAACTCTCCCTGCTACTTCCTGCAATTCATTGAGGATTCATTCCAAAGCCTGTTGAAGGTGGTAGAAAGATACCATTTGGGTTTTGATCAAGTTAAAGTCTCTCTGGCCATCATTTATAGAATGGGGGAGTGGTAGTGCTGCTATCCCCCACCTTCTTTCTGGGCATATCTACCTTGTGCACTAGAGTACTGTGTTTTCCTTTAATAAGACACTATGTGGTTCCAGGGCCCAAGGGAGCAGTTGTGTCCTGGGAGTAACATTGCTGTGTCAAAGGGAGAAGGTTGTTCAGCTTGGGAGCCAGACTGCACCACTCAGTTACACTGATGTTATTGCTAGCTCTTTTAGAGCTGCTTGAACATATTTTTCTTTTTTTGTTTTTATTTTCTTTTGGTATCTACTGAGCTGGAAGGGACCCACTAGGGTCATTGAGTCTGCTCCTTAACCTATACATGACACCCCAAGAATCACAGCGTGTGCCTGAGAGCATTGTCCAAACGCTTCCTGAATTCTGTCAGGCTTGATGCTGAGACTGCTTCCCTCGGGAGGCTGTTCCAGAGCCCAGCGACCCTCTGGGTGAAAAACCTTTTTCTAATCTCTAGCCTGAACCTCCCATGACTCAACTTCATCCTGTTTCCCCTAGTCCCATCACTGTCCACTAGATTGAGAAGATCGGTACCTGCCCCTGCTATCCCTTGTGAGGATATTGAAGATGGCAATGAAATCTCCTCTCAATATCCTCTTCTCCAGGATAAACAAACCAAGTGACCTCAGCTGCTCCTCATCAGCTTTTCCCCTCCATCACCCTTCACCGTCTTTGTAGCCCTGAATTGCATCCTGTAGACATGTCTTTCCTATTTAAAAAGTAAGCTTTTCAAAACAAGGACAGTCTCTTCATGAAAGTATACATGCATGTCTCGTGCCAGGAAAGTTATTTGTGCTTAAAAGATAAGCTGAGTCAGTGAACATAGTTAAGTTTGGTGTGCAAGTTAATACAAGGAAGATGTCCCAGTGATTATCATGTGTAATTGGGAGCAGGAATCCTTAGGTCTATTGCTGTGTCTAGCGCCTAATGAATTATTTAAGGCAGATACTATGGCTTTTAGATCCTCTATTTACCTTTCAGCTTTTGATAAAATGGATCTAATAACCCTTGCTGCAGAGGAGTTTTGTGATAAAAAAGTGACTGTTTTCTAAGGTGCTTTGAGAGCCTGGAGAAAGGTATTAGTGTAAGTAGTACCTTAATAATTATATCTAATCTAAGGATTATATTTACATGCAATTTAAATATTATTGACTTTTTCTTCTTTAGGATCCTCTCCTGTGGTAAGTATTGAGCATATCACTCAAATAATGGCCAATGTGTTAATAGAAGAAATGAAAAGGGTCTCTGGTGCTTCTTATTTGGAGCTTTTTCAGCTCACTTGCAAAAATGCTTTTGTCTTTCAGATGAAGATTCTGATTCATACTCTCCTCGTTATTCTTATTCTGAGGACAGTAAGTAATTCACATTTCTTGTGTAATCTCTCAAACAAGGCATGTAAAGCATGTCTTTATTTGCCTCCTACCCAGTTCACCAATAGTCCTATATTTGACTTATCCTACAGGCAGAGCCCAGCTTTCGGTTCCCCGCTCCAAGAGTGAAATGGACAATATTGATTCAGAGAAGGTTGTTAAGAGGTCTGCCACTTTGCCACTGCCAAACCGTACTTCATCGCTGAAATCAAGCCCAGAAAGGTGACCTGAACTAACATAGATTTGGATCAGTACTGGAATCACAGAATGTTAGGGGTTGGAAGGGACCTTGAAAGATCATCTAGTCCAACCCCCCTGCCAGAGCAGGATTCCCTAGACCAGGTCACACAGAAGCGTGTCCAGATGGGTTTTAAATATCTCCAGAGAAAGAAGAGTCTCTGAAAACTGTGAATGGGAAGGGAGCAAAGGTGGAAGCTTTAGGTCCACAATTGCAGCTAAACTTTTTTGGGGAAGTGGATATTTAGTTTTGACTCTGATTCTTCTACTGGGTAGTGGTGAACTGCTTGGGCAACAGCCCAATTCTCCATTTTGTCTGTCTGTTTTTACCAGGCATCACACAGTCTGTTGCATAGTTTCCTTGCCTGTGTGAGGAGCATTTCTCTGGGTGTTAGGCCTATACAGTGCCTACTACAGAGCCACAGTGGAAATTCTTGGCTCAGTGTGACACTGCAAAGGCACCTCAGAATACAAGCAAATCTTTCAAATTACTTCCCTCTTAGTTTTTTTTGCTTTGTTTATTACCATGTATTTTAAACCTCTTTGTAACAGTAATGAATTCATTTACCAAACGAAGGGAAAGCAGAATGAGCAATGAATATATTTTGCTCCCAGCTCTTGAACTGCTCCTGTCTCCCTCTTGAACTTCCACGTGCTCTTTATGTTTTTCATTTGCTGCCTCAAACGAGCAATGCCATAATTTGAGATTGGTAATTCAGGGAGCGTCTCAGGCCACCAGATCAGGAGACAAAGTTTGCTGATAGAAAGTGTCTTCCTTACACAGGAGTTGAAGGCATAATACTTTGGCCTTCTGGAAAAACTCTTGCAGGTGAAAGGCTTACAGTAATTAATGTTTCCTATTATCTAGTAACAAAACAGAGTTTCACCAAGGAGAAGTTTCTCTGGGGTTAGAATCTTAAGCAATCAACTTTATTCTAGACAGCAAAGATCAACCTTGTTGAAATCTGCACAGTGTTTATAGGCCAGTCATTTTGGCTGTCATCTTGCCGTACTTAAGCAAAACAATACAAACTAAAACAATTGGTTGTCTCTCTCTCTCCTAAGCCAGTGGAGAGAGTTTGGGCAAGTCAGTGGGTTGTTCCTATCCTAAACCAGGTCAGTAGGGTAAGCGAGAGGAAAAATGAAGCAGCAGTTTTGGTTAGATGCTTCACTTTTGTTTGGTGAATGCTAGGTGAGATGAATCCACATACAACATTTCCCATCAAAAGGAACATACGAAGAGAAGATAAGAGTGAGTTTACCAGCTTAAATGGCCTGATTTTTGGGCTTTTTCTGGGACATTAGTTATTCTGCATGAGGTGATCCAGCATATTACTTTTCAGAGGAGCTAGACACTGGCAGTGATCTGTGCCAGTGTGGACACTGCACAAAATTATAGTGATTTGGATAGTCAATGGTCTGTTCTTAGCCATCTTTAGATCTACCAGTCTGAGATAATTTGTTCATGTCTCTGGAAGAGACCCCCTCTTGGACCTCAGGGTGCCCCCAGAATCCAGAGCAGTAGTAGTCAGGTAATCAGTGATCACAGAATCGCAGTCTGGTAGGAGTTGAAAGGGATGTCTGAAGATCATCTAGTCCAACCACCCTGCCAAAGCAGGTTCACCTAGAGCAGGTTGCACAGCACTTCATCCAGGTAGGTTTTGAAAGTCTCCTGAGAAGGAGACTCCACAACCTCTCTGGGCAGCTTGTTCCAGTGTTCTCTCACCCTTAAAGTTCTTCCTCATGCTCAGATGGAACTTCCTGTGTTCCAGGTTGTACCCATTGCCACTTGTCCTGTCACTGGGCACCACCAAAAAGAGTCTGGCCCCATCGTTTTGATACCTGCCATTTAGATATTGATAACCAACGATAAGATCACCTCTGTCTTCTCCAAGCTTAACAGTCCCAGGTCTCTCAGCCTTTCCTCATTAAAGAGATGTTCCAGTCCCCTAATCACCTTTGTAGCCTTCTGCTGGACTCTGTCCAGTATTTCCTTGTCTCTCTTGAACTGAGAAACGCAGAACTGGACACAGTACTCCAGATGTGGCCTTACTTGGGTGAGGGTGATAACCTCCCCCTCACTTCCACAATGATGTGGCTAAAATAAAGAAGTTTAGCAAAAGAGATGTAACTGCTCAAAGTTTGGACATGACCTTATTTGTGAGCTTAGTTGAAGCCCCATCACTAAGCTACTTCCAAAGAGGAAAGATAGAAAAGTCTGCAAGTTTATTGGAAGTACTTGGAAGAAACCCCTTCTGTTCCAATGGTTTCAGCAGCTGAGCTATATCAAACTCTGCCTGCTATAAGTAAACAAATATATACCCATAGCCTTGTCTGAACTGTTCCTCTAGCAGCAAACTCCTTTCCTGGATTAAAAAAAGTACCCTGATTAAACCACAATTAACAGAAAGGCACCTGTCAAAAGGAAGTGCTTGTGTCCATGGAAACACAATATTTTGTATTAAGTGATGTTTCTTTCCTCAGGACTGACTGGGAGCCTCCAGATAAGAAGGTGGACACCAGAAAATACCGTGCAGAGCCCAGGAGCATTTACGACTATCAGCCAGGAAAATCTTCAGTTCTGAACAATGAAAAGATGGTAATGTTTGTTTTATCCTAGTTTGTGGCTTTTTCCTGTGATTGTAAAATACTTTCCAAGTGCTTGTCCAGTTCTGTTCAGATATGATTCCTTAGGCTTAAATTGCAGTGGTCATGTGATGCATTTTCTACATATTTTGTTTTTGAAACTGTTTTGCATAACTTCCTAACATTTTTGTTCTTTATAAAGCAAGATCCAGGGAGACTGAGAGGCTTCTTTCCTTTTGGATATGTTGGTTTTTGTGTTAAGTATGGATCACTAACCCTAGTTTTTAATCCATGTTTGACATTGTGACCTGTTCAGCAGCTGTTTTGCCAGCTGTACTTTTTCTAGGGCACAGCATTAGCTGATGCAGGAGAATTGAAGACATTATGCAACAAAGAACACTGGTTCAGTTTCTATATTTCTTTCATGCTTTAAACACCAAACAACTAATTTTTAGAGTGCCTTAAACATGGGGGTGTCTCTGAGGTGCATTAGGACATGGCCTCCCTTGGACTGCTTCCTTCCTCAGCTGGATCTCACCCCTTCTGTTGCAAGGGTGATGGAACTGAATGCGAGCTGGCTTCCCAGCTATGCTGGTGTGTAGGGCATACAGGTAGTATTTTTAAGTGAGTTTTTAGCAGTTTTAAGTGAGCTGTTATCAATTACAGTTTGAATTAGTTAATGCTGTGAGTTGTGACAGCTAGGGGACATACAAAAGTCTCATTCTGCACCCTTGGCTGAGAACACTTGGCAAGGGGCAGGGCAGAGAGATGGTGCTAACCTTGTCAGCCAGTCCTGCATGAATCACCACAGCTCACTTAAGGTGTTCTTTAGGAGTAAAAGTGTGACACTGTAAGTGCTAGAAAATACTGAATGAAGTTATTAGCACATAGCCAGTTTGGTACATAAAGATATAATTGTCCTACATAGGCATTAATTTGAAGGATTCAATTAGAAGTGCTAATTGCAACTGGACTTAGTAACTTAACAGCTCGGGCATTGATCCATGCATGGAGTAGGGAAAAGAATGCTCATGAAAAAACTGCAAAGGATTTTACACAAGAGTAAACAGCAATTTAAATCTATAGAAGTGTAAGAATTGAGTCTGATCTGGGACTTGATATTTCTCCTTAATATTTTGGTGGGTTTTCATTTTTCCTTCCAAGTGCAATCAAGGTCCACCCCTTTTTGAAGGTCCTCCAATCACCTTCTTTTCACACCCATGATCCTTCAATGACTTCAACAAAGTTGCCCCTCATTGGAACGTGACCCTAGTGGCTATTGAAATGGGTGATGTATGACTCTCTCTTGATCCTGCTGGGTGTTGGCTCAGCCCATTAGAGAAATGCCAGTGAGGAGTGGTTTGAACGTGGTATGACAACTCCATTCCTGCAGTCCATCCTGGAGCAAGATTTCTGATGATTTACGTAAACAAGATCAAGGAGATCAAAGCCACAATTGAACCTCGTGGCAAAAGGCCTCCTTCGTCTGGGTACTTAAGTCATTGCGAATGGTCTGTCGTCACCAGTGGCACTCTTTACATGTTCAGACTTCATCAGTTACTCAGTTGAGCTGTTGAATGAGAGTCTAAAAGCCACAAGGAGGACCATCATCAGCATAATTGAAAAAAATTGTACAGAACTAATCAAAGGCAGGAAGAATGTCATAGCTGTATTACTTCCAATGTTATTTTTTGAGCTTTAATTTCAAGCCATAGATAACAGAATAAAGAAGGTCTTGAAGTAGTGCTTTAATGGTCTCTATCAGTCTCATTAAATACACAGTAATACAGTGGTTAGCAACTAGAGCTTTCAAGGAGGATGCAGGGTATTTTTTGCTATCTCCTCATAATCACACCTAGAGCTGTGCAATTACCAAAATCTCAATCCAAAACCTATTTCAGAGCAATGAAGAGCCTCCCATGGACATCAGTGGACTGTTTTTCTGTGTAAAGGCAGTTACATACAAAGATGAGCACTTCTAGTTGGAGTGCAGTAAAGAAAAAAATTGAGACATTGCTTCATTGTGCCTTTAAGGAACAGGCAAATCTTCTTCCAGGCCATCAGAGATCAAACATGATGTAGAATCGGAGAATCTCCTGAGTTGGAAGGGACCCACAAGGATTATCCAGTCCCAAGTCCTGTCTCTGCATAGGGCAAGCCCCAAAATCACACCATGTGCCTGAGGGCATTGTCCAAATGCTTCTAGAATTCTGTCAGGGTTGGCACTGTGACTACTTCTCTGGGGAGCCTGTTCCAGTGCTCAACCACACTGGGGGTGAAGAACCTTTTTCCCCTGCCACAGCTTCATGCCTTTCCTTTGGGTCCTGTCATTGGTCACCAGACAGAAGAGATCAGCTCCTAGCCCTTTGCTTCCCCCTGTGAGGAAGCTGTAAACTGCGTTGAGGTCTCCCCTCAGTCTCCTCTTCCACAGGCTGAACAAACCAAGTGACTTCAGCTACTCCTCATATGGCTTCTCCTGTAGGCCCTTCACCAGCTTTATGGCCCTCCTCTGAATGCTGTCAAGTAGCTTTATATCCTTTTTATATTGAGGTGCCCAAAACTGCCCACGGTATTTAATGTGAGGCCACACCATTGCAGAGTAGAGCCGACCAGCTAGCAATGCAGCACTTGATGCGCTCCAGAATATGGTTGTCCCTCTTGGCTGCCAGGGCACACTGTTGATTCATATTCAACTTGCCATCAACCAGAACCCCCAGGCCCCTTTCTGCAGGGTTGCTCTCCAGCCTCTTGTTCCCCAATCTGTATGTACGTACAAGGTCACCTTTTCCCAGGTGCAGAATCTGGCATTTGTCCTCATTAGACTTCATATGGTTGTTGATTACTCAGCCTTCTAATCGGTCAAGATCTCTCTGCAAGCCCTTCTGCCTTCAAGGGAGTCAACACTTACTCCCAATTTTGTATCATTGGCAAACTTAGTAGACCTTCAAGTCCTGCATATAAGTTGTTTATGAAGATATTGAAGAGCACTGGCCCTAGAATGGATTCCTGTGGAACTCTACTATAAACTGGTGGCTAGATAAATGTAACCATTTATCTTTCAGATTGAAGCATTTCACCTCTTTCAGCATCAGTCCTGAGCTCTGGTCCTAGAGGTTTTTTGTCATGCCTAGTGACTGTGGCAGAGTCTGGGGCATTAGCCCAGCACTGTCAGGAACTCCACCCTTTCTCAGTACCCCCATCACAAGATGATTTGCATCAGGATGCTTTTGTGTTGGTCTGTGGATGTGTGTGGCTTATTGCTTGTTGTGAAAGAGCACTTGGGATCACACTGGTATATCAGACATAATATAAATGTATTTTAAATGCACTGAGATCCATTATGTCTCTGACGAGGTACACTGAAATGTGAGAGTTAGCTAGATGTCTTTTGGGGAGTGACACCCCGTAACCCTCAGCAATACATTTTAATCTCTTATCTCATCAGTGGTGTTTTTAAGCAGCTACAACTATTTGAAGTATTTTATTTAATTAAAACAGATCGTATGAACAAAAGGGAATTTTCTTTTCAACTGTACAGTTTTCTGTCCTGTCTGATTTTCCTTTGTTGTAGTTTTGTCTGATTCTCTAACATTTATTCATGAACAAAAGAGTAATATTGTCTCTCTATCCATCCCTTCAGGGATGTGCTCTCTCTAACTTGTGTCTCCTTGATTGAGAAAACCACCTTTCATTCGTGTTTGCAGTGTATAGAACAGGGTTTCTCACATATTCATGTGCTGTTAAAGATGCAGGATTTGATTCAGGTCTCACTGAATATGTTTTTTAACCAAATCAAGGTTAAAAAAAATAAAAATGCATGCAGCATTGGACTTGATGGAAGTGTCTGATATTAAGACTGAAGGGCTGGTTGATTCCCAGCTCTTTCATTGAGTCTCCCCATGACTCCTGTGAAGCTGCATAATCTCTCACTGTGTAAGTCTCCTGGTCTCTAAAATGCAATTCATTCATATTCATGATGCTCACAATGATGTCATTAGGCTTAGCTGGTGTTTGCAAAGCAGTTGCAGACCTTTGTGAGAGAGGTGCTGTAGAAATTCCAAATTATAAGGCTAAATATCTACATTTTAGAATGGAAACCATGGGATCTGCATCTCTAACAGTCCCTTTCTGTGTATTCTTTGCATAATGTTATGCTTCTCTTTCTTCCATTCCCCCATCACCAACTCCTTTAGACTCGGGATATAAGCCCAGAAGAGATAGATTTAAAGAATGAACCTTGGTATAAATTCTTTTCGGAGTTGGAGTTTGGGAAACCGGTAAGTTTGATAGTTGATGACCAATGAAGTCAACCTACCTTTTTTTATTTTTAAAATGATTGTCACATCTTTGCTAGTCTCTAAACCTGGAACAGCTGCCTTGCTCATTTTTAAAAATGTGATTCTTCATAACATCATCTTGGTACTGATGTAAAACAGCTGTTCTGTGACCACTTTAAGTATTTTGAAGCCATTTACAAGTGTTCCCCACCTTCCAGACCTATACCCATAAAGCAATATTTTTTTCACACATCATAGTTCAAACTGCATTTTTGTTGTTAATGTTCAAAGCAATGGCCCTGTTTTCATTATTGAAAGTCTTTATTCAAAACCCTTCTTCTCCCTTTGCCTGACAAGATCTAAGATGGCTATAGGTAGCTTTAAGTTGAGGAGAAACACTCATATATTACTGGCTTTGGCTTATGAACTGTAGATCAGTAATTTCCAGCTATCTATAATCAGACATGACCTTGTGTTTCTTGCTCATTTCCTTATGCATAAGCTGCCCATTGCCAAATGGGGTGCATCAATGTGTGCTGAAAAGCCCTTACCACTTCCCAAAATCAAAGGAGTCTGAGAACAGTGCTTTCTTTTCAAATGAAGCTCTTATGGTTTAGGCCTCTGCAGCCAGCAACAAAGCAACCGTGAAAGTTGCTTGCTCACTCCTAGCACCCTTCAGTGATAAAGGAAGGAGAAAATACAACAAAAGGCTTGAGGGTCAAGACAAATCTAGGGAGGGCTTGCTCACCAATTATGGTCATGGGCAAAAGACAGACTAGTCTTGGGGAAACAAAATCAATTTCATTTACGAAAAACCACCACTGATAGACCAATTGAATCAGGGTATGACAATGATAAATACAACTGGATCTCAAATACAACTCTTTCCACACGCCCCTCCTTTCTTTCTGGGCCTAGCTCAGCTACCTCCTCCTCTCCAGCAGAGCAGGGGGACAGGAAATGGGGGTTCTGGTCAGTACCAGTCTGTTCCATGTTGTTTCTGCTGTTCCTTTCACCTCAGGGAAAAAACTCCTCACAGTTCTCCCCTGCAGCAATGTGGCATCCCTCCTCTGAGAGAGAGTCCTCCACAGGCTTTTCCCACCAGTATGGCTCTTTTCTGTGGGTTTTCCATTGGAGTCATAGACCTCTTCAGGAGTGATCCCCTGCTCCAGTGTGGGCTCAATCTGTCAACTTGCCATGGGCCAAAGGGGAATGACTTCTCCAGAGTGCCTCCCAAACTCCTTCCTTCTTTGCTGATTTGGTGTCCAAATGGTTTTATCCTACCCCTCTCCAAACAAAAGAACTCGCAAACAAAGGAACTCACCCAACTTTTTTTTTCTCACTTAAATATGTTATCACAGAGATGTTGATTGGCTTGGCCTTGGGCAGAGGTGGGTCCAACATTGGAGCCAGGGGAGCTTTCTGAAAGCTTCTTAGAGGACCCACACCAGAAGCCCCTTCTCTCACTACCAAAACCCCACCAGGCACAAAACCAGCACAGTTGTTATGGTTTAAGATTTCCACAACATGGGAAAAGATCTGCTTCTCTTTTCTGCCGTGTAATTTATAGCTATGTTTCTGCAATGAATGCAGGTTTGTCATCTCAAGTTAGTATACTGATTCCTTTGATTTAGTATAACCTAGTGGAAAATGTGTCAGAGAAAGGAGAACATTTATACCGTCAAGCCTTTCTGGAAGTGAGGGTGTATCTGTTCCTTGGTAGTGTGCATTTGTACTTTTAGTCATGTAGCCATGGTCATATTTCAGAAGAGAGTGTCTCAGGCTACACCAGCAATACATCTCTTGTTCAGCAGAGCATCTGTTCTGGTGACAAGTTCTCCACCTGGCTCAAGGCACTGTTGTTAAGGGCTGCTTTCGTACAGCTTGCCTTGAAATGATAGCTTATGTCAACTTGCTCTAGCCCCAAAACCATGCAACCATGCTCCCTGATCAATTGTGCCAGTAACTGGATGTGGTACTCTGTACATAGTGCTTCAGCATCATGCATTTGAGGGTGCCATCTCAGACTTTTATAGCTAACAGCTCTCTCTGAGCTTCATTACCACAGCCAAAAGAGAATGCTTTTTGTAGCTTTGCTCTATCCAGTCATGAGAGGACCAGATTTTTGTGACCAGCTCGTGGCTAAGCCTCATGCCTGACCAGAGAATTTCAAGTGACATTTGCTAGCACCTGGCATTTTCAGATTCTCTATTTGTTTCAGCTGTTTTCCAGTGGTGGAAATAGTATGTACTTCTATGGGTATGGTTTCCCCTGGCTTTCTGACTTTATTTACAGCTATGTGATGTGGGCAGAGAACACCCTTAGTGAGAGGTGGCACAGGATTCTTGTGACCCTATGGGTGTTTCTCTCTGAAGATACCAGAATGACAGGATGGGGCTTTTCCCTTTGAGGAAAGCACATGTGCTTCCTAGGGCAGCTGAAACAACGCTTTGCTAGACCAGTATCCCAGATGCGTTTCTGGGTAGCTCCATGGACAGGCATGTACCCTGCAGGCAGGTAGATCAATCTCTGCAGCATGGATACTTTTTCAGCATGCTGTAGAGACTGAACCCCCACATGCTCCTCCTTTCTTTCTCATCACACATGGCCCTGCAGATCCATGGATCCTGTCCACAAAACCTGACATTCAGTCAGTCTAAAGCTTGATTGTCTTCCACTGTGATTGTGGGATCACACACATGGGCGCTTTCTCCCAGCCCTTCCTGAAACACCACTAGATTCTTTGCTGTAAGTGGAGAAGCAGGGCTTCTGGGAAAAGAGGTGTATGTCCTGCTTACTTATCTCCTTTCCTCAAGTTCCTGCCTCTATACCTCAAACATAAATCTTTGCAACACCATCTCCCCCCCTGCAGCTGCTGATCTAATGGATAAGAAATAGGTATTTAGTGTTTGCATCCACATAGCAGCTGTCTGAATGTGAAGTGGGACAGATTCAAACTACAGATTCAGGCAATCTAGAAAGGAATTTGGACGAAGACACGAGTGTTGTAGTTCAGTCCAACCTTTGATAAAATGACACTCAGAGATTCCCAGTCAGTGACTTGGAAACACTTCAATAATGCAGTCACAGAAATCAGTACAGATGCATAGGATGATGCTAATATTGCCAGACAACAGAGGTTACTTTTGTTTAGAAACAGAACAAATGTGTTCTGATTTCACAAAGAAAGAATGTCTCTTTGAGCAGATCTGTGAGAGGTATATGTCTGGTGATATGAGGATATTAGCCATTGTTTGGATAGGAGGGTCAGGACTAAAGTCTTTCACTTTGAATAATCCTCTCCTGGTATTTACCTGTGCATCCAAATGGGAAAATCCTATTTTGAAATTGGTGCCTCTGTCTGCGTGATGAATTTCAAATAGCTGGTTCCCAAACTTCTATGTGTCCCACTCTTTCCACCAAAAACATCCACAAACAAACCCCCAAACCAGTGAAATAAGAAACAACAACTCTGCATTCTCATTGCCCCACAATGCCACCACTGGAAATTCAGCCATTTGTTCACATGGTATGTATTCATAGTCTGGTGGGGGAGGGAAAGATTTTCTGTTTTCTTTATCAAAGGGCCTTGTTTTACCCTTTCCTTTGGAAAGAAGAATGAGCAAAACAAATACTTTATATGACTGTGTGGGGGTTTTTTTCCCATTTTGGTTTGGTTTTGCGTTAAGAATGCTTTAACCACCCACTGTGGTCTCCATCTAGAGAGTCCAAAATCTCTTAGAGCACCTTGCCAAAATAAAAATTTCCTCGAACATTACTGAAAACAGCCCCTCCCAGATTGCATGTGTACTCCCTTTTGCCTCCCATGATCTATCAGTATTTGTGTTACAGTAGATTTGTCCCTTTTTCGATCTCTCTCTCTCTCTGTTGTGTTGGGTTTTTTTTAATTTCTTTTCAGTGTTGATGCAAATCCCCTTTTGTATTTCCCCTCTGTTCTAATCCAGTTTCCATATTCTCTGTGATGTCTTTCCTTATCTTCATTTCCTCATTTCCTTCCTCTGCTTTCCATCAGCCTCCAAAAAAGATTTGGGATTATACTCCTGGAGATTGCTCTATCCTTACTAGAGAGGATAGAAAGGTAATTGTGTCTCACATACATTGTACTACAGCATTTAACACGTATGTATGTGTGTATGTGATTTTCTTTTGTTTTTATTTTGTAGCATTGCTTGGGTTTTGTGTGCTTGTGAGTGATTTTCTTAATTGGTTTTAAGCTCATCAGCCTAACAATTAAGTAGCTGGTAAATTGATTTAATGAAAAAATCTTAAAGCGTAATCAGCCATAATTTAGTGTGGTTGTTTTGCTATCTTGACTTGCAATGATAATTATACTAACAGCATACTGCATATTGTTACAGTATCTTTTTATTTTTACAGGTGAGTTTTATAACTTTATGGTGTGTAGAAGTAGATTCTAGCAGACCTGTACATCTCTTTGATTTTGAATGTTAAATGCCTATAACAATTTCCTCTGTAATGATTGAAACACAATTAATTACTAGTGAATTTCTATGTACTGTCCATACCATCTTTGTCTTTTTTTTTGGATTAAAAAGGCTCGCTTTTTTTTTCCAAAATTAACATTCCTTTGGTTTCCCCTAACCCTAAGCATTATTTTCCCATTCTTCTCCTTCTTTAACCAGACTGATCTAGAAAAAGATCTCTACCTCTACCAGACTGAGTTAGAGGCAGATTTAGAAAAAATGGAGAAGCTTTATAAAGCACCACATAAAAAGCCACAGAAGGTATTTCCTATTCTTTTCATGCTGCCAATCCCTGTTTCCAAACTCTCTGCTCTAATCTATTCACTGCTGGATGATTATTAAATGAGGTTGGGATAAATAATGGCTCTGCCTGTTCTGACTGCATGGCTTGCTGTGTCGCTGTCAGAAATAATAGAATGTGATGCTGAGAATCCGGCTTGAAATCCATTTCAGATACAGTGATTTCCTATCTCCCCGGTTCCCTTTCATTTGTCCCCCACCCCTGTCCCCCTTTAGGGTTTTGAGTTCAGTGTCTGCAAAAAAACCTCTCTATTTTTCACATGAATAGGCAGCAGCAATCAGCTTAAAATTCTTGGTTGGTGTCACGTCATCATCTCGTGCCTTTCGAGCATGTTGCCATCTACCCTCCTTTCATACAAGCCCTGCTCTCTGCTGGGAGCTCATGCCTACCCAACATTTGGATATTCCCAAGAGATTTTACAAAATTTTTGTTATGCTGCACCTTGCCATGGCCTTCTAGGGCAGGTCAACTGCTGCTGCTGTTTTGAGGGTCTGCAGAACCCCGAACCATGAAACGATAGATTTGGTGACATGCCAGGTTTTCTATTTTTCTTTTTCCTGTTGTTGATTTTTTGGTTTTTTTAAGCTGCAGCATTTCACCAGGACTTGAAAAAGCTGCTTTTTCAACCTCAGGATTTGCTTTTTCTTCCTACCTAGGAATCCTCAGGTAGACAAAGGGGCACCAAGTACAGCATTTCTTCTAAAATCGCCTTCAGTTTTTGAAATAATATGCCTAGGAAGTGTTAGATGGATTTAAAGCAAGCGGATAAGAGCTGGCTTTCGCTATTGAACCTGTGCAGCTGGCAGTGCTTCTCTTACATAAGGAAACTGAACCGAAAAATTGCTTTTCTTGTTAGTGCTTTGATATTTTTTGGAACGCTGAGGAATGTATTGTGCTGCAGAAATGTAATATACCTTTAAAGGAAGGGCGGACAGTGACCGGTTGAGGAGAAAGCTTGGGGAAATAATTACAAGCATGTGTCTGCTGCTCATGGCCCAGCTGGTTATCTCTTCTTGCTTTTGGCTTTATTCACAGTGACTCATTTACAAACAAAAGAATAAGCCCCGCAAAAAGGCATTGGCTGTGCTAAAAACCTGTCACTGCCCTGAAGGAACTCAGGAAAATTGTTGCTTTTCGGCAAAGACATTGACAGCTTAAATTGCATTCAGACTTAAATTTCAATGCCTCCTAAAGGCTAATATTCAAGCAGTAAATGGAAATTACTTAAGCAAGCCTTCTTCTTTCTCCTCACATGTAAGTGTGTATCAATGACTCCTTTGTTTGGACTTTTGCAGAATACAGCAGGTGTTACTCCTTTGGAAACTTCCACAGACCGTTCTTCCTAGTAAGTTTTCCAGTTGCTTTTTGATGTCTCTTTTAGAATCTGAGGGACACAGGTTTGGGTGTTGGAAATGGGTTGGCTTTATTTTTTGGCAATGGATATAAGCAAATACGTGTACTATGTACTATATGTGTGCTTTAGATGTGTCCAAGTACAATATCTTCTTTCTCATCTTCAATGAATTTTGAAGTGATAACATGACTGATTACATTGTCTAGATAAGAATTACTGATTCTGTGAGGCAGAGGACTTTAGAAAAAAAAAACACACCAAAATCAAAAACCACCTTTAACTCCATCTTGATGTAATTTGCTAATTGACTTTAACTTCATACAAGTAACTTTATTGCATGGAATAAAGTTTTTTTCTCTTACATATGTATGACAGATTGGCTTGTTAGATATTTTCAGTTACATTCACCAGACCAAAAGGATGCTGTTGATGGAAGGCAAAAATTTTCCAGCTTCCAGGAAAGACACACTCCTGCTTCTTGTAATTGGACTGAGTGCTTAACATTGTCCATAGGCACAGTGACCCCCTCTGCGTGGATGGTTTGTTATGAAAGGCATGTTCTTCTCTAGACACCCATTAATATCATGTGTGTTCGCTGCTCGTCTGGGACTGCCTTAGAGGTCTCCTGTACA
Source organism: Galbula dea (assembly GCA_013399015.1). Lineage (NCBI taxonomy): Eukaryota > Metazoa > Chordata > Aves > Piciformes > Galbulidae > Galbula > Galbula dea. Next base: position 130,697 of record VWZX01009755.1, read on the forward strand.
AGTACAGACATGGGCTGGGAATGGGACACAACAGTGATGCCAAGTGGAGTTGCACATTCTTCCCTGTCCTGCCATTAGAGAGCAGGGAGAAAATACACTTGGAGTTCATTTCTTTTTTGTACTGTTGCTCTTTCCTCCATTCCCCTGATTCTGATCTTACAGACTGCTTTGACCCTAAAACAGTACTGCTTGCTGGCCCTGGTAAGGGAGCAGCCAGTAAACGGACTCTGCCAAATGCCTCCTCTTTCACCCTTATGTGTATTCCTAAAGCAGGATTATATTAACCCTTTGTTTTTAAAAAACTAGACTGAAATACTTTCACCTCTCAGGTGAGGAACCTCAGGGCAATTATTCCCTGCAAAACCTGGCAAGGCTTCCTTGGGAACTTGACAGATTCACTGGGGTAACTCACAAGACACAACAGCTCTGCAGTTATGGATCTGTTTGAGCATTGCCTAGGTTGAAGAAGTGACAGTAGTTCCTTTTTTTTGTGGTGCTTTTCACAAGCTTTTACTCCAGAAAGTAATTTTTGGGAGTGCATATGACCTAGTTTTCCTTGTCCAGAAATGAAAATCTTCTTTGTGATCCAGACATTGTGTAATTCCATCTCCATAGCCAGTCCTCTGATGTGTTTGAAAGCTTTCTCTTTACCCTGTAAGTACAGCATCTATCCAACGTAAACAGATGCAGGTACAAATTTATCCACAACAAGCAGGCACAACCAGAAGCATTTCCACACTCACAAAAATTTGAGTCACTCCTGGATATCAGGATGTATACAGACTTTCAGAATGTTTCCATGAATTGGCAAATGCCCTATTTTTTTATTTTTATTTTTATTGTTTTCAAACTTTCCAGCAGTCATGCTTTGGCCCCAGAATAGCTTCCTGTGAGATGCCATCTTGTTCTAAAGAGCCTGACTGAGCGTAGGAACTGCTATCAGATGAGCTTAGCTTTTAGGAAAACATTGTCTGTCTGATTGCTCCATAAGTCTTTCATGCCTGGAAAGGCCATTTATACCACGGCATTTTAGAAATCAGATGTGGGGGCATACTTGTGCTTAGATTCATGACTGAGGAGAGAATTTATGATAAATGTCTAGTCTTTAAAAGCCTAAGAAATGAAAATTACACTATTTTTAACCACATTTTTTGCACATATCTGCATGATAGACCTAGATTCCAGGGGTTTTAATTCACTGTAGTGGAAGCCTAGGGCAAAGCTGAGCAGAACAATGAATATCTAGGAATTTCTTTGGCACTTAAAGCAGTAGCATCTATAGCCTTGTACTATTGCTTCTCTGTATGGTCCCTCACTGATGGACTTGAGAAATTGCTCTGGGAGTCTTGAACTGTACTGTTAACTGGGAGGCTGAACTGGTTGAGGTGAACGCCTGAGCAGCTGTGCTTTGTAAGCAGGGGACAGGCATAGCTAGTGTTTCAGGAAAGAGGACTGGGAGCTGGAAGATATTTGTGCTACTTCCAGCTAGCTAATGAATTTCTTTGTGCCTGAAAAAAAATTGTGCATCTGCTCTGTGACTCTGTTTTTCTCATCTGTAAAGTAAAGGAGGAATGCTTTCCTGCTGCCTGTTTTCTGTGGGACTGAGACGGGACAGTTCCGTCAGGTGGAGATTGCTATGGTAGTGCCAAACCTAGAACATTATCACAATGTATTCATAACCTTTTAATCCAGCACCAGTTCTTTGTACACAGTCTATTCTGGGTTCACAAATTTGTTTTTTTCTTACTTTGTTTTCTGTTTGCTCTCAGCAAACAGAAGTGCCCCACTGGTGTCCTTCCCCCTTTTTTGTGTTTTTCAGCTCCACGTATTCACCCAATTACCATGCAGTGAAGAGGGAGTCAGAACCAGCACTGGGGGACCCTGCTGGCTTGGAAAATGAAAGGCAGATTTACAAGAGTGTGCTGGAAGGTGGAGATATCCCATTTCAGGGGCTGAGCGGTCTCAAACGACCTTCTAGCTCTGCTTCCACAAAAGGTAGGTGGTCAGGGCACTAACTTCTTCTCAATTTTGCACAGAGTGTCAAAAGCCAGTTGATACAGGGCAAATTGCTGCAGGGTTTAGAGTCCTAGTCAACCCAGTTGAGGTTTCCTCTGTCCTTCCTCTTTGCCATCCCCAGTTTTCCCTCCTTTTTTCTCTTGGACCACACTGGCCAATATTTTTTGTGACCCTTTGTCTGATCCAGGTTCCTTTATCCAACAGGGACCAGCTCCCTCCTTTCAGCACCTCAGCCACATCCCACACCCTCATGCTCTTCTTGGAGGCTGCTCCGGCTGGCCTTGCTACCCATCTGCTCCCACTGTCTTGCCATGCTAGAGCCCTTCCCTTCCTTTTCAACCCTTCCTGCTGCAGTGTCTTAGCAGACCACACCATGCCTGCTGGCCTAGCTACCCTGGTGTAGCTGGCCCTTTGTGCTCCAAATCCTCCTGCCAGCGAGGGGTGTGCAGAGAATGCATGGGACACTGAACCAGCAATGCCCTTCAGGCTTCGAGACAGGAGGCAGCAAGAGACTGCTGCATCTCCTCCCCTGTCCTCCCTGCATTGTGGTCTCTCTAGAAGATTAGGACAAGGAAGAGCCTAACTGCCATCAAGGAGTTGTATTGGGGAATGTATCTCTGAGCCAACTTCAACCTAAAAATAACTTGAGATGGGGAGAGGACTGGGGAAGGAATGTGTTTGGTTTCTGAACTGCTCTCCTTAAAAATAGTACATCACACCAGAAAGATCTCTCTCTGTTTCCATCTTCCAGCTGTTTTGCAGCATTATGTCAGGCCTGTGGGGCAGAGAGTCAAACTGGATCTGAACAAAAATATCTGCTCAAACAATTGTTGTTTCCCAAACTGTAATCAAACCTGAATGATTATTTTGACATTTGAGTTTGAACTCAGATCAGAAACAGACCTGAAAACTACAGCCTAAACTGAACACAGACTGAATCTAACTTAAAAAATAAAAAAATAATAAATGTCCTTTTCTGACTCCTTGATTTTTAAAGCAAACATGGCCAAACACACTGTCTGAAGGACACTCAGCTAATTCCTAGTATGGGGAATCTCTAAGCAGGCAGCTCTTGGGCAAAGCCAGCTAATGTGGCCTGCTTGTGCTAGCACAGTCAGCTGCTGATTGTCTTCTCCCTCCCAGGAATAAGCTGTTTGGCAAGTAATGTGGTGAGGCCATAGTAGGTGTGATTACAGGCTTGGTATTAAGCCATTTTTGCAATGTTCATGCCTCTGCATTCTTACTGACACCCTGATCCTGCTCAGAGTTCAGATGCACTTTTCCATGGTTCCGCAGCTTCCCTGGAAGCTGATGATGCTTAGCACTTTTTAGGAGGGTACCTTCAAAGTGCTCCAGATCTGCTTCTGGCCAAGCCTCTCATTTTAGAGACATTAGTAGCACTTCATCTGCTCCTGTAAGCGTGACTTGTGCAGTTTCTTCCTCCTTTTCTTTGTTTTGGAACTTTGTTTCTTTAAAGTGCATTTTATGAAATCCAAGCATGTTCTTTCTCCTTTCTCAATAGCTTTCTAGCACTTAAGCTAACAGGTTGTATTTATTTTATTCTGCATGCTTACCAGTGGATCGTAAAGGTGGGAATGCTCATATGACTGCACCCTCTTCAGTTAATAGCCGAACCTTTAACACTAGTCATGTTGGTATGTTAGGTCACGCATGTAAGCATAAGAAGCCCTTATCAGCTGCAAAAGCCTGCATTACTGAAATCCTCCCTTCTAAATTCAAACCCAAACTAGCAGTTCCAGCTGCTCTTGTGCAAGACAAGAAGGGTATCTTGCTGTCTCATGAGAAAGCTCAAAGCTGCGAAAACCTTGGTAGCTCCATTGCCTTGTTCGATAATAAAAAAGCTTTGATGGTAGACATAGGGGAATGTGTAGAAAACATGCTGATGAAGTCAAAGCAGGAGTATGTTATCAAATCCGGCAGCACCATGAGCCTGCAAGAGTACGGCACCAACTCTAGGAAAGGCTACCTGCTCCCTTCCTCCAGGAAGAATGGAATGGAGTTTACAATGCTGTATAAAGACATGCACCAGATCAACCGGTCCAAGATCTATTTGGGCACAGTCTCCTCCTGCAGTGTGAGGGACATTGCATCTCAGTTTGAGAATGAAGCAAAGGAGAGGATGGAGCACAGCCTTAGTCGAGAGGATTCTGAGCAGATTCCCAAGCACACTGTTTCCTCTCGTATCAGTGCCTTTGAGCAGCTGATCCAGAGATCCAGATCAATGCCCTCACTTGACTTTTCCACAGGACAAAGCAAATTCACCACTTCTCTCCAGTCTAAAACTTGCCTGGGTTCTGCCTACTCTGCAGAGTTTCTTCTAGATTTGCCAAAAGCACACCGAGAAGAGAAGGATGCTGCCAGCTTGGCAGATAAATCCTCCCACTCCTGCAGCAATCTGGAGGACATGACTTCAGATGTCAGTGATGCCATCGCTATGGATACACTTTCAGCTTGCACAGATGAGATGGATCTCCTCTCAAATGCATCCAATGACAGTGGCAGCAGCAGCAGCAACCTCAATGGGCCTCAGAAGCATAAAATCAATAGATGCAAAGGCACATGCCCAGCTTCCTACACCAGGTTCACTACCATCCGAAGGCATGAGCAGCAGCAGGCCTCCAGGAACCCTGATTCCAAAGGAGATGTCTATGGGGACAGACATATGCTCCCTAGAAATGTCTACCTAATGAGCCCACTCCCCTTCCGATTGAAAAAGCCGTTCCAAAAGAAATCCGGCAGAACTCCACCCCCAGATTGCCTGGGAAGCCCAGCAGTGCCCAGCCCTGCGAACTCAGATGACCTCTTACTGCTTCATGGGAGCATAAGAGACAAGAGTCACCATTCCCAGCACCAGCTGTGCTCCAGAAGCAGGCCTCTAGCCCCCAGGCGCCTGTCTTCCTTTGACATTGTGGAGAGGCTTAGCTACTTCCCCACCATGGGATCTTGCCAAGATAGCTTCATGGGCCGGGCTGACACTCCTGACTCCTTAAACAATGGGAACCCTGTTCCATATGCCCTCTGTCACAACCTGGACACAAACAACAACCCACAAAGTGAACTTGGGACGTACCTAGGAGGTGGCTTTTTGTGTTCTTTACAAGTGTCCCTTCATCTGTCTCCTTGCTTCCTTTCTCCTCCCCTTCTCTTCCATAACCTTTGCATTTTTACTCCCCACCTTTGCATCCCTTGACTCTCTTGTGTTTTTTCCCCTAGTGTGTCTAATGTCCTTTGTGTGTCTTGCAAGCATTTTTGTTCAGGACTTGTTAACAGTTGCACTTCTGAGAAATTATTTCTGCTGCCTTTCTAATCATATCAGGTTCACTTAGTCTCTCAAGCAACTCTGGGGATGCAGGAATCTCAGCATGAGAATATTTCTAGTCCTATATCATGTGCACACAAAACCCCAGATGATTTGCTTTATGGAGCAGTTTCTCAAGGTCTAGTTGTGTGTGTGTATTATATTTTTCTGTACTGTAAAGTGCAAAATCATACTTTGATGGCAGTGAATCTTTTCTTTACAAAGTCCTTCTGTGTCTTTACACTTTCCTGTACTGTTATTTTCTCTCTGGTTTTGGATCTTTTTTCATAAATACAGCCCAAAAGGGGAAAAAAATGAAAGTGGATAAATTATTGAATTCTGATTGGCCATTTGGTCAATGGCAATTGACAATCCTTACTGTCATCATGGAAACAATTTTTAAAATATCTATTTTTTCCTTTCTGGTTATACTAGATAAATTCATCTGTATTTTAACTTCCTTATGTTGTTTCAAAGTAGATTCAGAATCACCAAGGCATTTTGCACCAGTTGATTACATGGAAACTCCAGAAGAAATTATCCGCAGACGACATGACGATAAAGAGGTAATGGCCTCCTTTATGGCCTAATAACAGTTGTAGCAGCTCCACATACAAGAAATTTAGCATTCAGCCTTGTATAAGGACAGCTTGTATATCCATGGCTCTGCATATTGGAAGTAAGAGCCACAAGCTAGAAACTATGTTTTAATTTTAATGCTACTTCTGCCACTGTTTTAATGTATAATGTGTAGTTTGGTTTAGCTTTTGTTTAAAATGAACCCGATATTTCTTATCAATTGCACTAAATAATATATGGGGGCTTTAAAGAATGCAAAAAGGTTGGAGATGTATGTGAGATATGGTGCAGCACCCCAGTACTTGCAGATAAAGAGGAAATGATTCTTCTGTGAGTTAAGGTTTTATTGTTCTCCAAGCAAGCTACTTAAGTTGGTATTAGTCAAATTGGTAAGAACAGTATTTTTCTTGGGGGAATCCTCTGATTTTGGACAGCAAATGCAAGATATTTTAAGCTATCACAAAATATGAAGTTTCCCTTCAGTGCAAACCAGAATTCTTTATGGTGTCTCAAGTTGTTGATGACAGTGTGTGGCAGTCCTCTTCAGATTGGATGGGCAGCAATGGAACAAGGTGAAATAATAGGAAAGCCATTAAACCTTTCAGCACTGACTGTGTTCAAGCTAAGTTAAAGAAGTTATAAAGCAATTGCTTTCCACAAAACTGGAATTAATTTTCACAGCCTGGGTTAAAAAACAAAAATACATTAAAAAGTAGAAGTTATATTTTTAGTGTTGAGTTTATTTGCAATATGGTAAAACTTACTCTTAAATCCTTTATGGAAAATACATTTTTAAAAAGCAGTTAAGCTCCCCGCTTCCAAAATCCATCATGACAACTTGTGTAAGAGCAAAACCCTGAATTTACTAATACTTGCTGACTTCAAATGAGTTAGCACAGAACTGAACTCTTCAACCTACAGTCAACCCCAAAAGGTGGAAGAATCCTGTTGCCCAGGTAATCAAGAATGCATATCTCCATTAGTGAGCCAGAGGCTTCAGAAGTCCAAAATAATTCTTTGGGGTTTATTCACTTTATTTTACAAAGTGTATTACAGAAGCCCAAAGGAAGTATCGGAGAACCTGCTACCTGAAGGTAGTTAGGCACTCTCCCAAGTTCCTTGCAAAGTTGAGGGGAGTTTGGTGCTTCAGAACTTACCTGTGGGGCTGATTCAGGTATCTTGGAAGTCAATGAGAGAAATTCCTTATTGGTTGAAGGAGATTTGGATCAGCAATCTTCTTAGAAGCTCCTAAGGCCTGGCCAAAACTTAGAAAAACTTCTCATTGACTTCCATCAGCTTTGGACCAGATCCTCTGTATGAACTGGATTTCAGTTATGCTGTAATGATGATATACCTTCCTTGCTTGCAAAGTGAAAGAGTATTGTGTAGTTAGCAGAATCAGTATTTTATGTTGAACTGTAAAATCTCAGGTATTTGCTGGGACCTCAGGAATTTTATTTAAGTCACATTTATGGCAGCTTTTGAATGCCTTTAACTAGATTATTTACTGCCCATTTTATGCAATTTTATGGCAGAAACTTTTAGAGGACCAGAGACGGCTTAAACGTGAGCAAGAAGAAGCTGATATTGCAGCTAGAAGGCACACAGGGGTTATTCCAACGCACCATCAGTTTATCACTAATGAGCGGTTTGGGGACCTCCTAAATGTAGACGATACAGCAAAGAGGAAATCTGGGTCAGAGGTCTGTTTTAGTTACCTCAGTCTGCTGCTTGACCCAAAGCAATATTTGCCTCTCACAGTGTTGTGCTTTAGGCCGACATTAGCTCTTCAGAGAATGTTGTTTGTTTTTTTTTTTTCCACCTTCCCCTTTCCCATTCTGGCTTCATTTAGATCTGCTTTGACTCTTGGGCCTGGTAAATTAATCGGTATCTCTATACCAAGCTGCATATGTTAAAGCATGCTGCTGAGAATTGCTGGTGCACACCTGTGATGCATGCCTTTAAATATCAGCTACTGTTAGTGAATCAGAGGCATTCTACATCTTTTGCATCATATTGCTATATCGTCTTCTTGTCTGTGCCTTACGCTTAGAAACTTCATGTGTTGTTGATCCTGGCCATGTGAGTGTCTCATAAGTTGGGGGTTTTATTCAATAGGTTGTTTTTCCTTCTCTTGAAAGATGCTTAATGTTCTGTAGAAACAACTGGGAAGTTTCAGCATGTTTCACTGTGTATGGCCTGGTTGGTCCTGAAAGAGACAAAGGAGGAGGTAGACAGTTTCCTCATGAACTCAAGGCACTTTTTCCTGAAGGCTGGGTGCTAGTCCAGGTGTCCTGGCTAAATGCCTTTTCCTGCCTTCAGTACTGCTGCTGATATTCTTGACAGTGGCTCTGTTTCCTCAGAGGTACTGCACTACAGTGGTGAGTGACATGGATGGAATACATTTGTCTGCCCTTTATGTACTTTCAAATGCTCTGGTGCCACATGAATGTGACTACTTCATATTTTATGCTCTATTGCCAAAGTGACTTTAATGATAAATCAAAATGATTTTTGTCTGAAAATCTTGTGCCCATTAGAAGACCAGCCGAGTAAACAAAACTTTAAAGTCTAGGCCTGCTGTCAACATCCACTTTTATAGCCACTGAAGACCTTTTTTTGACGTGTGCTTGATTTATTGATGTTTCTTCCTTACCTTTGTCTCTTTCCTACCAATTTATACAAAAATATGGGCCACATTGCAGGATTCAACAGAGCCAGGTAATAATAACAGCCACATCGAACAAAATCCTACTGTTTTTTTCCCAGCTAGTAAATTTTGATTTTCTGTTCAGATGTCAAGGAAAATTTGGTCCCAGAGCCCCAGTAACTGTAGTTACTGGAGCAGCTTTCATTCAACGGGGTTTGTCACATTTAAAAGTTTACTGCTGTTAAATCTATTTCCTGTAGAGCTCTTAATTACTTTAATATCAATAGTTGGCACTTTTTTGCCCTGGTAGTAGAGACCCACCTAGCATATTTGGACAGTAGTACCAGTTGCACACAAGCTTGTAGCAGAATACCTGCATTTAATTTCTTCCCCAGACTAATGTTAGCTATAGAAGAGTTTGGGTGCTTTTCCTCAGAAGAGGGGTGAAAAACTAATTATTATTTAACATGTTGATTTTTTTTGATCTCTAGATGAGACCTGCTAGAGCCAAGTTTGATTTTAAAGCACAGACACTGAAGTGAGTACAGCTTTTTACTACTGCCTTGAGCGTTATTTCTTTGCTTTTTCCCCTAGGGTGCAGCATTCATGAAATGTCATGCAATTAGATTCATGCTTTGGGAGTGTCTTTCCAGCAGCTTGAAGCAAATACAGTAAGGCAGGAAAAAATAATATGAATCTTGCAGGTTGTAGCCTCCAAATGACCTTTAGGAAAATGTCTGCTTTTTCAGTGCATCTATATCCCATGTGGTTTTTAGGACAAACACTCATTCTTTACTGGAACAAGTGAGTGGTCTGCTCTGAGGGTGGATGAAGCCATGGGAGAGTGCTCTGGCTATTGTTCCTCCTAGTACCTTATAAGCAGGATTGCTGGTTGAGACCTTGCAGCAGCAGCTCTGTCACTGCCCTTGTGCTGAAAACAGAAGGGATTTCCCTACCTGACATCCCTTGTTGTGCTGCAATTCAGGAGCTGGAAGAGCTGTTAGTCAGTAGCTTACTGTGTAGATCTGCTATACAGATGGTCAGAATATGCAAAACAGCAGCATGCTTTTCACTGTGCTAAGCATAGCCTAAAGTCAGCAAGGTACTTAAAGAGATGCCTAGCTTTAAGCATGTAGGTGGGCCTTTGACTCAGGATTTTCCAGATTCAGGAACTATAAAGGGGTACAGAGTGGTCACTGCTACTTTGACATCTGTGGATACACCAGTGAATATTTCTGGTGGCATTGTTGTACCTCCAACCCCTGTTGTGGTCCCTCATCTGAATCACACATGCTGCTTTTTTTTTTTAGGGAGCCAGAGAAGGCCTGGAAGGCTCTGTATGAGCCTGGGGAAGCTCTCCTTTTAGTGTTGCTAGGGAAGGAAGAAAGAAGAGCAAAATCCAGTAAAGGACCTGTTATGTTTTTTTTTCTCAGTTGCTAATGTCCTGGGACTATTTTGTTGTATGATCTATAGGTCATGGTTTGTAATGATTGACACAGTGTAATAAATTGACAGCACCCGTAATAAAACTGAGACAGATGTAAGATCATAGAATCATAGAATGGCTCAGGCTGGAAGGGACCTTAAAGATCATCTAGTTCCAAGTGTTGAGCAGCATACCAGGGTGCCAGACAAAAATAAAGGAGAGCTTATGAAAATCATGTTAGGAAAGGATGGGTTGTTTGTTTTCTTGTGGGGACCCAAGTAGTAGGTTTATGAGCCTAGTACAAGCTGCCTAGAGTGTGAGTTCCTCAAGCTGCAGTAATAATTTTAACGTTAAAGACTAGATTGAAATCCCAGTTGTTAGCCCAGGTGAAGTCAGTGTTTACACAACCACAGGCTGACCAGAAGTATAATCATTGCAGGATCAATATTGGCATGTGAGTACGCTCACCTGATCAGCAAACTAGCTTCCATTAAAATCATGTCTCTATTTGGAAAGCAGTTGTGACATGACCTGTTTCAAAAGAGGAATTGAGCACTGCTCATTATATCCAACATGGAAGGAAGCCACTGGCATCTTTTGCTTGAACTTGATCCCATTGCAGCTGGAGAGTGCGTGGTTAGTAGGGCCCTCATAGACCAGCTTTTTGACAGGATGCCAAAAAAGCAAGAGAGTTCCAGTACATCATGATATGAACAGGGCAATTCTCAACATGTAGCTTTCACTTTGAGTGGAGCATGATTTATATGGACAGGGCTGATGCAGTCCTTGGTACCCAGGGATTGCTGGACAGAAAAAGAACTTACCTGTTCTCCAGTGAAGTTCTGATGGAGTGCTTGTGTTGTTAACAGGGAACTTCCTCTGCAAAAAGGAGATATTGTTTACATTTACAAGCAAATTGACCAGAACTGGTATGAAGGTGAACACCATGGCAGAGTTGGCATCTTCCCACGATCATACATAGAGGTAGCTGCTTTCCTTGCAGGTTTTTTCTTTGTCCACTCCCTTTCTGCCAGTGACCAGTTTATGGGCTTTTTGTATATCACTCATTTGATTCTGTTTGTTTGTTCTAGCTCCTCCCACCAGCTGAGAAAGCTCAACCTAAAAAGCCATCACCGTTGCAAGTATTGGAATATGGAGATGCTATTGCTAAGTTCAACTTCAATGGTGATACTCAAGTGGAAATGTCCTTCAGAAAGGTAGGACTTTTGTTATACTGATGAATTGAATCCAGACAAATGCTGAAGTTTTTTAACAGTAGTAACCTGCAATTTCCAAATGAAAGCTCCAATAAGAAGAACTCTGTAGTCAGGAAGGATTCCTTCTCATCACCCATGTTTTTACTCTGTAGTCATTATGTAGTACATTGTAGTGAGAGTGTTGCAGGGAGGCTGAATCAAGAAGTGCTAATTGCTTCCTTAGTGCTAGCTGGTAAGGTACTTTGAGCACAAATGCTGGAAGCCTGACTCTGCAAGGCAAATTAGATATTTGGTGATGTCTCTCCAGTCTGAGACTGCAGTGGAGATGCACACAGCCACATGAGAATGACAATATAGAAAACAAGGAAACTGGGCTTACCCTCCTTTGTACTACATTCCAAATTATTGACCACAGGCAAGCAAGGTTCTGCAGTATTGAAGTGACTGGCTAGACCTGAGTGCAGAATGAAGGGACAGGAATGGGTTGTGTAATGGCTATTGAGAGCAAAGTCAGCCATATTTAGATTAAGTAGCAGCATTGCTCCATCTCGGCCAGCTTTCTGTTTTGATGCTCAGATTAGATCTTGTCTGTCTTCTAATTATACATGAAGATGGGGCTTGCAGTTTGTATTAAGGATTTGGAGGTTACTTCATTTGTTAGCAAAACAGGAGAGAGCATAGAGACACCTAATTTAAACTGCAGACTTGTGCGTACTCCCTGTACACCTCTTACCCCTGAGAGTCTCCTGGTCAGCCTGAAACTGCTGGTTTCCATTTTTTTAAACTAGCTGTAGCAAGTAGGTTCTTGAAAATGTGAGCATAACTAAGACTGCAGACAGCCCAAGTCAGCACCAGAAGATCTGCATTTCCTCCTTCTCTGAATGGAAAGAGATCATTCCCAAAAGAGGATAGGGTTAAGACCACGTAACTGGGAAAGAGGAGAGGCTGAGAGCTACCAATTGTTTTAGGTCAGCTGCAGCAAGATTAAAAATGTAATCTGCTTTGGAATGATGAAGTATAAAGTCAAGACTACATTACTGTTCCTCCCCACAGGGTGAAAGGATCACGTTGATTCGACGTGTGGATGAGAATTGGTACGAAGGAAAAATCTCTGGCACCAATCGCCAAGGCATCTTCCCTGTCACTTACGTGGAGGTGCTCAAGCGGCCAGTGGTCAAGAATGCCATTGACTATCCTGACCCACCAACGTCCCTCTCCCCTAACCGCAGCAGGACAGCATCACCACAGGTATTTGGACTAGATGCAGCCACCTCACAGAACACAGGGATGTTGCCATTGGTGTGCAAGAAGCAGTAGCTGAAAAAAGATGTAGCTAAGACTTGTGTTCTGTGCAGTAAAAGCCATGTGTTCCCTGCAGTATGCTGCAGCTGCAGGAAAAGGTGATGTTTTGTTTACCAGAAAGGTTAATGAATGGGTCATTTGGGGATTTGGACGCTCAGCTTTTAATCTCTGATCTGTAGTTTGAATTCAGGCCAGGCTGAAAGGGCTACAGTTCACAGCCTGCTAAATGAATTTCACTGCCAGAGATGGAGTCAGTTGATGATCTAGCTTCTCCTGAGTGTGTGTTTACACTTTACAGACCTTCATTATGATGAGGAAATTTTATTGTGACTATTAAATGGGCATCACAGACTTAGACTGTACGAGTCATAATGTTGGTCACAGTCAGTGTGAATTAAGCTGTAGACTTACTCCTAAGTGTTTCAGCTCACAACCAAAGTTTTGGGACACAGGGTTAGGAGAGCAGCCTGTATTATTTGGAATTAATGCTAAATGAACTCTGGTTTTGGGAGCAGGCCGGTCTGGGATCTTGTATGAATATTAGGTTCACAATGAACCATACTGCAGTTGAAATCAAAATGGCAGTAGTTAATTATATGGGGATCCCACAGTGTTTGCCATGGAAAATGTGTTAGTGAGGCAGTGAGTCTCTAAATCCCACTGTTTTGCTCTCATTCTGCAAATACTCTTGCTTGAAGGTCAGCATGCATGTCTGGGTCACAGCTGTGAGGTTCTGGGCCATCCTTCTGTCACCCACAGGACTGAAGCAAGATCATTCTCAGGTCAAGACTGCAAAGAACAAAAGTGGAAAATTGAGATAAAGAGGAAAAGACTTATGGTACAGGACACAAGGGAAAGGATGCCATGGCCTATGCCTGATGTCTGTCTGGATCTTCTCTAAAAGGAGTGTTTTTATTCTTAGCCACTGTGTGAAGAGGAAAGACTTGTTGCTTGTTTGGTGTTCGCTGTCAAAGTGGACCTCAGCCGAGCTTTTCTCTTTGAGCTTGGCAGTCTCTCCATAGCTGTGGCCTGTTAGCCAGCTTCTCCCCTTGATGGAAGAGATTGTATCCACCCTTTTTTGGTTTCCTCTGCTATTCTTTTGATTCCTTCCCTAGTAAACCAATTCCCTGCCTTTTTTTGCCTAACTTGGCAGAGGACTGAGAAATACTCTGACCAGTGCTAATGTGGCTGATGTCACTGACTTTGCTGCTGGTAATAGCTATGGGCAGAACTCTGTTGTATGTTCTGCCTTTATAAACACAGGACTCATTTTAATCACCTAAAGACCAAATAGCCACAGCCAGCTTTTTTGATCCCTTTTTCCTTCACAGTTTCACCAGTGCAGGTTTCTTGAAGAGAAGGCATTGCACTTGTCAAAGTTAGATAAAGTAAAAATTCATTGCAGCAGTGAATTCTGGCTGGGTCCACACTGTGAGGTGCTGGGGCACTAGGTATTACTGCCAGGCCAGTCAAATACTGCATGCTGCCATCATGGATGGTGGCTTCAACTGCTCCCTGAGGGACTTGGGGTATATGATAGGAAGTCTAAGGTCTTCCACAAATTATTTTGTGTCTGGGATCCTGGCAAAGGCTGGAGAAGGGTATTAGAAGCACAGATACAGACTGGACTCCGTGACTGGAGTTGCTGTGGACAGCATGTTCTCCAGCACAGTGCACTCGTCTGTGGAAAACTTATGCATGATGCTTGGTCACAGATCTGCTCCTCTATACACTTGCTCTTTCTCCTTTTACTTTTTGCTCAGTCATTTTGTATTTTCCTTTATTATTCTTTTGTTCATTTCTTTCTTTTTCTCTCCTGCTTTTGTCTCCTTCAAGTCTCCCAGCTCTGAGCTGCTCCATACACCAACTCCTCCGCCTCTGCCTTTTGCACGCCGCACCTTATCTCCAGAGGTGCAGGCGGTCACATCTGAGTGGATTGCTCTGACCGTGGGAGTGTCTCCTAGCACCACTCCTGCCATAACTCCTCCATTGCCTCCTCCACCTGAAGCCTCCCTCTCTCACACTGACTATCTCTCGCCTTCTGCTGCAGCCAGCCTTTCCCCCACAGTCAGCCTCCACCATTCGCATCTCTCTGGCTCCTCGACTCCCAGGTCTATTAAAACCCCATTGCCCTCTTACTCATCCAGACCTCAGTCCTCTACTCGCAGTGTCTATCAGGCCACTCCACAAAATGAAGACAAGTTTGTTGGCTCCCTTTCTCCTAGCATGAGCTACTCTAACTCTCCTCACTGGGCAGTGGAGAGCCCTGAAAGCATCCTCGCAGAGCAGCATGACACCACTGGCAGCCAAGCCTGGCTCCAAAAGACTAGAGAGGGCAGGAGCAACCCCATGCAGGATGCTCATGCCATTCCCAAGATCTCTGTCGAGCGCTGCCTGAAACCATCCCAACTAGACATGCGTGTGAGCCCAGAAAAGAGACCTGTGGGTTCCTCTGAGGACAACCAGTTGTGTCAGGAGCTAATGGCTATTGTGCAGGGAGGTAAAACAGAGAAAAGAGGCGTCAGGAAAGGTGATCTGGGAAAGTTTCAAAGCGGGGAAAAGAAGGTACTTCTCCTGCATGTGTGTGTGCTGCTCTGAATCGCTGATTTTAACTGGTGTCTTGAGATTTGTGCTGCTCTGCTGGCCAGGCAGAGCCAGTGGCTGCCACATGTCATTTTGATGATCCTAGGACCTTCCAGGGGTTACCAGTGGCATTCACTGGGTAGCAGATCAAAAAGTTTTAGAAGAGAGCTCAGGAGAAAGTTAGTGAAAATTATTTTGGAATAGATAGTAGCACAGGACTGACTCAATTGGTCACATCTAATGAAATGATTGTCCCAGAGAGTGGCTACTACCAAATTCTTCAGATGAAAGCATCACACAGGCCTCATGCCCATTTACCTCACTTTGTAGAATACAGGCAATTCCTTGCTGTTCAGAGATTTTCCAGTGTGCAGTGGATCATCTTTGGTTATTGGATTTGTTTATTCCTTCTAAAGCCAAGGTCTAAAAAGCCTTGTAAATGTCAGCCTGGCCCCTAGAATCACAAAAGCTGCCCCTGTTGAGCCTGTGGTTTGGGGAACCTTAGTCTGGGATGTGCATGGCTGAGTCAGAGAGGTTTGATTGTTATCTATGCATTGAGTGGAATTTATTACCTTTGCCTTTTCAAAATTATGTGAAAGTCTAGCCACAAATGAGAATTAGACCTAGTGATACTTTTCCATGAGAACTTTTAGTTATGTGTAGCTGTACGTTACAACGAGAGGGAACATTGGGGAAACCCTCCAGTAGCTTCTACAACAGGACTTCTGCCCCAGTCTCGGTGTAGGAGATCTGCCTTACTTTGCAGCTTCAGGTCCATTGTGGGCTACAGCCAGCCTAAACACATCACAACACCTGCATGCTACCTTTCTATAAAACTGGAAGTTTGGAGAGCTCAAAAATCACAGCATTATAAATACAGTCTTGGGTGCACTGCAGTAGCCTCTATGACATACCCCATCTAGCCAATGTTAAATAATGAGGAACTAGCGTTTCTAAGATGAAACATATCACACTGGGAAATCTTATGACAAATTGTTTGATTTCTGCTTGAATCATAACCAGAAGTGCATTAGAAACTATATAAAGACTGTGCTGTTTACCATCTGGATATATTTTTAGTAGCATTTTTTGTAGGTTTAACCTGCATGGTTAAAACCAGAATGAGGTAGTCAGCTCAGACAAACCAACCAGAAACTGCACTTGCCCTTGCATGGAGTTAACATTTGCTGTGTGTGCATCAAATTTACTGGATAGTAGATACTTTTATCACTAGCAACAATTGTAATAAGAGAGTGTGTGCCAAGCTGACCAACTTCTCTTTTCTTCAAAAGACTGCAGACTCAAATGCATTCTCTTCATCTGCTCCTCTCTCTTCCTCTGCCCTCTCTCCCTCTACTGTCACAACACAGCCACCTCCCAGACTTACACACAGAGTCAATAAGCCACAGGTAATCATCCTTGCTGATTACTCTTCCATTACTTAGAGTTGTTTCCATAGCATGCCATTGTTTTGTTGTGTTTGTTTAGCCATTCATTGATTGTGCAGGTGAGCTATTTCTCCTGTCATTGAAGTCAGAATTTTTATTTTTTTATAAAAATCATTTAAAATTACTTCCAGGCAGTGCAGAAGGGCAGGTATGGGCAAAATCTTCAGCTGGTACGAATCCACGTAGCTCAAATCTGGGTTTCTGCCAGTTTGTACCAGCTGAGGATCTGATTTTTCTGTTCCTCCAAAGGATTCACCCAGGGCTTATTTAGTTCTGACTTGGAGTTTCTATAGCTCGATTGCATCACAAGGCAGTATCAGTGGCCTTGTAAGCAGGAATGATGTAGTGTGAGATGCTTTGGTTCAGGTTTCGTTTAACCACATGAGATCAGGATGCAGAGTTTGTGTATCTCGGAGATGGGGCTAAAGTATACACAACTTGGTATCCATAATGTCAGGGACCTGTTCCAGTCTTCTCACTTAGGATTCAGAGGTTCTCAGCTCTGTTGCTGAGAGCTACAAACATCTTTAAAGAGGGATGGAATAGGTTCTTTGCGTCATAACCAAATCAGCCTCAGCACTCTGGGGTGTCATGGGTCAGGGTACTTGCAGAGTACTTGCAGCTGCTGGTATCTTGTCAGTCCTTCCAGGCAGCTTCCACAAGATGGCAATATTTGAAACGGAAAGCTCACAATTAGCAAAAATTGGACCGAGTTTGCAATGATGGATATTGGGGAAGCAGTCTTTGGCTTGATCAGTGACCCAGACAGGGTGCTTATGCAGGACGAGTGTGGGAAGTAGTTGCCAATGTTACTTTTTTCGTGATCAGTTTATGAAAGTGAGATACAGCCTTAACACTGAAATTTTCCTATGACCTTTACTCACCTCATTTCCGTCTGATTGTGAACTTGCACAGCTTTTTACTGAACAGCCATCTCCTGCTTCCTTTTCGGTTTCAATATGTGAGTCAAATAGGTTACATATTCTGCTACATGTTAAAAATCCATAGTTTTCTTTGTTGGTCTTTCTCCTGACCTCTGTTCTGCCTGTGCCTGCACTGGATATATTCAATTTAAGTGAGCAGGAGCAAAGAGCCACATTTAGGGAAAGATGCTTTTCTTGAGTGCTGACTAGCACACAGTTCTATTTTCAGTGTTGCATCTGGTTGTAATAGGACACTGCGGCCTTTCTTTGGAGTTGAAGTCAAGTCAAAATTTATATTTTATATGCCTTGACAATCAGAGCATTGTCAGTATCAAGTTAAAACTGTGTGTGATGTTATCAGTAGTCTCGACCTCCTTTCCAGCTTTGGGTCTGCAGCTTAGGGAGCAGGAATGGTATTTATATGTGCAGATGACTTCTCACTATCTTCACGACCCATACAGAGGCTGATGGCTTCAGCAGAACAAAGCAATACCCTGGAGGCCTTTTCAAAAATCTGACGTCTTTTCATTGACTTTAATCAAATGAGAAAAGCACTTAGTAGACATGGAAATGAGACATTACACTTGTTTTTTGTTTCCATTACTGTCCATCCCTGGTGTCTGAGGGATTTTATGATACTGAATTTGTTTGCTTTCTCAGAGAAAGAAGAGAACCTCCCCAGTTATGAAATTCTTACCCGGGGCTTTTTGCAGTTTTAAGACCCTTTTGGTATAGGGCTGGTGTAAGGACAGCATTCTTGCCTGTTCCATTGAGTAATAATACAAAGTGCAATGCCTCTTTTAGCTATTCTGATGTTATTCCCTTTTGTTCAGTTTCACAGTCCAAACTAAAAGGGAAAAAAAAAAAAGACCCCACAACATGTGAAAGTATTTCAAGTATTACTTACAGATAATTTGTTTCAGTATTCCAGTAAAACATGATATTAAGCCCTAATGTAATCTATCAGTTTGTTTCAGGGGACCCTCAGGAATTCTTTAGTTTAATTCCTGTTTTACTTTGACATCCTGCTAGCACAGTGTGGCAGTCAGCAATGGTGCTAGAAAGTGTATGAGCAGTGCAGCAACTTCAGCCCCAGGGCTGGAGTGCAGCTGTGGGGAGGGGAAGGCAGGATGAGAGCCCCTCTATGACAGCCTATCTGTGACAGATGTCAGAGGGGTAGGGCTGTCTGCTCCTTTCCACTTGTACAAAACCAATCAGGCTGGTAGAGAGGAGAGAGCATGAGGACGATGCTCAGACCCCATGCTCCCTAGCACAGGCCAGCAGCATGCACTTAGCACAGTTATTACTTAGCACCATCTCCAAGGTAAGCTTTTATCCCCCATAGTGTCCAAGCCAGAGCTGCACAGCCTGCAGCAGGTGTTTGTGTCTGTTCCCCGTGGGAGGTGCATTTTTCTCCTGTAGACACAGCCTTCAGCTTCTGATCCAGAGGCTGGGAAGTCTTTCCATTGACTTCAACAGCCTTTAGGTCAGGCTGCTCCACACTGCAGCCTTTTTGGTGTCCTTTGTGAGAACTATTTGGCCAGCTTTCCCCTCGCTTTCACCGGAGCTGGGGCTTGATGTGTGTTGAGGTTTTCCTTTTTTCTTTCAGCAGGGCTGAGGAGTCCTCCCTGCTCATGGCTCTCCATTCATGTGTGGGAGCATTGCTGCTGATGAGTGACCTTGTCTGAAGGGATAACAATTTGTGTGTGTCTTGTCTGTCAGTTCGTTCTGCTCATCTTTCTCTTTGCTTATGTAGTCCTTTAACTCCCACCAGAAAGGAATGGAAGAAGGCACATAAACAAGAGCTGCAGTGGATAGACATACTGATGACACTTGGCCTTGCTATGAACAGAGAAAGCACTATTGAGTAGCCCCAGCATCTTTCTTCCTAACAGTTAAAACCTGCCTCAGGGCTTTTCTAGTCTTTTAATGAAGGAGCTTTTTCTGATATTCTTAAAAAACCTGTGGTGCTCTTTAGATCCATCTTCAGACTCTGTT
Organism: Galbula dea; assembly: GCA_013399015.1. Lineage (NCBI taxonomy): Eukaryota > Metazoa > Chordata > Aves > Piciformes > Galbulidae > Galbula > Galbula dea. The sequence goes on from VWZX01009755.1 coordinate 150,158, forward strand.
TGAGGTGCAAACAGTGGGCAGCAAACTGTGGGGAGCTAACAGGACTAACTGTGCCACATATTTATATAGTCTGTAGTTATGGAGACAGAGACATTTAAGCACCTGCTTAAGGTTATTCATTTTGTCCTAACAATGTAGTGTGACTGAGGGGATAGGATTTGAGTTGTCCTTATGGGTTGTTGAATACTCGGACAATTTTAAGACCCTCAGTTTACCTCCAGCAGCAGCAGAGCTGGCTCAATGTTTTGGGGAAACCTCTGTGTTTTACACTTTGGAGCTGTGCCCTACACTCACTGATTCCTCAGCCACCTCTCTAGGTAGCACATGGACTTTCCAAACCTGTGTTTGAAGAACATTTGGATCTAGAATACCTTTTTTTTTTTTAACCTTTATTCTATTTTGTCTCTGCAAGAATAAGATACGAGGGTTTTAAAATATATATATATATATAAAATACATACATACATATATAAAGAAACAACAAACCTTGGTACATTTACAGTCCAAAATCATAGGATCTGATCTGGTCAGCTTTTCATCCTGTTTGGCTAATGCTGCATAGTTGCTGACTTCAGAGTGTTTAATCACCAGACTCTAGTGCTCTGCCATAGCTCTGGAAGTTAGTGCAGAGACACCCAGTGCTTTTTTAGGGGCTGCCTGAATCTCTGGAGGAGAGGCTAGAGGGGATCCACTTAGCCATGTGTCTTGTTGAGAACTAGGGGCTGGTAGGAGGGTGAAAGACTGCTTGGCCTATGCCCCTGCCTAGCTGCTTCATGGAAGTCCCCATGTGGATCCTGCGAGGAAAGGGAACGTGGACAAGTTTCTGATGCTGGTAGGCTGCTGCACTTCCTGGTGTTACACATACAATCCTGCAGCATGGAGTATTTGGAAGTAGTGTCAGTTTTTTAGCTTTCAAATAACAAATTAAATTCATAGATATTAATGCTTTTTGGAGGAAAATCAGGTTAGGGAGGTCACAAGTAGTCAATGAGAAATAGACTATGCAGTCTTAGGAGCTCATGGTGCAATTCTTGCAGTCAGTTCATTACTATGGAGCAGAGAAGCACTTTCTTGAATTAAACCAAAACAATAATTCTTACAGCTGCCTCTCACCTCAGCCTGGAAATTGGTTTTCCCAGCTATTTCACCACCTGAGTTAGCTCTGATCTCATCATATTTGATGCACTATATCCATGCACTATGTGTCATCTGCACAATATTAATTTTAAATCTCTAATTACTCCATTTGCCTTTCAGGGCTGATGATGGACAGGCAGGAATGACTTCCAGAAATCCTTTGACGATTTCAGGCTCCATTGTAAATGCTTTGAATGTGAATTCCACTGCAATTAGCTCATCCAACTTGCTTTTTTTTTTTTTTTTCTTACTCTGTAGAAATATGTATGGTTACAGAGCATTGTTTCTTAGGGCAGTGATCCCAGATTGCAGCCCTAGACAGTACAGCTGGCTACAAAGGAGTGGCTGTGGGGCTGGGTTGACCTAGAGTGGGTCACAGTCCTCAAGAAACGAGATGGTTTTCTTTCATACAATAAAGGGCACAGCTCCAGAGGTCCAAGATGGGCTTCAGAGGAGCTTTGAGAACAGGAATTACACAAGGATGAGCTCATCACTCTGCACTTCTCCAGACTCTTTGAGCATGCTTGGGCTGAAGGTGTCACGAAGCTCTTTATCCTTTGCTTCTGCTCTGTCTCAGGATGCCATGGGAAGGCAGCTTTTATTGAGGGACGTTGTTGAAGTAGATAAAGAGGAGGAGAGAAAGCATAAAAATTTAGGCCTTTGGAAGTTGGGTTGAGAATTGTGTTGAACAATCACAGAAGATGGCAGTTCTCTGCATGTTACCCGATCCACTTTGCCAGGCAGTCTTGCTGTTAGTACAAATAACTCTATATCAGTGCACACATCTTATTTGCTCACAGCATGCCCCTTGCTTTCAGTAGGTGTTTGAATATGCAAAAGGCATGCAAAATCAGGCTCTGGATACCTGTGCAACTTTCTTGGTGACCTTCCCCTTCCCCATAAAAACTCCAACCCCAAACACCTTAATTTTTCTTGCTGTGGCCTGTGAGTCCTTGTGAAGAGCTGTGACTCGGCAGAGATGCAGGGCAGAATTCAAAAGCTTCACAGGTGGTGGGTTTTCCAGTCAGGGCCTCCTCTGACCTGAAGCTCTGCCTCAGTGTGGGAATTAACAGAGCAGCTCAGATCAAGCTAGAGTAATTTTGGTGGGGATACACCCCATTATGCCTCCTGAGGACCTGAGCTGGTCTTAAGAAGCAAGCGAGTTACTGTTCTCTCTTGTGTCAGTGTCATTAAGGACTTTTCTAAAAACAGCATCAGATTCCTCTCAGCATGCTTTTGGCCTTTCAAGTTTGGTGCTCTCAAGTATGTGCCTCTGCCCTTGTGTTTTTTTCCCCACTACAGGTATGCAGTATGACACTATGTACCATTTCTGGTTGTAGCAGTGTCCAGAACCTTCCTCTCTGATTCCCTGCTCTGTGCTTCTGTTTCAGTGTCGCCTTTCTCTTTGCAGCATTCTGTGTGCTGCAGTGCAGTTGCATTACTGTAGCCTTAATGTTTCTTGTGTAAATGGTCTGGGGGGGAGGGGAAGAGTTGTTCATTCTATTTTGTTGTCTGCACTCCATATTTTTTTTTAATTCTGATCTATATAACATCTGCTAAAACATCTTCCTTGTCATTTGCTTGGTGATCACACAGCCTTCCCACCATTCATTGAGAGCTGGACCAGATCTCACAGAGTCTGAAAAGAGCTATGTGGTAAGGCCACTGTTTAAATCAGATGTGTAGTCCTAGACTCTCTTCACCCAAAGAGACACAGTGTCAATAGACATTAAATGCCAGCACTGTTTTTAGCTGCAAAGTAGGTACATATTTATCTATTTGCATATATTGTTTTATTTGCAACAGAAAAAGGGAATTTAGCAATTAGAAAAACTGTCATATCCAATGAGAATTTGGGCTAACTGTGCTACCATGCCCTGAGTATGGGTTACATGAACAAAATGCATGAAGGTGGAAGTGGCCCACCTTGCATTCTTGAACTGACTTCATAGCATTTTTAGTGGTGCCACTGCATAACTAATTGCAACCTCTTATGCTGCTGCTTTTAAAAATATATGTACATGTATTTGTTACAAATCTTCAAACTAAATGCCAAATTCTTCTGTATCTTGCCTGTTTTTCCATGCTTACACCTGGATCCCTTCTGCACTCCACTACCTGGATATTTACCTGGATCTACAACTCGTTTTTTTTTTCCTTTACTGGACTTATGTCTGCATCTGGAATGTCCCATCTCTTCTTGTCTATATTTTCCCCTCCCTCCCCTCTGTTGACTGTCCTTTGGGTGTTCTTGGATGTCAATGCTGCCTACCACGCAGGAAGCTGTTTGCAATGAGATCATAAGCATTGCAGAAAAATCTGTTCATTACTGCAGTACTATTTCTCAGCCTCTTGACTCTCGCCACAAGGTGACCTCTAATGACCATAAACCATCTCTCATCATTTCTCAGCAACCTCAAGCACAGCAGCAAGGAGCCAGCCCTGACAGAAGTCATACACCACGAGACATGTAAGTCCTTTTGGCTCCCATCTCTTCCAGGGGCCTTGTCTCTGGGTAGTGGTGAAGATGGGGAGATGAGAAAGCTTGAGCATTTCAAGAGTTAAATAAGAATTACAGGAACATGTCAGCTTTTCTTGAAAGAACAAAAATAGCCACATATCATCATGAGTTGTTCAAAACTGGAACCTCTGTGTCTGTATAGCACTTGAAACAATAACCTCAGGATCCAGGACTGGGTCTCCTTTGGGCACTTGATTCATTGTAGTTATGGAGACTGTTTCAATGTCATAGACTCATGGAATCATTATGTTTGGAAAAGACCTCTAAGATCATCAAGTCCAAGAGTCAACTTATCACCACCATGCCCACTAGGCCATGTCACTATGTGCCACATCCACATGTTTTTTGAACACCTCCAGGGACAGTGACACAGTCCAGGTGTGGCACTTTTTAGTGCTGAGGCCTTGTGACACCAGCTAGTTTAGTGTGGTTGGCTTCCACATGTCCAATGGAAAACAAAGTTACAGACTGCATTGAACAAAGTATAATAGGAATTAGGGGAAGGGAGACATCTCCTGAAGGGATGCCAGGGAAATCCAATAGCTAATGTGCAGTATCTTTCTGGTTTTAGAGTTAGCTATCAAGCCCTCTACAGCTACACTCCTCAGAATGATGATGAGCTGGAGCTGAGGGATGGTGACATTGTTGATGTCATGGAGAAATGTGACGACGGCTGGTTTGTGGGTGAGTGTGACAGTTGCTTGTCAGCAGAGCTTTTTGAGACACAGATAAGCAATTTTGAAGAGTTTCTGGAAGCTGCTTTCACTTGCAGGGTCAAAATGGTGAAAAGAATAAACTTTTTTCACATTTGTCATCTTTTCCCACCAAGAACATTAAAATTAGGGTGCAGGGGAGCTCTGTTTTCCTTGCTAGTTCTCTAGTTTTTCCTTTTTTTCTCTTAATTTCCCCATTTCTCCCTTCCTTCTGATCCTTTTTGCTTACTCAGATGGCAAAGTAACAAAGGAAACCAAGGAAAAAGGGTTTCTGTAGCTTTTTCCAAAACCGAAGGAGCCATGGCAAGTTACAGAAAATGGCAAAGATAGGACTAAGGGGACACACAGATGGGAGTTGCAGTCTCTGAAAATCCAGCCTCATTTGTAGCTGTATGTTCAGCAAAATCTAGCCATATAACTTTTTAAAGAATGCAAGTCTGAATGGTATTCTGTATCTCAGTGCTGCACATCTAGGCTTTTTATCTCTTCCCTAAGGAAGATTGACTCATTTACACTCATATAGCAGTTTGGCCCAGGAGCTTTCACCAGCATTTTAGTAATTGTTAAAAGGGAAGAAGACTAGAGATAATTAGTAGCAAAACTAGTTGTGATCTCCTCTATATCAAGAGACTCTTTAACCAGGACTCCTGTTTAGTTTTAGAGAACAATGCTTACCAGGCAGAAGAGGCTGTCACCTCTACAATTTTTAAACCCATAAGCCTTGCATAGCTCCATCTTACTCTGGCTTCCTTGTGTTTTATTTTGTGACAGGTACATCCAGAAGAACAAGGCAATTTGGCACCTTCCCAGGCAACTACGTGAAGCTTCTGTACCTGTAAAATAACAGTGATCCCACCATGACAGTGATGGGGTTGTTTTCCAGATGTTTTTTTTAACAGTGAAGAACCAGACAATTGATGAATGTAATAGACAAGGATGAGACATGTTAGGAGGATGTGGTTATGTGGTACAGTATTGAGTTGAATGTGTAGCCCTGCTTCCACGGTTTCAAGGTGTGATTTGTTTGCTGAAGAAGAGATGGTTTCTAGTTTACAGTGCTGCCTTTGTGTATTCCTCTCCCCTCCCCAGCAAGAGTTCTGGTGATAATCTTAATTTGTATGGAGTACTTACCTCTGAGAGGGCTTCAGGGAAGCACGTGGTGTAGGTTTTGTTTGTGTGTTAAGATAGTATAGTGCTTTGGGGCAGTATGCAGCCTTGCAGCTGCTCCCTTTCACTGGCAAGGTTCAGGGAAGCCAGGCTTTCTGCCTGGTTTCTGCCTCACCAAGAATTCACTTTGCTCTGCCTTCCACTTCTGTAGAAAACCCTTTCTTCATGTCATGCACCTTAAGACCCAGCAGAGGACAACTGATCTGCTTAAACTGCAGAGTTCTGCATGGAAAAGGAGTTTGGGACTGGTGGTTTATTCCAGAGATGTCAGCCAAGGCATAACTCAAATGCACAAAATCCCAAACCTTTTGATAACCTATTACCTGTCTGTGCCGATTGGGGTTATTTTTCTCTTCCGTGCAGGGTGTGTGTGTGTGTGTGTATTGTGTGCAGCAAAACAAACTGAGTCCTGCTTTTTTGAAAGAGAACTCAGCCTGGCTTTGACGTTTATCTGCACAAAGAATAGAACCAATAGACAGAACGTCTGTGAGAGCAAATCCAGTTTGAGTTCTGTGCCCATTCACTTTCTCTGCTGCTCCTGCCCTGTTGTTGCCCTGAAGGATCACACACTTTTGGAAGCATACTCTTTGAGATGAAGACTTTGCTTCTTTTCTGACATTAAATCTTAGAGGCTCTGATAAATTTGAGCAACATATCACTGAGGGTGCCTTTTTTTTTCTTTTTGGTTACAGTGTTGATGGTAGGTCTCAGATAAATACATGCATTTTGGCTGCCTCTTAGTCATACAAAAAAGCCTAATCAATTTGGAAGGCTGTTCCCAGCAGTTATTACCAGTTACACAGATTCCTATTTCCTTGAGGAAAAAAAAACCCCATGGTTTGGCTATATGCTTGCCTGTAAATCCACTATGAATACTCTTTTGATATACATTTTGTTATTAAGAAAAAGCAGAAACAAAACCGGTTCTATCAGACTCTGCTTCCTACAGTTACCATACAAATAGCAAAGGGTGAGGTAGCTATTTTGTCATAAGCCGTATTTAATAATATAAAATGCCTATTTTTGTGCTGATGCTTTTATACAGATTTATTAACGACAACTAACTGTTAGCACGACTTGCTATGTTTTGATAAACTAGCCATGCTCCTGGGTTTGAATCAAGTAGGCTTGTCTTCCGCCGAGGTCAACGGAAGAGAAGACTCAGTGTCTCAGAAGTTTGATTGTAAATATGTATATTTAACTTTGTACAGACAATGTACTTACCTTGTATAGAAAAATAATTTAAACACATTGAGTGAAGGGAGTTTAAAAAAAAAAAAGCAGTTGTGAAAGGCTGGGGTTTTTTCCACTTTTATTTAAATGATGGAATTCCATGTATGTTCACATAAAAGAGGTTTAGCACAAAATATCCATTATGAAAGGGTTTCAGATACTACACAAAGCACTACTGTTTCTTTTCTGCAGGAGATACCTTTAATCCTGCATCTTATTTTTGGGTTTGGTTTTGTGCTTTGGGCTTGCCCTCCAGTTATTTGCAGCAATATTTAGGTCTGTTGCTAAGATTGGATAATACCAAATTAATTTATCCAGCAAAGTAACATGATGATACTTACTTTATATAACATACTCATTTAAAGGTTTATTTTTTGTTCTTGCTCTTGCCATTTTAAGTCACACACACACACATATACAAACCACAACTTATTTTTGTGCTGATTTTCTTTCTTATTGCAGTGGATTACTATTTGACAATTAATAAATGGAATTAATTACTATTGTGTTCTTTGTACAAATTATTAAATAAAATCTATTCCTGCTGTTCCTGTATTAACACACTTTTGTACTTGTGCCCCTCTGTCTCTGGCTGTGTCCATACTGAGCAGTAGGTGTCTGCCATGGGCTTCTCCAGCGTCCCTCACCTAAAGATCCTGCTTGTGACTTGGCCTGAGCTCACTGCTTCTCTCTCCTGAGCCATAGGCAGGCTGTGACTTTGTCATGAAGAAACCAAGGTGTAAAAGTAGAGGAAAAGCTTGTTTACACTCAGATCTCACTGTAACATGGGGTCAGGGTGCAGCTATGTGACACGCATGCAGGTCTGGGAGCTCAGGAGCACACCCAAGTCCACTGGTTTACAAAGGGTCTTTGTGACTCTCTCTTAAATGACAAGGTTGCACAGGTTAAGCAGGACAAGAAAAAACAATGTCAGCCTCTGTGGGAAGGGATGTTAGTTGATGTTGAATTTACATGTGCATTTTTCATCCTGACTCAGGTCGAAAGTCGTAAGACACTGACTTCTTTGGTAGCTGCACTCCAACCAGGCAGGTATGGCTGCAGCACTCATTCAAGGGGATTGTGCAAGGCCTGTGATGAATATATTGTGTGTCCCAGCCCTGCAGTAGAAGAGCTAGCTAGCTAGGGTTTTTTGGGTGTGCCTTGTGTAAAGGAACAGTCCGCACAGGAGCAGAGCCGGGGAAGGCCAGAGCTGAGCTGCCTGGGTGGGCTTCCTGGGGCTCAGTAACATACAACAAAAGCACACCTTGCACCTTCACATCTGGGTCCTGTACACTGCCTGCACAAGGCTGTGTCTGTCCTGAAGGCTGGTCTTTTGGGAGAGAAGTTTTGACGTCCTTGAAACCTGTACCACAGGTTGAGCCCAAATTAGGCAACAGATTCAAACTTTGCTGCGATGGCAACCGATGGCTGGGCAGACAGATGCTTGTTGTGGCTGCACTAGCAATGATTTTAGGAAGTGAAACTATAAACAAGCCAATTCTAAAACCAAACTAACAAGGACAGCGAAAGCCTCAAGCTATTTTACACATCCTTAGAAAGCACGCAGGCACAACCTCATTTTTCTGTTTCCAGGTTATGTTCTATAAAAGCAAAAGGGCAGCCTGACCGCTGCTTTGCTGCAGTCACTAGTATAGCTTAGCCCTTGCTTTTCAATGCCCTGGCCAGGGGAGGGAGAGACTTATCTATAGCTACTGAACCTCACTTTTTACTGATGTCACTCCCCGTGCTCATATACTTTGTAAGGAACAAGCTAGAGGTGTTTATTGTGATTGGAGAAGCTGGATGTTCAGAGAGGGGAAGCAGGCCTAACTGTGTGTCACAGATCTCCAGAAATCCCTTACACCCAGGGGGAATAGGACCTCCCAGTGTCACTTTGTTCACTGCCAGGAGATGTATAATGATGTAGTGGAAGGACTACTGCTCTCTGATAGAGATGAGGTTAAAAGTCCAGACACATGTACCCTGGAAGGAAATAAGCCATAAAATGACAAGTTAATGCAGGAAAAGTGAGGAAGCCAAGAAAGGGGATTGCAGTGACAAGGTTGTGCTGTGCAATGGGATCATTCATGGCTATGTCTTGTAGGGCCAGCACCTGAGTGACCACTTCATCTCCACTTGCTGATTGATCCACGCTTCCTAGGCTGTGGCTGAATCCCAGCTTCAGCAGAAGCCCTATGCCGCAGCTTACTGATATTCTGATCACTGGTGAGCTGTATTCATTTACTAAACAAGCAGCGTTTGCACTCAAGTTGTGAATGCCAGCAGTGCTACCATAACCAGCCTACCTTGTCCATCCTCAGATCACTGGGAATTTAATGTGCAACTCGAACAACTATTTTTCCTGAATTGCAGCCAGGGAGGTTGACTGAAAAACCCTTATAGAAGAATTCCTTCTTTTGTTGGTGGTACCACTCTTAAGGGTCTAGAGATAAGCAAAAATGCCTAAAGCAGTGACAAATTAGAGCTAAATTCGGGGAAAGGTGATACAGTTCCCAGGCTCTGCCCTCACTCATCACGTCCCAGGTGGGAAACAGCAAGCCACGCCATTTATCTCCATCACCTTCATTAGGTTCCAGAGTTAACATCAGATAAGTTTGGTTAAGTCATATTTGCCTAGGAAATACTGCACAGGGGCTTGCTCGCCGGTGGTTTGCTCTGCAGCCTTCCTGCCTTCCGGCCACAGCCAGCTCCAGCAGAGGCGCGGCCCCACCGGAGGGGGTAAGAAAGAGGCGTGAGAGCCTCAGCTTCCGAATACCGAAATTCTTGTCCGTCTGCAGCGGCTGGGCTCCGCGAAACCCCCTCGCGAGGGTTTCACGTTGAAGCGCTATGGACCAGCTTTCTATTCGAGAAGGCGACAACCAACCGGCGCTGTCTTGGGAGTTCTGCCCCACGGGGCGGTACAGCCAGCCCGGGGCGGGGCCGGCGGCGGCGGTGGGGCGGAGCGTGTCTGCGGCAGGCTGTGCCGGTGCGGGTGGAAGGGCTGCTGGGTGCCCCGCCAGGTGTAGCCGTGCACATGGGGACGCACCGCATCGTGTTGTCGGGCCCCGGGCCCTGGGGCTTCCGCCTGGTGGGCGGCCGGGACTTCGAGCAGCCCCTCACCATTTCCCGGGTAGGGAGCGCCGGCAGCTCGGGGCGGCGGGCGGTACTGGGGGACGCGGTTGGCGAGGCGGTGGGTCCGGGTCCGGGTCCGGGTCCAGGTCCAGGTCCGGGGTAGGCTGCGGCTGGCAGGTGGTGTTAAGACAGACTCAGTGATACAGCGGTGGCAGGAAGACATAGTTTCTTTCTTCCCCCTATTTATTATGTTTATGGAGAAATTCGTAGTGCCTCATGCAGCCTCTTCACCTGGCTTTGTCCGGCATCTTTGCTCCTTAATGATCCTCCCTCGTTAGTTTGTCGCTAGCAAGTCTCTTGCCGCGGACAGAGGGAATGCCCTCAGCTCCCGCCAGCCCCTAGTTTGGGGTTTGTAGCCCATCGTCAGTCGAGCTGAGGTAGGGTTGAATGTTTCCCTGCTTTTTCTTGCCATGTCTAGTTAAAAAGAAAAGCCTTCGTGTACAGAAGCTTTATTAACCTGTGCTAAGTGTCTCTGCTCGTTTCAAAGTCCTTCTTAGCCCCACTTAAAGAAAAATTCTTTAGGAAATTACAATTAAAGTTCCACATATAGTTTTAGCGGTGTAACTTAATTTGCCCTCCTCCGCTCCAGTGTTTGCCCGGAACACGTCAGGTTTAAGTTCAGAGTGCCTGGCTGTTCCGTCCACGTCCTCACCCGCGTCCAGGTGTCCCTATCTGCCGCAGGTGTTGCCTGCTGCCCGGCTGCTCCTCGGAGATCTGGGCCCTGCCTGCGCCGCTCGCTGCAGGCGGACAAAAAACCACGGGCGAGCGACTCCGCCGCCCGCTGCGCGGGGGCAACCGACCCCCAGCTCCCTGTCCCTCCGTGGCTTCCCGCGGGATGTGCTGCGAGGCATCTTGTCGGGGCTGATCTCCCCCCGGAAAGAAGGAATGGCTCTGACTCCCAGCAACCTCCCCGCAAACCGGAGGCATCCGGCAAGGCGCTGGCAGTCCTGGGCTATGGCCTCTGCCAACACCTTCGCGCTACCTTGAAGCCTCCGTGGACCCCAGATGAGGAAGGGCCCTGTGGGAAGTGGGACTTAAAGAACTTCCACTTTTGTGAACTGCCCTTAAAGAAGATAAGGATGGTGAAACTTGCGATTTTTCTAACTAGTCTCTGCCGCGGTGTCCGGGTACCTGCAGCACCGCGGGTGCTGTGCGGGAGGTTGCCCGCCCAGGGGGACAGAGCTGGCCGGTGCTGTCAGAGCCACAGAGGGGGGGGAACGCTACTAATTTTCAGAGTAATCTCTTTTAATTACAGTCATAATGCCTCCTTCTTCTAAAACATTTTTGTTTTGCATGAAAGCAGCTTTAGCGTAGGGGAAGTGATATTTACTTCATTGTTAGGGTAATTGTTGCCATTTCCTTCCAGCGAAAGGTTCTCCGGCAGAAGTATTTTTGAAGTCCTACCTTGCTGGTCTTGCCTCTTTGCCTTGGTTGCCTTTGTCAGTGCTTATGGGCACATACCAAGGGATATAGATCAGCAAAGTGGCAAAAATAACCACCTCATGAGAAACTGTGACCCTGGAGACTAAATTGTAATAAAATAGCTTCTGTGGTGGTGACGTTGACGTAAATGCTGACAATTGGCAGCTCTTATCGCAGATTTCTCTTGTGACTCCTTTGACACGTTTAATTTCCCCTCCAAGACTTCAACTCATTAATCTTTCCCGTGGTTTGCTCTTAAGGCTCCTGGGTTTGTCCTCTTGGCTCAGGAGCAAAGTTCACAGTAAGTCCCACCTTCACCATGTGGAGGGGGGAAAAAAAAAAAAAAAAAAAAAAAAAAAAAAGAAAAAAGACCTAGTCCAGCTTTAAAGAGTCTGGTCCTTTTTATGTGATGACCTTACCAGGGCTGCAACTTCATTTAATTTCTTGCTTATTGCATTTAGCACCTGTGCTCTGACCAGAGAGCTTTTTGGGCACAGAGCCCTCTTCCCTTCCCAGAATGGGGTGAGCTCTGGCTGTAGGACTAGCATCTGCCAAGGGTTATGAAGACCTTGGTCCCAACAAGGCATGAGATGGGGGTGGCTACCTGAAGGGAATGAGAGGGTGGGGAGGCTGTAGCTTGTGGTGACAGCATCACCCTAGGAGAAGAAGAGGATATGACCATCCCTCCCCTGCACTGTTAAGTGTTTGCTTTGTACTGCAGCATGTAGGTCTGTGGCATGGATGTGCTTGTGGCAAGTGCTGTTGGCAGTGGTGCATGGGGCTGGGCTGACCACCATGGACCAAGTGTGCATCTATCATTGCACTGGGGAGCAGCAGCATCCTGACACTGCCAGACGGGAGCAAAGCAATTTGCGTGTGCTATGTGGGGGGATAAGTCCCCCTCTTGTGTGGCCAGAGGAGCTTGGCTTTGCCTCATCCAGGGCTGCCCATCCCATTGATACACTAATGCAGTCATCCTGCTGCTCCAGGTGTGTGCTAGCATGGTGGGATGCCAGGAGAGAGATATCCATCGAGTCATGGGCCTGAAGTGGATGTCTTGCAGCTCTCTTTGAACCATTGTGCCTAAATTCAGCCTCTGTTGCCTGCTGGGAGCTCAGATTTGGCTTTGGCAGCATCATCCTCATGGTGAACTCTTGAGCATGTCTTGGTATTTATGGCCCTTGTCACCATTGTACCTCACCTCCTTGCTTTTGGCTTCTCAAGCATCCCTCTGACATAGGGAGGGTTTATCCCAGTTGTGCTGGTAGGAGACAGCACTATTTGAGTTGCCACAGCAGCTTGTTCCCTGGGGGAAGTCATTGGAGATTGGTGCTGCAGTCACAGGTCCAAGGAGAATGAGGAGTACTTGTGCTGTGAGCATGGGAGGTAGCAGAGCAGCCTGGCCAATTTGTTTCTGGCTGGCAGCAGCAGCATGGCACTAGTGACCAGTTGTGCCTTAGGAGAGCTACAGATGAAAGGTAATGGTATTTCCACAGCTCCTCTTTACCTTTTATTGCTGCCCAACCCAGCCCCCCTTTTCACTAGGTTTCGAACTGTGTGTTCAAAACTGCTCCACGTTCAAATACGTCACAAGCATTTTCTCGTACAAACGCTTCTTGTTTCTTGATTGTGTTGGACCAGTCTTCCTGGTGAGAGCTGAGTGTGAGACTTTCCTGTAGAGTCTCCTGTCTCTTATGGAGAGATAAGTCACTGATGTTTCTGGTTTACATTTATTTTTAAAATGGTGGTTATAGTGGACACTTTATTGCAGTCTGTGTTCAGAAGAACACTTGTGATCAGTGTAATGAACCCTAGACAAAAACCTTGTAAATTTCTTTGAAGGACTAGGAAAGGCCCATGTGTTTATCACTCTTTGGATGATACAATGCAGTTAGTTAATGGGGTGGAGGTATTTCTAAGCTGTGGATGCACATGCTGTGGGATACTAGCATCCACAGAGCTGTCCTACACCTGGGGTAGTCCCCAGTTAAATCTGAGTGAGATTGGTGGAGGAAGCCAGCAAAATGTTACGTGAACAGAGATGAAATTGAGCTGTCTGAAAAGCAGTGCAGTTGATAGACTCCCATCCCTACATCCCTTGGGTAATGTGAGCTGTGTTCTGTTTGTTTGCATTTGATTTTGATAAACATGGGGCTATTTTGTTTCCACTTGAATTTATACGTGGAGCTGTTTGATAAACCTTGTTCTTGAGATGATTATTGTGGTTTGTGGTAGTGGTGTATTGATCTTGAATGTCTGACCCAAAATACAGGCAGAGAGGTTTGCTCTAGGGTTTGTCATGTCAAAAACCTCCCAGCCCCACTAAGGATGCGTGCCTGTCTGTGGATGTTTTGTTATGAAATTGAGCATTTTCCCAATGAAAGGCAGTTTGGAGACAGCCCAGTTCCACAAATAATTAAAGATGAAATCTCAGCATTATGCTTGTTGCTGATTTCAACCACAGTAACATGAATTCATCAATGTTTAGTCTCATGTTTTAGTTATTTATGGTATTTTAAAACCTCAGGGTTTATAGCAAGTACACAAGTGGAAGATAATTGAGTATTCCCTGGGTGTTTGGATTTTTTTTAAGCATGGCCTTCCGAACCAGCACAATAAACTTAAAACTTGATTTGGTGGTAAAACTGGACTTGATGGTCTGAAATCAAGCATGGGACTGAATCCTATGATGTGAAAAAGAGATCATTTTTGACTGTGGTACTGCCTGGTGTCCTTACACTGCTCTCAGCTGGTTGCCCCGTTAGGGAAGCAGCTGAGCAAAGGCATCCCAGAGCCACTGGTGGGAGAAAGCCCCCATGGTACTGGACACCCTGCTAGTGAGCATCTCTTATGGGGCCTGAGGGGCTCAGTGGGATGACCATGGCAGGGAAGACCGTCCTCCCTCTGGAGTATGCCATGCTATGTGGCACAGGTGCCTGCTTTGGGAGCTGGTCTGCAGCCTTTTCTCCAGGCAGAAAGAAAAAAAAATTCATGTACAGCCTTGGGCTGAGACAGAGGGAGAGCTGGGGCTGGAGAGGGAGACCCTTTGCACCCGGAGGGGAGCTGGAATACCTCCCTCTCTGCCAAAGAAAACATGAGGCATGGTGCATGTGATCAGATTTAGGGTTGGGCTTTCTGTCATCCTTGGCCTGAGAAGCCTTGTCTGGTCCTTGCTGTACATACCTATGGCTGCAGTTTCTCTGCAGTCTGGTGCAGCTTTCATGCCTGTAACTGCAAACCTTGGTGTTAAGTTTGGCTCTGTTTCTGAGGCCAGCTGGGCAGAGGAGTCAGCTGGGGAGACTGCTGGGGTTTATAGGAAGGTGAACATGGCTTTACATTTCCTGCACTGGTGTTTTTCTCTTGCACTGCTGCTCCTGGCTGCTTGGCTGTGTGGGACCTGCAGTAGCATCAGCCATGCCATGCCATGGAGAAGAAAGGACTTTGCTATCTCCCTGACTGCTGGGGTTTGCATGAGAAGAAATCATTCTTAATTGTAGCAAGAGGAATGCAGCAGAACTTTCTCATAGTAAAGACAGAGTGCTTTGGAGCACAGAACAGGCTTGATCTTTTGCAGCCATGCTTCCTGAAACTAGAGGGCAGTTTTATCTTCAGAAAAACATTTAAAAGAATTAAGTTACTAATCAAACACACTGTACCAGAGTTATGTGCAGGAACATAACTTTGCCTCTCCTACAATCCAGAGTACTCTGCAGTTCACCTTTTCACACCAGTTTGGAACGGATTATGTGTCAGCTTGATGTTGCCAAACTTTTCTCTATATGGTTTCTTGGCATCCAGCATCGGGTTTTTCTGGCAACATCTGACCCACCTTGCTCTTGAGTTCTCCAGAGAACCTAAAGAGAGAATGACATGTCAGTAGGGAATATACCAGCTTTAATCTTACATGAGAGCTTTAAGCCCCAGAACTTAAATTGACAAAGGTAAATGTTGAACTTTTTGGGGAAAGAGAGTCCTTTTTGTTGCCTCCTCTGCTGCTTCCCAGATATCAAGTTATGTATGGTTCCAACCTTCTTGGTACGTTTCACCCTCAAAAAATTACTTTGCCCATCAAGAGATGTATTTGACTTTTAAAATGCTTTGGGTATGAAGAGTGCAATGTCAAAATAACAGCAGCAAATGTTTTTGTTTGGTTTTTTTTCAGTATAAACAAGGAAATTAAAGGAAGCTTTAACTGCATAAACAGTTGATGCTGTTGTGGACAGTGACACAGTATCTTAGATTGCTGATTACTGGACATGTTGCTTTATTTAGAGGATGAAATAAACCATCAGGGAAGGCTCAGCTGATGAACTCTGTAGTGTTTTTGAGGTCTTGTGGGAAGTCTTTATACTTTTTTTAAAATGCTTTTTTTTTAATGTGGGGCGTGTTGCAAAACAAGCTGTGGGGCTGAGCCAGTCCTTGACTGCCACTTGAGCATCTGTCTGAGCAAATCATCTTACTAATGTCTTTACATTGCTGTTTGGAGGTTAGCCTTCTTTGTCCTGTGTCTAATGCCTTTCTTTTCCGCGTTAGTAACACTCATCTGGCTGCCAGAAATAGGCAGGACATGAAGGCAGGAGGGTGACGGTGAGCTAGACTTGTTAGAGGGGTTGGTACAGTGGAAGCCAAGACCTCACTGGAATGGGTTGATATTAAAGGGTTTCACCAGCCAGAGGCATGCCCACTTTCCCTGTTTTGCTGTCCTGGTGATGGTGTGGTCTGGTCTAGCACTGAGCAGCCAGTAAGCTTTGGGCTGCAGCAGTGTCAGACTGTAATGGTGCAGAATACAGGAGCAACTTGGGAAGAAAATCACCTGGAGTCATGTGTAAGGAACCTGCCTATCATTCCCCCTCCTCTAAAGAAATAGGGTGGGGAACATGCTTGCCTGTATTTTCTCATAGCCTCTGATCTTTGCTGCCCAGCTGCATGCTTTTGCTGGGAGAAACTGTGACTGCTTAGCATAGTACTCCAGTGCTGAGGACATTACTCATGGTAAAAGAGCAGTGTGTGTGGGTGGGAAGGATTAAACTGAATGTCAGAGATGTCTAGTTGTCAGTTGTGGCCTTAGATGTATGTTACTGCATGTCTGTCCTGTCCGGCAAAGATACAGCTGGGTTTTCCTCTCCAGCTCAGATAGATGCTGCTTATCCAGATCTTTTTCTTGGCTGAGGAAAGTTTCGGTGTCAGCTTTCTCATTTCTTATTTCTTCTTCACTTCTTGCTATGTGTGTCTACGTGTGAAGCGATGGGTGCTGCCGGAAGCTGTAGGGTCTGTGGGAGACTGTGAAGGGCTCATGGAGGGACCAAGCAGTGTGCCTGAATAGATGAGGGGAGGGGAGATGGCCAGAAAGGACTGAATGAAATTTAGACCCACCCCATCTATCATGACTTGCACAGAGCTGCTTTATGCTGCTTTCCATAGAAATGCTTCCCACCCTTCCACCCTCTCATTTGCTTTGAGCAGCAGCTTCCCTTAATACACCCACTCAGATGCCTCTCAGATCCTTGCCTGCAGGAAGAAAAGGGTACTCTATATTTATTTATTTATCTATCTATCTATCCCTGTGCAGGGACTGCAAAGCTTGTTAGGTAGCATGTATGGAGGCCACTGTGCCAAACGTAAAATGTGGTTGTGTTTGGCTAGGTCTGGGACAGACAAAGAGGACAGACATGTCCTCTTTTTATGAAGAGGACGTGGGAGCTGGGTAAACAGCCAGATATGTCTCATTCCCTCTGCTAAATCAAAGCATTTTCTTTTCCATTTTAAGTGCACTTGCCCAAAGACAAGCTGAAGACTTGACATGTCACAGCTGAGTCCTTCAGTGCCTGGCTGACAGTGCAAGGGGATGGTAGTAGGCAAACCACTGGAGAGATGGAAATTTGAGCTTTGCAGAGTTCCAGTGGTGTTGGCAAGGTGGAGCCCAAAGCCTGTGTTCAGGGAACATGAGAGGGGGCAGAGAATTTTTCTACCTTATTCATTTATGCAGGGCTGTATGTATGTGTATGCATATGTCCATATGTACACAAAGCTTCACTTTGAGGTGTAAGAAAATCATAGACTGGTCCAGGTTGGAAGGGACCTTAAAGATCATCTAGTTGCAACCCCCCTGCCATGGGCAGGGATGCCACACACTAGACCAGGTTGCCTAGGGCCTCATGCAGCCTGGCCTTGAACACTGCCAGGGATGGGGCACCCACAGCCTCTCTGGGCAACCTGTTCCAGTGCCTCACCACTCTCAGGGTAAAGAACCTCCTTCTAATCTCCAGTCTAAATATCCCCTCCTTCAGCTTGTATTATGTTTTTCTTCTATCCATATAAAACTGAATCTGGAGGGACCTCCAGGGGTCCAAGCCTCTACCTTAGTTTAAGCTGTTGTCTAGTCCAGAGTTTTGCATCAGTAAAGGGTACATAGTCTAGCCCATGGATTACGTGGATTTGTTTCTTCCATATGCTGGCAAATGTCTGCGCTGGTATCAGGGACCTTGTTAATGTGTCTGGTTATAAGGATCTAGATTATTTCTATAGTAACCAAGATTTCTTACTCAGAGATGTCAGCCAAACAGGGCACCACCATAAGCACGCTCTGCTGAGCCCTAGTTTGGATACAGTATTGGAGCAGTGCTGCGTAGCCTATTTTGCATTCTGTTCAACAATGAAATGACCTAATGATCAAGTGTTAACACGGTTGCTCGGGTGTAATCACCACAAAGTAGAGCATGGTTCCTTTCAGAAGGAAACCCTTGGGCATGATGTTACAAATTATGCAGAGCCTTGTGCACCTGATCATAGTGTCCCTAGAGCTGGGAAGCTCCTGGGGCTCTGTGGTTCTGCCCATATCCACCCTGCCAGAGGCTGCTTGACCACGGTGGGGGAAGCCCAAGCCAGTAAGGTAGCTTTTTTTAAACGGAGACAAAAGGCTATGCCTTTTCATAAGACCTAACTTGTGCAAAGTTGTTCGCAGGTTTTGTTCCTCAGAGTCTCTCAGTCCTCCCCACCTTCCCATGCAGAAGTGCAGCTGCATCTGCTTGTTACTGGGTTGCCTGCCTGTGCAAGGTGTGCAACACACTGCCTGCTGTCCCCTTGGCTCCTGCTGGTGTCTGCTCTGTGCTTGGTAAAAAAGGGAGGGAAAGGAGAGACTGTTGCAAAGCTTTAAGTTATCTGAGAGGAGAGCAGGAGTAAAGCCATTTCAGGCAGTGCAACATTTACTGGATGCCTTTGAGCCTGAAAGCTTTTGTTCAATTTTTTACGTGCTTTTGGTTGGGTTGTGTAAGCTGGCTGGTAGGTGTCAGTGGTCTGAATGCCTCTGCTTGTCCCCCACTTCTAGCCGCTCATCTGCCCCTGCTGCTCCCCATGGACCAGGGAGGGATGAGGGAACAATAAAAGCAGGAAAAGGTCTTCCCAGTGGCAGCTCTCTGCTCCTCATTTAATAACAGAAATGCTTTTTCCTTTCCTTACTTAACTGGTAGGTGAGCAAATCCCAAAAGCAGCGTTGATGGCAATGAGATAAGCCCAGACCTTTCTGCGAGGGGGAGGAGGGAACGTTATTAGTAGCTATTAATCATCCTAAAAGGATGGGGGATGGGTTCCCTGCGGCACTGTGCCCTTGTGCAGACATGTTTACTATGAGCAATCCTATAGGGAGTACGAGCTGTTTGTTGCAGGGGAGCTGTTTGTGGAAGTATTTTGGAGCAAACTGTTGCCAGAAGTGAATGAACTGGATTTTAAAACATGTTTCCTTTTGGCATATTCACTTACCTTTTTCATTACTGTGCATCCTTGTAGCTTCCCCTTAGGTTTGCATTGTACCTAAGTGGATGTAACCACCCTTGTGCTACCCGTGGCTCTTGTCTGATGGAGAAGAGCACTCATGTTTCAAATTCCTCTGAAGTAGATACAGAAGGGGAACGTAACACCACAAGCTTAGGTGTTACTGTGAAAGTAACTCCCTCATCACAGTGGCCCTAGGGTTTTCTTCAAGAGGCTTCAGTATTTCACAGAATGTCGGGGGTTGGGAGGGACCTCGAAAGATATCTAGTGCAACCCCCCCTGCCAGAGCATTTCAGTCTCACTGCTCCAGCTCACCAGCTCCTTGTGGTACAAGACCATTTTTAGCAGTCTGGCACATGTTGTGTAGATTGAGTTTAAGTGTATGGCCAAGCCTCAGGCAGTGTTATGGCAGTGGTGGTAATCCACCGTTATTCTTGTCCCCTTGGCAGTCTTGTCTGTTCAAAAGTTAATCATGGTAATAATTTGCTGAGCTTGTCACTCCTCACAGAGGTAAGTAATGTGCCCCTCTCCCTCCTGTTGTAGTGGATGAAATAAAGGCACCAAGAAACCAAGTGGAGTTAAGGCATAGTGACCAAGGGGAGACCTACAGTGTGTCTCCTGCAGACTCTGGTGTCATGATGTCTTCAGGAATTTCTCATGTCACGGTTTCTAAAATGATAGCTCTCAAATCTTATGGGACTATGGGTGACTTCCAGTGCTCAGGATTTCTTTATGGCTACTAGCTGTCCCTGTCATAATGTTTATATTAAGGTGGTCTCAAGGCAGTGGCTCCAGTGGAGTGGCAGTAGGCCACTAGTCAGCTTCAGTCTGCAGCTTGGGAGGGAGTAATTTTCACGTTTAAAGCAGATTTTCTATATCCTTCTGGTGGCTTGTCTGATCTTTCCATTAGCACTTCCTCTGTCTGTTTGTTGTCTGCTTGCGGCATTAAAAGTGGTGAGCAGGGAGAGAGACAGTATTTGCTATCCCGAAGACATTCAAATGGGTCAAATGTTGTGCACCTTTGCCAATGCTGGGCATCTGTGATACACATCTGTGTCCTTCTCTTTTCCGTGAAATACTAACCTAGTACAGAAGCGAAAAAAGAAAAGCATCTTGTGTGATCTTCTGGTAAGGGAAAGCATCGTGCTACTGCTGTGGGAAGATGTGCTGAAAAGCCTTATTTTTGGCCCAGGGAAAGCAGTGATTGCAGCTAATGTGTGACACCTAGGTGGTGGATGTTTCCCTAGGGGGAATTATTTGCCATCCAATCCCACATTAGGACTCTCTTAAGTCTTGTGAACAATGTTTATTTATGTCTTGACAGCTCTGCAGCGTTTGCTCAGCTGCTTTCCAGCATGCTGAAACCTACCATGAATGCATAGAATGAATACCAGTTGTAGCGGACTCATAAATGAGGTGTGTCTCAGCTGCAAGGCATGTTTTAATCTCTACTCATGCCTGGGAGCAGTCCACCCTTCTCATTTCCTCTGCCTGTTAAACTAGTGAAAGCCCACAGTAATTGTTATGCTCCTTCCACAAAGTCACGAACACTGCACAAAATCTTAAGTAGTGTTTGCAGAGCCGCAAACAAATATGATGTTCTTCATCCTCCATGCAGGCAATTTTGGCCCAAAGATGTCTCAGTATTAAGAGGAAGCTTCTTTAGGAGAAGCAGAGGAGAATTAAGGAGCCATTCAGCTAATTTGCTTGAAAGTGCTAAGTTTTAGCTGAGACCTTCTTTTCCATGAGGACTGTTGTACCGATGGCATTTCTACTTGGTGTCTTCTGTCTGGGATCTCAATGAGATTACCCTGAGCTCCTCCCCATGAGTCATTAGTCAGGCAGAGAACAGCACCTCTTCAGCAGTGTGGTGGTATATCTTCTATGTGCGAAGAGGAAAGGGAGATGTAATAAGGCAGAATGTATCAAGGTGAGCTGTGGTCAAGCTAGGGATGATGCTTCTACTTTTTCAGAAGTATTGCTAGATTGTGGTTTAATGAAGTTTCTGATGCCTTTCTCCCTTTGTCTGCTTGTTAGATGAAGCACTTCTTTGGGATTGATCTCGCTGAAGTCAGTTGGCATCTGTTGCAGCTGTTCCTGGCAAAACCAGTTTATTACAACTAAGGAAGCAATCCAAAACTTGAGCCCAAACTGTTCTTTCAAGGAAGGAAAAAAATGAAATAATGATGCAAAGGCATTTGTGATTGCTGTTGACTATTGTAATCACTCTCTTCTGTTCTTAGAGGCTCAAACTTCCTGCCTGTCCTCAGCACCTCCTGTTTCAGGGAGCCCTTCTCTGTCCAGTAAAGAACAGAGTTGCCGACTGTATCCTTGCTCTCTAGCACAACACAAGTTGCCTTAAGTGAAAATGCTATTTTTGTTACTTATTTGTTGCTCCCTCCCCAAATTTCTGTGGGTGCCAAAATGGAATCCTGCCCCTAATCCTCTTCCTAGTACTGAGGAGTATCTAAGAGACCCAGACAGCTATCTGCTGAGAATTTACTTTCATTAACTTTAACCTTTTTGCTTCCAGGTACCAGTGAGAGAAGCCCTGAGTGCTCCAACTCTTTTTCAAATGTTGCTGTGGAAAGCTTCTCCATGGAAAATCCAGTCACTGTTTTTGTTTCCTCTTAGGTGACTCCAGGTAGCAAAGCTGCAGTAGCCAACTTGTGTATAGGAGACCAGATCATAGCCATTGATGGAGTGAACACAGATAACATGACGCACCTTGAGGCGCAGAACAAAATCAAGGGCTGCACAGATGAATTAACTCTGACGGTCAGCAGGTATGTCGCTGAGAGAGACTGGAGATGGGGAGAGGGAGGGATGGGAGCTGGGCAGTAGCTGTGTTTTGATTTGACAGCAGACCTCTCTGGCTGGTTTGTTTAATTTTACCTCTTGGTGCTTTGTCTGGCCTAGCACTGGATAGCAAGAGAGAACTGCATTTCAGCCTTTAATCCTAATGCTACTTGTATTTGCTGCACTTTGACCTTGTAAAAACAATTTTCCCAGTGAGAATTAGCTGATAATTTGTGGCGTAGTCTGTCATCCTATTCTGTGGCTCCTGACAGCAAGAAATCAAAGGCAGGTCTCATGAAAACCTCAGTCATAGCTGAGAAGGTACAAACAGAAATTACCTTTCTTCCTGTTGCACTAATTTAGCAGTTCAAGTTTATGGATGTGTGTTGTCCAAACTATTAATTGCCTGGTTTCTGCCATACACAGACTCAGAAAGGTTGTACATTTTGGAGCTTTTTGATCAAACAGCAGTGAGAGCATTAAACAGTGATGACCCAGGGTGCATCAAAGTGCCTGTTGGGCATCAGTCTCCCTGAGTCCTGAAAAACTAAAGGAAGGTGACAGCTGAGCTGTAGTCTCTGGCACAAGTGTAGAGCACAGATTGGCTTCAACCTTCCTGCAGTCTTGAGCTGCAGAGCAATGGACAACATCATTCCTTTTCCCAGCTATATTCTTGGGCCGTCTTTGTACAAAGAAGAATTGGAGTCTGGAAAGACAGGAGTCTGCTTTGTACTGACTTGTTGCTTCTTAAAAGTACTGGAGCCTGATTTTTCTGAATGTGCTGGGGATTTATCCTTCCTCTTGTTTTGAATTGCAGCTGTGAGTAATAGCACTTCTCAAAGTCAGGTGGTAGATGCAACATGGCCTTTCTAGTTGCTCTGGAGTGAGTTTTGCCTGTGGCCTCCTTCCCCCAGAGTGATCGTCCATCAGTTTCATGGCAGATGAAGGGGAGGTGGTTTCAGCAGCAGTGCAAAAGCATGTAGTTCAATTGTTCAGGGCTTTTCTGTGATAAACAGAAGTTGTCTACTGTAGCTCAGCAAGTATTTCCCAGTTCAGGAAGAAGTGGTGGGTCTTGGCCAAAAAAAGCCTGACAATTAATTGAGGAAATCCATAGAGGGAAGAACAGAGCACAGTGCAGGCAGTGTAAATGAGTGGTGAGCATTGCAGAAGCCTGTTAGCCCCAGAGTTTCTCATGCTGCCTCTTAACTTGGAAGCCTGTGATCTTCCTGCAAAGGAGCACTCCTTTTCATCTCCAAAATACCCAACTGCTTGACTTGGCAAACCTGTGCCATGTGGTTGTGGCTGAGAGAGAGGAGGGGAGGTAAGGGATCTTTCAGCCTACAGGCAAGCTTGCTCTTATGGACCACTGAGTTTGTAAAAAGTGTTTGCTAATGTTAATTACAAAGTCATTAACTTTATAGCTACCCCATGCACTTGAGTTTCATTGGCCTTGAGTGTGGGAGCAGCCCAGGGAGAGATTTCTAGCTGAATGGGAGCTGTGTCAAACCATGCAGGGATCTCGAGTTAGTTCAGTCCAGTTGTTTTTCAAGACCCTGTCAATGAGGTAGCATGAGTGTGTATTGTTCACTTCTGCTGCTGTACTGATCAATGAGCACTGCTGACAGTGGCTGAGGAGAGCGCTGAGACTGCAAGGATGTGAAAGCAGTGATAGGACTCTTTATTCACTTTAGGGTTTGATATTACTACCTATTGCTCTATGTAAAAGCCATTTTTAGATGATTGTAGGGGTCTTAAGTCTTTAGTCCTCTTCCTTCTTTGGGAGTAAAGTTCTTAGGGAAGAATTTCTTACTTGTTTGGAGATCTGATAGCTGCTAGACATGTGTTTGTATTGGGAAATACAATACTGCAAGACGCTTTCTTGGAGGAGAAGGCTCTTCTTTAGTGCCAGTTGTGTGCATCATGTGGTCTTTCCCTGTTGTAGTCTGAGAATATTTATTCCTAGCACCCAGCTGTCTCCTGAGACCCCATAACTGTGTTGTCCGAAATGGGGCTGGACTTGGTGATCAGAAGTGCTACAGAGTCTTTATTGCAGAGGCTGAAGCCCTTCTTTACTTTGTAGTCTAAGACCAAGACCTTAAAATGGAACACCTTGAGAGAAGGCATTTTTAGAGGGGTGACAGAAGGCATTTTAAAACAGTTGAAGCCTGTGCTTCATCTTTCTGTTCAACTTGGGGCAGAGGAAATGGGTGAGGATAGCAAACTGTGGTTCAGTGGTCAGCCCTTCTCTGTGAAAAGGGGAAGAACATTGCTATAAAGATGAAAAAGGTGGAAGGCACTTGAGGAGTGCCACTTGTCCAGGTGGCAGGGCTTATGCTTCCTTAATTTTGGTGGGCCAAACTCTGTTAGTAAGGCTTGACCATATAGTTAATGAGGAAGGCTGATGATACAATCAGGTCAGAGCTGTAAGGTTTTTGTTGTTTTGTTTTGGTTTTTTCCTGTCCAAGTAGCTTTGTAGGTAGTTGGTTAGGTATGAAAAGGAAAGTATCGTCTGCACTTCAACACCTCCAGTTCCTAGGTTAGGTCTCTGTGCTCTGCAGTTGTAGCTCATTAGCTGAATAATTTTTACCAAGTAGCCAGGCTGGCAAGGAGGACTACTCTAACTAGTCAGCAGCTCTGTGGGCTACAGCATCACACAGCTGGTGCCGAGGATGTGCCCTGCTGTGCCAGGTTGTCTGGGGTGAAAAGTACTCCAGTCCTTTTCTACTCACCATTGTAGATATGTCTTGTGAAAGCATAAATCCTTAGTGATTTTTAATTTAATATCTAGTGAATTTGAAATGATTGCTTGTACAAAATGTTCTGACTTGCATTCAGAGTGGCAGGAAGGACATACCAGGAGGATTTTATTTCCAGGTCTGATCTCACATCAGGTGTTCCAGCAGTTGTGACAGTGGTGACTTCATTTGTTACTGTGAATGCTAAAAGTGCATGCAGATTCAAGAGGAATCTGGGTGAATTCATGGAAGACAAATCTATAAAAGATATTATATACCATTGCAGTATCGCTGCTGCAGAAAATCCTTAAGCTGAAAGTAGCTGGAGACTGGGACAGTGTTCCAGGGAAGTGTTGTGCTATGCTTGTCATCTTCTTGTGCGCTTCTGGGGACCAAAACAAACTTTATTATGTGTGTGTTCTGCAAATCTGCAACCCTGTTCTGTTTTAATGGTAGCCAAACAGTTAAGATGTCTTTGTTTGGCTGTACTAATGATAGTTTAAGAGAACTGTAAATGCAGAGAATTGAAAGAACTTAAATGCTTCTGGTAAAGGAAACGCTGTTTGCACTGTGTACTTGATTGTGAATATCAACAGCATTCCAGTGTTTCCTGTTTCGGTATTTTCCTTAACAGTGGTAACAGTCCAAAAATATTTCAGATCAGATTGTAGACAAGAAATTTAATCTAATGAGTGTCACCATTAAAATGGATCAAATTACTAGCTGAAGAAAATGTTCCAGGTCTGTTTTTTCACCCTAAGGTTCAAATCTGTTAATTTCCTAGGATTTAAAACCCAGGTACAAATTGCTTTCTCTGACTATGCTTTTCTAAGCAGCTTCCTTCGGAAATTTAGTGTATTTTGGGAAAGACATTTGCTCTGACAAAGAGCACTCAAAGGGAAGACTCGGGAGATAAAAATTTTCCTGCCACAATATTCACCTGATAACCAGAAGATCCAGGGGTCACCAGTGTCAATGGTAATGTTCTTGATTAAGTTGACACGCAACTCTGTGTAGCTGTCGCTGCAGATGTGCAAAGCAGACAAATGTTCATTGAAGTGCAGGTGAAAATCTTTTTTCTAAAACGTCTTTTTGCGTGTGGCTTTAGTCACCAAATGGGTGGTGGAACTGTTTATGTGGAACCCTGAGGAACTAAAGAGGTAACGTGTATTTATATGGGTTTGAGGTTGTTTTCCCAGCAAAATATTCCTATAGTGAAACTGTCCTTCCTTCTGTGTCTGGAGGCAGGTTGGGGATGATAACAAGAGAAGAATAGTTGTGAAATGGGATTACAAACATCTCATTTGATTGATCTTGATTACAATCAATCTCTTGTTCTGCTTCTGCTGTCCCTTTCCTCAAATTTCAAACTGTATTTCTGCAGCTCTGCTGCCAGCATGTAATGTATTAATGTACAGGGTTTTTGTTTGCAAAATGGTCTGTTCCTTTGCTAAAAATAGATGCCAAGAAATGAAGCTATGTATTTGTTCTTTGAAAGTGCTGGGGTTAGGGAAGTAAGATCTGCTACCAGCACATTAAATGCATGGTCAGAAAGAATCATGTCTAGCTGCTTATGAAGATGATGACAGCATGTGTGTGACAACATCTGCATTTTATTTAGTAGGTTCAGTTGCACTCTTCTCCTTCTGCATATTCCCAGGTCTCAGCTGTGGGGACTAGTTGCACAAAGTCTCAATAGGCTCCAATTTGTGTTCTAGGAAGTTGGTGGAATCCGTTGACTCATTTAGGTTTGCTTTTTGCTTCCCTGCCAAGAAAAGTTTTCCAGTTCTGTCATCTTACTAATAATTCTCTTGGCCCTGGGAAAAGCCTGTTGCTCTGCATGCATCTATATAAGGGCATGCAGATTGCCTGGCCCTCTGCAGCAGATCGCCACGTTCTCCATGGCAGTTGTGGTGCTCCCAGCACCCTTGGGTGCATGCCATCAGCTTTTACTAACAGTTGGCACGTTCAGAGTAATTTTGGCAAGTCAAGCTTGGCATTTGTTGTGTTTTTACAGCCTCTTTAGTGAGACAAAACTAGTTAACTCTGTAGCTGGCTGTTGGAAGAACAGCGTGAGCCTGAGCAGTCAGGTGTTTCACGCTTTGTAACTCTGCAATTAAACTGCTTGTGATAAACTTCCCTTGCTTTTTCTGTGTGGCTGGAGTTGCTGTTTTGTATATTGTGGTAGTATGAAGAGACACCTGAGGTGCAAGTAGCAGAGGACCATGTGTGAAGAAATTAATTTGGGTTTGTTGTCTGTAGGAAGTTGTGACTAGCATTGCTATTTGAAAGGGCAGTAGGCTGCATGCAGCCCAAGTATGGTTTTGCTTGCTAAACTGAGTATGTCCATTAATGGTTGGATGCTAAAAGTGACAGTTCGAGTTTAAATCCAAGGGCATGTACTTTGCAGCTGTTGCAGCGAAAAGGCTGGTTGAAAGGTACCTTCCTGGTAGCCTGAAAGCTCTTGCAGTTGGTCTCTAAACATTATGAAAATTCCTTTCTAAAACTCTAAGGAGGTTTGAAGAAGAAATTTAGATCTTTCCCCGTTTTTCAGCTAGCAAACGTTGTGTTGCCCAAGGACTTTCTCTTTGTTTTTAGTTGCTACTTTGATATCCGACTTGCTTCCATCCAAGTGATTGAAATGGGAATGTACCTGTGCCTCTTCCCTTTACACAACTTGTTTACACAGTTCTTGGCACACAGAATTACACCTTTTTCCAGCTCTGAATTCTCTCTCAAAGCTGTCACCCAGCTCTGCACACAAAACATAATAGCAAAATCTAGGCTCTTACAATGTTTGTATTATGCCATGTTCATGCCAAGATTCTTGAAAAACGTATTTTGTAAATATTCCTTGATTCCTACCTTGACTGACATGCAGCTTCCTTCCTCACAGTTCCTCCTTATCCAAACTAGCATCAGACAAATTTCCTGGTTTCTGCTTGGATGAAACAGCAAAAGCATGGCTCATTCCCTAGCCCTGTCTTGGTTGTTATCTCCTCTGTAGCAAGGAAACAGCATGGAAATGTAAACTGCAAATTTGACAAAGTTTGTATATCCATGTGCCTGCAATTAGTTTGCCTGGCACCTGTTCCCAGACTTGTTTGAGTGTTGTGGTTTTGTCTTCTCTTTATGCACTATTTAGATGTTGCTTTTTGCTGGAGTCTTATTTGAAAGAATGTGCATTAGAAACTGCATTCTGAAAGAACCATTCATCAGTTTAAGCAGGAGTCTGAGATCTTGTGGGGATGCTGAAGCCTACTGGCTTTCACTGAAGACAGAGTGTGATTCCCCAGCAGACTGTTGGACAGCTGTTGGACAGCTGTTGGATATCTAGCCCAACAGTGGGTAGAGAGGCAGGTCTGGCAGCCCTGCTAAAGTGGCCATGCTCTGTGGCAGGGGTACTGCCTCGTCAAGGAGGGTGTGGGGGTGGTTTTGTGACTGGCAGTCGTCCTCTCCAGCTCTGAAGAAAATCCTCCAGACAGCCACTATAGTCCTACCAATAACTGCCTGTTGTGAACTGAAGGTGCCATCAGTGAGGCTGTGTTTGAGCTATCTGCTCTGATGCCTGTTTCCTGCTTCATATAAATAACATATGAGCACATACAGGTAAGACACAAACACAGTGAGTCTAACCAATCCACCCTATTGTCTGTGCCTTGTGCCCACGTTTCTCAGCCTTTTGGAAAGTAAGTCATGGGCCGGTAGTGGGACATAAGGCAAAGTTTTAGGTGCTGTTTGTCTTTCTTCTGCCACATTTTAGTAAAAGTACAGGCAATGACACCAGGAGCAGAGCGAGGAAAGCCATACTGGGAGTTGAGACCACAAGAGTCCCACCAATCACCTGCAGACTGTTACTTCCACAGGCAATATGGTGGGATGAGAGCTGTGCCTTGGAAGCCCCATGAGGTAAAGCCAGCGAGAGCAAAGCTGTCTCCTCTTTGTACCTTTGATGGGACCATAAATAGACTGTTTAGAGAGGCTGAAGGGCTATGCTGCAGCTGTTGTGAAGACAAAGGGAAGCTTTATCCTCCCAGCCTCAGAGGGACAACCGTCCAGACTATTTAACCTTTCTTTTTGGCTAACTTTTACACTGGATTGAAAGTAAAGCTTGGAGTGACCTTGCTGCATCCACTTATATCCAGTGACAGATCAGAATGGCAGCACGCTGGGAAACTATCTTGTGCTTTTTGCCTTTCTAATAAATAATGTAGAAAAATCTGATCAAAAATCCCCATTGGCTGCAGTAGTTAGCCACAGGTGCTTCCCCCATGCTGGAGACCACAGTGCTGTGTCACCTTGGAAGCATTGAGTGAGGGGCAGTGGGATGAAAGCAAGTGTCTGGGGTTCTGGGGGAAGGTTTCTGTTCTGTATTCATGTATTGTCCATCTCTAAGTTTAATTTTTTTAGTCTGAATAAGGCCTTTTGGTACTTCTGAAATCTGATGATAATATTTAGCTACTGCAAAAGAAGATGCCACCTCAAAAGTACTTAAATCACTGCTAGTGAGAGCTGGCACAGGGATATCTCATGCTAGAAATTAGCTGGAGTGTTTAATGCTCTCTGAAGTGCTCTTTCATCTCCAGCCAATGTCCACTTGCTTACACCCTGGCTGGCAGAGTACTTAATTTCCATATACTTTGCTGTGTCCCCTGTTGTTCCAGAGGAGATGAAACTTGGTCTCATGTGATCTCCAAACACTTACGAGGAATAAAGCTTTGCGTTGGTCAGCAGGCTGCTCCCTTCTGCAATACAGTGTTCAAGTGCAAAATACAGCCATCCTAGAGATGGCTTTGGCTTTGTGAGACTTGGTAGCCACAATCTGGGTAAAATCACTGGTTCCTCAGGCACCTTAAAGCAGGGTTTCCCAGAGGCAAGGAGGGAATGGCTGTTTTATACTCACCTGGGGTTGTGCATCCAGTTATGTCAGGTGCTGAGAAAAGATAATGATCAGATTGGCATAGATCTGATCCCATGCAGCTGCTACATTTGTATTTGTTAGTATGTGTGTGGCCCAGCTTGCCAGATGCTAGGATCTAGATGATGTAGATTGTCAGGTATCACCACTGCAGCTGAGTCCACAGGCTGTAGCCTGGAGTCAGAGGTTTGCTGTATGCTTGTAAAGGATGGTATGTGGTGTGTCTGTATGTTCCTGTAAAAGGAGGTAGAGCACAGCAGACTTCATTCAGGTTTCTTCCGTGTAAAGTCCAGACTGCAATAGCTGCAATAGCAGGTCAATAAAAATTCTCCTTTTCCCTGAGTGAGAATGCTGCCTCCTGTCTTCTCCCACTGAGCTACTTTCTGGATGCAAGTATTAAAATACTATTTACACAGCAAATGTCTCATATATGTGCTTCACAGTTAAGTTTAGGCTGTTTAAAAATGTCCTGACATTGGAGGACTTTCAGAGGAACGTTTTAGACCAAATTGAATGTCGTGGGTAGCTCTACACCTGATTCTCTATCCGTGTCAGTCTTTTTAAGCCTTTTCTATTTAAAGTCTCTTTCTAGTTACTCAGTTAATTCTCAGTGGAAGAATTCCTGCTTTGCTAAGCACTTAAATTGTAGCTGGCCCTGGACCAGCAAATACCTGGGAAGTACATCTCTCTGCAGTTGCAGATACTATAAAGGGCTCCTGTCAAAACAGGACATGGTTTTCAGAAGTCATCCTAAGAGTTTGTCAGGCATCTGGTTGCTGCATGATGCAGTGTTTAGCGTTGAACAATAGTTTTCATTTAGCAACAGTACAGACACTCGTTCTGTACTACTGAAAATTTTGGGGAGAGTGGCACTGTTTAGTCCATCTGAGATGCTAGCTACTGTCTGTACTTCAGAGAAATGTAGGTAGCATGTGTTTCCCACAAGCTCTCTCAGGCAAATCTAAGTGCTCCTTCCTCACTTGTTTGTTCTTTCGAGACGCAGCAAAACTTCAGAATGATGATGGTAAAAGTGGTTGGTTTTGGTCACAGATCTTGACTTGTGTTTCAGGCTCCTGTGAGTAATTGGGTCAGACCGCAGACCAGTAAAGGTTATGTAGACTTTCTCTGACACATTATGTCATCTCAGTTCTTAGTCCCATTTCAGACTTGGACTTTTTTTTTTAATAATTCCCCAAAGTGTCTGTTCCTCATGGATATCACTGTATAAATAAGAATAAAATTCTGGAGAGAGAAAAAGGAAAAAAAAATTATCCAAGGCAGCTCAAATTCAAAACCAAAATGTTCTCTGTATAGTCAATACAGATGAAAATCTTTCCTCTTCTCTGCTACCCATAAAAGCTAAAACACACAGTAATCTGAATCGTCCCACTTAATTAAAGGATCTGTATCT
This sequence comes from Galbula dea, assembly GCA_013399015.1. Taxonomy (NCBI): domain Eukaryota; kingdom Metazoa; phylum Chordata; class Aves; order Piciformes; family Galbulidae; genus Galbula; species Galbula dea. Next base: position 181,113 of record VWZX01009755.1, read on the forward strand.
AAGGGGTATCAGCTTTTGATGTTGGGTGACCTCCAGCTCTGCTGCCTGAGTTGGAACCCAGGCTTGATAGGTTGCCAGTGGAGTCCCAAAGGATAAGCCAGGACAGTCACTGCTGAGATCCCATCTTTCTCCAAGGATCTCATACAACATAACTAAATAATGAAGTTATCTCCTAAAATGAAGGCTGTCTAGATTGCTTCTGATGTTAATAGTGCTATATACAAAAGACTGGGGAAATGGTTGAGAAATTGATGAACTTCAAGTATTTTAGTAACAGAGATGCTCTGTGATGAAAACAGACTAACTAGTCAAAATTTGTGTGTTGCAGAACAGAGTCAAAAGTCTGGTCACCACTTGTAAACGAGGAGGGAAAGACACATCCTTATAAGATGAATCTGGCCTCTCAGCCACAGGTAAGAAACGGAGTAGCTGCATGCATTTGTTCCCACTAACATCTGCCAGAGTTTGGAGTAGTTTCTGTCCTGGTTTTCCAAGGAGCTGAGCATGTGTCACTCTGTTGGTTGCACTGGGGATAGTGCCATACCCCATACCTCCTAGAAATGATATGGCCCTTGAAAACCTTCAGAGACAGACACCCTCCCTCATGGTCAGAAGCCTGCTGCTGTGGAGACCTAGTTGGATACATCACCAAGAGGTGCTGTCTCCTGCCATCTGCATGCTTACACCTACCACAGGAAACAGAAGGTGCCACAGAGGTGTGGCTCAATAAATCATTGCTGCTGTTGCTAAGTCTGTTGATTTTCATAGATAAGAAAAGCCTTGAGAGTGGAGAAAAATGATTCATTCATAGTGTTTTCTGTTGGGGTTGGTTTTGTTCTGTTGTTTTTGACTCTTGCTAGCAGTCTAGCTATGAACAAAGTGGAAGACGAAAATACCAGCCTTCTACGTTTTTATCTGTGGGGCAGATCTCGCAGAATCTCTCTAGGAGGTTGGTTTTGTAACCTTTTAGCAGCCTTGCTTCATCAGTCTGATGCCTCTGTCAAGTAAATGTAGTAATAACAGTAACCTGTGCAAGGGCAGTGCCTGGGCAAGGGTTAGAGGATTACACTGCACAAATCTACAATAACTGCACTAAAATCAAGGGTGTTTCTATGCATTTTCAATGCGTGGTGACATGGATTCTGACCCTAGTACACATCCCATGTGAGTCTTTCTAGCAAAATAAGTATAGGTAAAACTAGCTTTACTCTTCAATTACGTGCTAGTATGTCGTCTTGTATCAGAAAGGACCTGAATATAGAGTAGCATATGTGCAGCAACACCATACCCAGACCTTGTCCTGAGATGTGTCCATGCTCCCTCTCATGCCAAATTGCTGTGTGTTGCATGGCTCAAGAGTGTGGTGCAGCATTCTCCAGGTATTTCATAACTCAGCCAAGGAATAGTGTGAGATGGAGCCATTTGGACTTAAGTTGGGCTGGGACTGTATGGTAACACCTGCCTGTGACACTGTTGAGCTGAGATCTGGTCTGTCTTCTGCCCAAGGTCTGGAGATGTTCTGCTGCAAACTTGGAGACTTGGGAAATATCTCTTACCAAGAGTGGGACAGATTCTGTACTGAAGCTTTGCTGTGAGGTTGTCGAGGGCTGTTGTCTAATTGAGCAGTGGACTTGGTCCCTAACCCAGGGACTTCCTTTCTCAGTAGCTGACCATAGCAAATGATGCTTTTGGTGAGGTCTGTCTGCTCGAAGAATGATGTCAGTGGAGCATGCTGACTTCTGCCAGAGCTGTGGCAAGCATCAGCCAGGTCACTCTGGGGCCGTCTTTGCAGCATCACCTGAGATTTCAGCCAGGCCTGTTGCAAATCATCATCATCAGAGTGCAGAAGATGCTGTGCGTATATATACTAGCATGGCAAAGTGCTGTGAATTTTACCGCAAAGATGCTGATCTAATTTTTCGAACAGGATTGGTAGAAGTTGTGAATAAAGCCCAGTTGTTGAAGGCAGGGCTGTCTGAGCTGTTCAGGTTTTTTAACTTGCTTGCCAGTGAAAACAATCTATTTGCTTTTCTTGGCAACAGTTTCACACAGAACACTTATTAATTCACTTACCAAAGAAAACAGGACATAGTTGAGTCCAAGTGGTTTGTGATCCAGGGTCCTCTGAAGGTGTTTCTCACTGGTTTTGCTTGCAGTCCTTAGAATGAAGAAATATAATCATACATGTGAATGCCTCAGACTAAAAAAAAAAAAGCTTTACAACTTTTGCTGTAGAAATTGGGCTGCAATTATTCAAATAAGTTTCCACCTTTCTTAAAATTAACTTGATGTTGCCTCTCTTACCTTCGGTATTTTAACTGAGATTTCTCATACTGTCTACCACTTTTCCCATTTTATTGGTGCAGTTAAATAACTGCTTGCAAGATAAACTAATTTGCAGTTTGTCTCAAGCTATATGACTATCTACATATTTTAAGATCACTGCACGTTTGTTTTTTTTTTTTACCCCATTTGAAATAGACTTTTTATTTACTTCTGTAATCCTTTTGGATTCTGACACTTGGTGAAATGTTGCATCGTCCTGTGGAAGTATTTTCCCTTACTTGGAAGAAGTATTTTCCCTTACTTGGAAGTATTTTCCCTTACTTGGAATGCAATTGCAAGACATTTTGGAAAATTTAAAAGGCATTCTACAACCTCCCGTGTATGTCCTGAATCCTAAGACTTACTTCATGGTCTACGCTGTCCTTTGCCCATGAAAGACGTACAGCCTTATTATTATTTCATTGCTATTATCTTTATCCTTCTAAATTAATTTAAACTGAGGCAAGAGTGATGACAAAATCACATTCATCAAAAGGTGCAGCAGCTTGGTGGTGATGATGGCTCAGCAGCTGAGCCAGCTTTGTTTTGGGTGTGACCATAGCAACGTTAGAGGAAGGAAATGACAGAGTCGTCTTAGTATATTTACTCAATTATTTCACTTGCACTTCTCACCCTCATCCTAAGGGCAATCACTCGGTGTCATTTTCCCAGCAAGAGCTTTTCCTCACTGCAGAGGAAAATTAAAATAGCACAACTACTTCTCCTTTCTGCTTAAAGTTTCTTGAGAAAAGGGATCACAAGAAGAGAGAACAAGTTACTCAGTGACTAAGGTAGTTTTAATGCTTATTATACTGACAAGAGAGCAGCATAACTTTCAGACTTTGCCATGCTCTTTAGCAGTCCTGGGCCAGGCATTAAGCTCTGGATGTGTGTGCTGGTGTATGTGACTGTAATGCCCCTTGGTAAAATGAACAGTAAAACTCTATACGTCAGCCTCTGCCATGTCTTGTCAGACCTGGGCTCTGTGGGAGAAGGTGGTGTATGGGTTATTTTGTTATTTCGGGTGGGGGTGGGTTTTTTTTGTTTTGTTTGGTGCTTTTTGTTGTTGTTTTGGGATTTTTTGTTTCTCCACCTCTATTTGTGGGACTGAAGTCAGTGGGGTCTACATCTCTGAGCTGAGTAAGCTCATGTAGGAAATGAGCTGACAGGCCAGCTTTGAAGGGCAGTCAACACCAGGACTGTCTCCAAAAAAGCCTGTCTAGTTGCCTTAAGGGCACGTACTCTATTTGCAGTGAGACACAAGTATTAATGTCACTTCTTAAGAACGTCATCAAAAACTCTTGGTTTCAGATGGATAGATGAGCTCTTCTTCACCAAAGAAGCTAAGGACTTTCAAAGCTGAAGATATTTTGGAATTTTTTACTATCAGAAATAATCTCTAGACATGCATCCGGAGACGCTCTTGAGGTGAAACAGGGTATTTCTGGAATAATGGAGACAGCCACCCAATTCTGTCTTCCCAAGGCTTCTTGAGAATTCGTGCCTCATCCTTGTCCTTGCAGAGTGATGTCATTGTTTCCATCTTGTATATTTTATCACCTTGGATACAGAGAAGGCTATAGAAACTGGGTGTGTGGTTGGCTTGGCCTTTGATAAGGCCACGCATGTGTGGGCAATGCATGAAGCAATAGGTATGTGAAGTAACAACATCGTGTTTCAGACAAGGGAACAGTGCTGGCATATCATGACCTCCTGTTTCTGGTTAAAAGGCATTACTGCATGGATGTGGAATGTGTCAGGGGTGGGGAGGGAGAGGATGTGGGAAGCCAGCTTTGTTGGTTTACACCCCTACAATAACAGAACCCCAAATCCTTCCTAATTTCTAATTGGATTTCAAAGCATTGCAAAAAATCTTTCCATAGCTGAAAAACCTCAAACAAAAACAGAGAGGTGAAAGTAAAGGGCACTTCTTAATACTTGTGATTGTAGCTGAGGAAACATAGCATGGGGTAGAATTTGCCATGAAGATGTCCTCTTCTAAGCTGTTGTGTGTTTGGCATGAGCAGTGTCTCCCCCAGCATACAAGGTGGGCACAGACATGGCCTTTGCTCCCTGGGCGGCTTCCCGAGAGGGAGGATGAGGCCAGGAGGTTTGGCTGCCTCTCTACTCTCTCCTTCCCCTGCCCAGAGGACCAGAATGCACTTGTTTGCTGAGGTTTGGTCAGCGGCCCGTTTTCTTAGAGCTCAGTAAACATTTATACTGAAAAATGTTAAATCTTGTTTCCTCTTGGTGTGGCTCTCGAGGTGTGCAATGCAGCCTCCAGGCTCTGACTTGTGACACAAAAACATTCCATGTTTCTGGGGCGCAGTGGGTTTTGACAGATTACTCGTCTGCTTCAGGGAGCTGTGGGGGCTTTCACTGCTACCTGCAACTGCAAAGGCTGGGTGTTAATTTTACTTTTTATTTGTAAGATGAGATTGAAATGAATCCCCTGACTCTAAGAGCTGGAGCTTCAGAAAATAACTATGCTGGCCAGTCTCTAAATTGTGTCTCTATACCTGAAACTAGTTTTTGTTGGCGTCATGTAGCCCCTCCACTCCATACTTGACCTGCCTTTCCTCTGAGGGCCATGGGGAGGTGGCCTGGGAAGGGAAGCAGGCAGGAAGGAGAGTGGGAGTGTGGTGGCGGTGGGGCAGTAACCAGCAGCCAGCACCCCTTAGGCCCCAGTCCTGCCAACTGCTTTCAAGCTGTGCTGTGAGGAGAGGAAAGTCCTTCTTAGGGGAGAGTCTGTCCAAACCCACCACATCTTGGTTTAGTTTATTTAGGAAGTACAAAAAGCTTCCAGGTTTCTCCTGTTTCTGGTGGTGGTGAGGTCAGTGCAGCCAGCATGGCTTTGGCCACATCACTGTGTTGCAGATAGGACCCAAGAGCCCACCCTCATCTTAGACTGCTCCTAATCTGCCTGAGGACACATGGGGCTAGGGAGGTGTCCAGGTCCAGGTGGCTTTGTGCCCAGTGCATGGGATATGCCCCAGCTCAGCTGATGGAAGTGGCTCATCACGGGCAGTCTGTTCATCTCTCAGCCTTGCTATAAGAGCTGGGCATTTCCCTGGAGTTCCTAGGCTTCGATTCCTGGGATGAGTGGATCCCATGGTGGTAGCCATGTCCATCTCTGGTGCATGGCAAGGAGAAAGCAGCTGTCCACACTGTGAGCCTCCAGACAACCCTAGGCACAGAGGTGACAGCTGACGTAGCTGTGGGGGTTTCACAGGCTGTGCTTCAGCATTACCAAATGTGGCCTGGCGTGAGTGGGATAAGAGGGAGGAAGGGGCCATTGTTTTCCCAGATTATTCCTCATGACGCACCCTGCTGCCAGTGCAGTAGGAAATGCTGATCTGCTTCCTGCCCTGGCCACAGGTACATTTCCCCTGTCCCCATAGCCTGGCATTGTGGCTGTCTCCTGCTGGGAGGGACAAGGTGGTAAGGAAAGCCTCTTGGCACCCAGCTGTAAGGGCTGCAGTGTTCCCATCTGCCCTTGGAGAGGGCTACTACTGCTAACAACCAGAATCCAGAAAACTCATCTGGCAGGAAACCTGTGTATTTGACCTGAAGCTGGGATCCTGCAAACTTTGTTTGTCCTTAGGATTGGGAAATGGCTTTTTCCCTGGGATGGGGGAATTTGTACAGGTGCCTGAAGGTCTTGGGAGTGCATGGGATTGTACTTGAAAGACACTCGGAGGTTGTTTGTATAGAGGAGGTAGTTTTGGGTAGAGAGGGTCCTATTGGAGGAATGTCTTCATTTTGAAAGTGAAGACAGATGAGAGTTCTCTGAATTCAGAAGCAGTCTCCTGGCAGAGACGTTTAGCAGTTGCTAATCTATTTTAGCCCGCCTGTCCCTCTGGAGACATACTTCTGTAAGGGAAGGAGGGGAGTGAGGCTGGAATCTGGGCAAACAAAATGATTTAACTGTCATGGTATCAATTTATAGTGGTAAAATACTGCTCTTGAACGTCCTGCCTGGAGGCTTGGAAGCTTCCATACCCTGGTTTCAGGCTGAAATAACCACTGTTGTAGCCAACTGTGCAGCCCCACAAGGGGCCAGCTCCAGAAAACAGAGGACATAGACTGGTACCCTTGCTTTGTTGCTGACTGTAACTTGCTGCAGACTGGGCTGGCGTCAGTGGACAGAGGCAGCGCCATGGCTTGCAGGGAGGGTGGGGCAAGTGCTTCTAAATCTGTCTGCAGACACCAACCAAAGATGTCTCCGGAAAGATCTAGTATTAGTCACGTTCCTCTGTGCTACTGACAAAGAGTGGCTTATACTCTGGATAAGAGTATGTTCTAGTGTCTGACTGCCAGTTCTTCCATTGCAAACAGACTTTGCTTACATTGCTTACAGCTCTTGCAGTCCATGGCCTAGCCAGCTGTTAAATGCTGCTTGCCTTTTTTTCCTTGCATTGGCCCTGGGAACGTCACAGCCTTAGAGATGCTGCACCTGCAAACCCCAGGCATTTCAGCTGCTTACCAGGTGCTGTCCCCACACATGTACACAGTATGGCCATGTTTTTGTACTAACATTTTTCATTTACCTGCTGAAGGACAGGGTTTTGGAAGTGTCACATTTCTGATTTTCTTTTTTTTTTTTCCAGTATTAAGTCAGAGACTCTCATGTAAATACATGATTCCAGGAGCTGGGGCTTTAACAAAACTGCACAGCACAGGGCCTGGATCGGCAGTTCTGGCAAATCCCTAGGTAAATACATTTTGATAGTGAGAATACATTGTCTTTTGATCTTGGGATCATGAAAGCACTGTTTCTTTGCAAATTCCTTACACAGCTTGAGCAGAGAGAGCAGACTGGCAGGACAGGAGAATTTGGGTTATGCAAATACCCTTTATAATGTTACTGCTCTTGTAGTAACTCAAGTTATACACATTCTGTGCTGTTCTCCAGATGGAATTTTTCTAATCTAATCTTCAGATACTACCTTCTACACCAATATCTCTATTCAACCTGTTATAAATTCCCTTATGGTCAGTGGATTTTACCCACATGAGAACTACTATACACTACTATACACTATGACACTTTTGAAAGCTTTATTTATGGTCTTGGATGTTATTACACAGCAGAAAAACCTACCTGGTGACCAAAACTAGACCAAAATCTCCGATGTGGATTCTGTGTCTGTGTGTGTGTTGTGGTTTTTCTTTGAGTCTAGGCACTAATGTGATTTCAGTTTCTCTTCTCCATCTCACTGTCTGTTTTCCCAGCATTTAAGTGAAGGACCTTAAACATCTTTGAGGTCTCCATCACTATCAAACTGATTTGGATTTGGCAGACAGATTCAGAGGTCCTTGGTGGGGGTGGAAACATGCCCATGTGTATGTGGAGTATGTAATTAAGACATCTTACTTTCTTAGGAAACCAGAATTTAAAAAAAAAACCAAACTATACATTACTTCCCTTTCTCTAATGCTTGGTTAATACTTAAACTTTTCTGAAATACAGGTTGTGATATGATTTGAACTTGGAGCCTATTTGACCTATAACCCATTTAGCTTAAAACTTATGCCTCTGTCTTTCATTGAACTGGCTATTTGTTGTGCACATCTGAAACCCTCTCCTACTTGTGGTTTCTGAATTGTGGGATAGCATATGTATTTAATGCTGATATAGGATCACTGATACTTTTCCCCATGGTGTGATATACAGGCTGTAATATTTTTTTTTCTAAAATCCACAGTTTCTGTGTTAGTCATACTTGCTTCTAGTGAGTATTTATCCTGTACCTATAGCTCTATCAAACAAATGCTGTGACATGTTCAAAGGGTGGTGAAGGTTCACTTCATTGCTGTAGAAGTTTGTGTCTGTACGGAGTGGGAGAGGGGACCAGTTGTGTTAATTAGAGCTGGGAAACATGGGCCCAGCATGTTAAGAAGGGCCCCATTTCATTCTGTGCCATTGGATGCTAGCCATGTATTGAAGCAGTGCCCAATCTCTACAGCTGCCTGCAACATTGCAAACTGCACACTTTTGTGCCATGTTTCAGTCACCTCTGTGAATGTTAGTTGTTTCTTAAGCCTCTTCCAGTGAGGCTCTGTTGTACTTTAACCTTGCTTTTGTCAAGCATCTTCTTTGGAAAGAAATAAGCCCTGGATGTTATCTCTGCCACAAATATGTTGTTTCCCAGCCTGCTGAACTGATAGTGGGGCTTAGAAATTTGCCATTTTTGTTAGTGCTGCCTGTGATTCAGAAGAGTCTTATCTCATATCTTATTTAACTTAGATTTGCTCCCTTATTTATTAAATTGTAACCAGTGTTTCTAAGTATCCACTAACACTGCTGGAAGCCTCCAGTTTGCAGCAAGCCCAGAATGCCTGGGTGATATCTCATACTTCTCACACTGAAGTAGTCCCTGGTAGTTAGCTGTCACTGCTTGTGGAAGTATTTTGTATTAACAGTCTTTCCACCTTTACTGTTGGAATTTCTTGTCCACAAAACCAAAGTTGTTCATCAAAGACATCTGTGAACCCCCCCTTAGCTGAAGGAGCAGACATGCTCCAGAGCGCTTGTAGTAATGACAGTCCTCTTCTTTTTGAGTTGCCCTTGTCTAAGTAAAGCCAGACTTTCAGCTGTCATTGAAGAGTACTCCTCTTTCTGCACCTCATCTTCACTTTTCCAGAGAAAACAGCCCTTCTTTCAGGAATTGCAAGGAATGCTTAAAATCTGTGGTCTTGTGTGAGAAGGTAGGTCCTGTGGCATATGGTAGGCTTGGAGGAGATCCCAGGTGTGTGGAATCTCTAGCTCTGACAGTGTTTCTAGCTCTTATGTTCCTGACGTACAAACTCTGAAATGTTCTGAAGGTCAGCATGATGCCATCCAAGATGGGTTAGTGTACTCCTCAGCTGACATCACATGTAAAGGCCACCACTGAGTGGCTGCTCGCTGTGGGCTGCCCTCTCACATCCCACCTGCCTGAGCATCTCTAATGTTTGCCTCTGATCCTTTGCATGCAGGAAATAAAGCACATAGGAAGTGCACACAACCGGAGTGCAGTGCCCTTCACTGCTGCCACAGCTTCTGCCCCCAAAGTGATCACTGCTCAGTATAACAGCCCAGCAGGCCTGTACTCCTCAGAGAACATCCAGACCTTCAACAGTGCAGTGGAATCAAAGACATCACCTGGGGCCCCGGAGCCTGTCAAGACGTAAGTATCTTCCTTGTCTCGCCTCCCCGCCTGGGTCCACACGGGAAGGCTTCAGGAGGTGTGAGTTTGCTGTGAGAATACCAGTTTGTTAACCCAGAAAAGCTGTCTTTCAGGACAGGGGAAGAAGCAGAGGTGCAAGTGTGGATGTGGTTCCTAGGGGCAGGGCTCAGAGGAGCGGGGAATGTTTCATGAGATACAGAAATTAATGTTGTTGTGTTTCTTTGTTTAGCAGAGGCCAACGGAGTTTCCACGTGTGTTCAGCATGCCATACCAGCCTGCTGGTCTGAACAGGTGCCTGATAGCTTGTTACAAGCACTTTGTAGTTAGTGTTTTGTGCTGGCTTTGTGGGCCATGCTGATCAGGAAAGGTGCCAGCTAGTACACGAAGCACACACATCCTTGTTCCTGGAAGGCCTGGGATTCATAGACATGGTCTGCCTAAGTTTGAGTCTTTCTGGGTTTTTATTGTTGAACCTTGTTTTTCACAGGAGTTTTAAAAAGTAGCTGAAACACTGATACCTCTGTGAGTGATTGTGTACATGGGGTTGGAAAGAGTCCCAACCCTAAAAGGGCCTATTGATTTATGTGGTTGCATCTGAGAAAATACATTACTTTGGTTGCACCACCAAAGACATTACTATATTCCAAAAGTCCAAAGTTTCTCTTTTTTCATTGAAAGCAATAAACCAGAAATCTTTCTGGCTGTGTTGATCAAGTTGCTTAACTGCCCTTAGTCCCCATATAGCAATACCAAACTGCCTAGAAGACTTTGGCCAATTTTACAACAAAAGCTGCAAGACCAATGCTTTAGGTAATATTGACTAAATTGCTGACAGGACCATTTGACAGTCAGATACCACTTCTGGTCTAGACTGGAGTCCCCTCCAGGTGAGAGCACTTCCTAGAAACCGGGTATATTTGGCTGGAAACTTGTAGGTGATCCCTTTTTCTTGCAAGGATCAGAAAAGAGGTGGTCTTTTTTCTAGTGCTGTGGCTCACTGTGCTCCTACTAGTAAGGAGGATCCATTGCCGGCCCTGTAGTATGTGGGGTACATGGCACCTTTTTCATCTTTCCCTTGCTGAAACACAGCAAGTTGCAAAGGAATGCTGGGGGGACTGTTAATGAGACCTTTGATGCTAAATACACATTTGTTTACAGAGTCACCAAAAGCAAATCATTTGCTGCTGGTTTTCAGTGAGAGCCAGTGGCCTCATCCTGCCACTAAAAACCCACTGTGGTCTCCCTAGCGCATAAGCAGAGGATGTGGAGGTTTTCCTTTCACGCAGCCTTGCAGCTGCCTTTAAATTGCCACCCATCTGTGTTGCTGAGTTATTTGTACATGGCTGGCCTTGCTTTGTGTTTACTTCGTCCTGTGCTGAGCAGACACATAGGCTGTCTAAACCAGGCAGCCTCATCCTGCCACTGCACATGGTGACATAACATAGGGACCTGGTCCATGCTCCCTCCGTAGAGGATGCAGGGCTGTGGTATAGACAGGAGCACCAGCAAATTTCTCCTCTAGATTCAGTGTCACAAAACATAGAGGGCAAGGAGAAGCCCTACTGCTAAGCACAACTGGTTTGGTATTGGAGATGAGAGTGCCCCTCAGTAGAGAACTAGGCTAGCTGTGGAAAGAACAGCAGTGGAGGTAGCATTCCTTGGCTGGACAGTGGGACCATGAGTGTGCCCAAGTAGCTAGTTCATAGTGAAAGTCCTGCTGCTGTATCTTCATTGCTTTTACAAATCCTGCATTTGTTCATCAGTAGAACATTTTAGGGTTTGTGTGGATACACCTGAGGTGCATTAGCCAGAAGCTTTTAATGCCAAGTCATGTATATGTTCAGTGGTATGTCCATCAGACAGTATTCTGCAACTGTTTGTACAACTTGGAGTGTTTGGTTTAGTCCTTCATTAATTTCTTCCTTCTTTCCTTTCTTCCTCCTATGCATTTTTCTCTCAATTCCACAATGTAAAACCCAAATGAATTCCTGAACAAGCACAAGTCAAACTGCCTGTGTGACCACATGGGTCCGTAGTTGCCTTTTGTCAACAAGTGCAATGGAGGCTCCCGTCGCCTCTGTTTATAACCCTCTGCAGGCACAGACCTCCCAGCCACTGCAGCAGAGGCACAGCACTGCCTCCGTCCCCAGCCAAATCAGAGTGGGGCCTGAGCAGCTGAAGCATGTGGCCCAGGTCTGCCCCAACAGCCCCATGGAAGTGGAGGTACCGGGACTCAAAGTGCTGCATGTGCAGTTCAATTCTCCCCTGCAGCTTTATTCGCAGAGCAACATCATGGATTCCCTGCAGGGGCAGATCTCTTCCGTTAGCCCCGATTTCCCCAGGTAACCTGCCTACTGCCTCTGCAGCTGGCTAGGCATATGTGTTCATCCACATCTTGGTGTCCACGAGTGCCTTGTCCCTGTTGGTGGCTCACGACATTGGCCGCTCACAAGAAAATCATGTTTGAATTTCATCTTTCCAACATTAGTGCATGATTTCACAGAAGCTTTCTCTGCAGTGTGTCTTTGTCCAGTGCCGCAGGAAGCATCAAAACATCATTTCAGCTTGTCATGGTGTCCACTGCCCCCTGTACACCCTTGTGGTAGGGCCTTGACAGCAGCTGCTGGCTTTCTGGGAGGAGCCACCTACAGCAGATGGATTTCCTGGAGGCAAGAGGGTGCTTTATCCTGGAAGCTGGAGTTTATCCTTCAGTGAAACTTTTGCAAATGGAAGATGCTTTTGTTTGGCTGGCTGCAGGCTGGGCCACTGGCATGCACTGGACATGTTTTATTTCAGGCTGAAATCTGATATCTTTGGCTGATAACACTAATGAGTTTGAGACAGGGAAAGTAGGCACCAGGCACATGGAGGGCCAGGTCTGTGTTCCCACTCCGGCCAACTTCTCTGCACAGGTTGCTGCTCTTGAGGCTGCCTCTTTGCCTGTAGGAGCAGAGGATGCTCAACATGCTCCAAGATCTGCAAGATCTGCAGAGAACCTCAGCATCACAAGCCTGGGGTGGTCTTTGCTATTAGCTCTTTGTGCCAGTTGGGAACCATGTGGCCTATGCTGCTAAAGTGACAGCCCAGAGGGCTTTACAGGGAGGTGTTGAGACAGGTGAAGCAAAAGCATGTTTAGCCATCTTGCAGGAGCTCTCCAATCAAGACTGAATTGTTTCAGAAGACGTAAACCTTCAGCAGAGTTAGCTATGTGACCAACTAGCTTGTGTTTATGTGACTTGCAGTCCAGGGAGGTGATCAGTTCCATGGCTTCTGTGGGACAGAGTGAAAGGGCACAGCCAGATCACATAGCTCCTTGGCTGAGCAGTGTGTGCTTCAAAGCAGAAAAGTTGGCATCCTCACCCACAGACCCACACAGCCAAGCCTTGCCATATGCCAGCAGCCAAGAGATGATGGGAGGCTGTGGATTTACTCCTGCATTGTTACTTGGTCCAGTTACTGGCTTTAAGTTGCTGCTCTGGCTTGTAGCCCTACCGTGCGTGCCAGGAGTAGTCACACCCTGCTGGCTGGCTGTGCTGGTCCATACAGCTGATAATACAAAAGAGCCCCAGGTCATTGCAAAAGCAAGTGCTCCAAGTACTGGCCTTCCTGTAGCCCAGCTTTTAGATCCTTGTAAATATTACAGAATGTGCTAGCCTAAAATAGTAAAGATGTTAGTGAAGAATAAGCTGTGCTTTTCTGAAGATGCTGTGCAATGCTGTGTCTTCATGGTTTTTATTAGTCTTCTTTCCAATTTTTAGAGCTTAGTGATTCAGTAGTACTCAAATCAGTTTTGCAAGCTGGCCAAGGTAGAAACAGTGAGATCCAGCCACTGCTACACGAGTCTGAAATCCAGTAAAGGTTGTTAGAGTTGTCCCCTACAAAGTGTCTTCATCAGAGAACTTCTGTGCATGGAAAAGGATACCAGTTGCTGATGACTGCTGCTGATAAAGTACCTGTGGAACAGGAGGTGCTAAAAATCAGCAGACATTCAGAGACTCGTTATCGTGCAGGCACAATTCCTGTGCCAAGTGGCCTTGCTCATTCAAAAGATGCATTCATTCTTTTGGTGATTTTCTGGGTTTGTTGGGGTTTTATTTTTGTTTGCTTTTGTGTTGTTGTGGGTTTTTGGTTTTGTTTTTTTTTTTTTTCTTTAAGCAGCGCAGCCTTCTTCCCTGACAAGTTGAGGTATTTCACTCTGCTGGTACAAATTCTGGGATTTGGGTTTGGGTTTTTTTTATAGTCTTTAGTTAAAGTCTTGTATATGCAAGTGTATCTCTAGGGTACACACCTGGGAGAGCTGATCTGTATGTTTTGCACACTGTCACAATGCATGGTTGAAATGCGATGGCTTTGTTTGACTCTAGTGCTCTTTAAGATGATTGAGCCTTTGCTTTTTTGAATGCATGTTAGCGAAATGTTCTTAGTATGCAAACGGCAATGGCAGGCTGCTTGCTTAATGTTTTTATGGGTAGGTAGAGTGGTGGGAGTATATGAGTTTACATAAGATGAAGGTAATGTGGAACATGGATTCATTTGGGATAATCTAGGACATTTTCTGTGTAATAGGAGGCACGTCATTATTTTATTTTGGATGAGAGGCTACAGTAAATGAGATTCAGGCTTTCGGGGTTCAACTGCTTGCAACTCTAATGTGCTTCCTGCTCCACTAAAAGTTACTAAAGATGGAAATGTTTTATCCAATTCTTTTTGTGGAAATAGCATTTTATAACATGTGATGATTTTACCTCTGATGCTTGGAGCTTTTATTATGTAGAGTGACTCCCAGGTGACTCAATTGCACATTGGCCTGGGAAGTATGCAGTCACCTCCTGAAGAAAAAGATCTCTCTCTGCAATTTAAGCTAAACTTCAGGATGTTTATGTACTTTTCTGATAGTCACAGGGTGCAGGGATGGTAAAATCTACTAGACCATTTACATTTATAAGGCTGCATTATGTAATTGAGCTGTCAGAGGACACTTATCAGTTGTCTCATTTTTCCAGAGATGTTTTATTCCAGACCCAGAATACAAGGCAGACAGGAACTTCCTGTGTCATGTAGTCCATCCTTTAGGCCAGCATTTGGTCAGTTTAAACCATTGTTTTAAATCATTCCCATCAGTTATTTGTGCAAACTCTTTTAAAATCCTTTAGTATGGGGGTTGCTCACCTGTCCACAGCAGTCTTCTCTGGTATTTTGGTGTCTGTTGGAATATGGTTTCCAAAGGGATGTTCTCAGTAGTTTCCTGCAGTTATAAGCCTGTAGTTTATCCTGTACCCACTGGATGCAGAGAATACCCTAGGTACTGCGTCCAGCCTCCCTTTTGTTGTTTTGGGGTTTTGTTTTCCTAAAGACCCTTCTGGCAGCAAAAATCATCTGAGGCCCCTCGGGCTCTAGGCTGAGGGTGCAAGTTCCTCGTGACATGAGTGGCAGTAGCAGCACCTCAGGAGGCATCTGAGCTTAGTCTTAGCAGCCAGAAACCGCCTCTGCCCTTGACCTGCTCATTACCCTTAGGTAAATGCTGTAAATGGGCTGTGCCTCAATTGCCACCTATATAATGGAAATAGTAACACTTAAACACCAAATAAAATTACTGCCAGTCAGAGGCTCTTTTAGTTAGATTCTACAGCTGTTACTTTGTGATGGTTCCTTTAGGATTACATCATAGTGTACTTGCAAAGATTTCATTTTTAATGAAATAAACTTTACTTACTTTGAGATTCACAGTGATGTAAGGTAGCAGTCTAAGGTAGTTTATGCATGCAAGGAACATGCATAGATGGCACAGCTGCCATGTGGGATTCCCATCCCAGCACATGAATTCTTTATTTTCCTATTAACAGAGCAGTGATTTCCTGGGCAGAAAGATTCTGTTTCTGGAGTATATAGTAATTGTGAAGCAGGAGGAACACTAGGGGACTGGCTGGGGTCAGCTGATGAGAACCTGTTGACAGTGGTGTAGGCAGGTAGCTCAGTGCCCCGCTTCCACCCAGGCTGCAGCTGTCTTATGCAAGAATATCCAGCACCTCCGTGTTTTATGGCGTCCTGTTGTGCGTTTGTTTTGCACGTTCATTCTTCAGCTGTATGACAGACTGAAACTTTCGCTGGAGGGACTGGCTTTAGTTTTTCAGCAGTTTAACAAGGGTATTCTCTGTTCCTTCCTCAGTTTAGATCAGCATAACCAGCCCCCAGGTGGCATTGTCATAGACAGAGAATCTGAGGTTTACAAGATGCTCCAGGAGAATCAAGAGTCAAATGAGCCTCCCAGGCAGTCTGCTTCGTTCCTTGTGCTGCAAGAGATTTTGGAGTCAGAAGAGAAAGGTGAGCACTTACTGCACACCTAATCTTGAGTGTGCTCTTCCCTTTTGCATTGTCTTGGACTTTGTATAATGTTTTAAGAGTAACATCTAAACCTCTCTTTTTCATTCTTAGCTGTTGGTTGTTCAAGATAGTGTGTGTAGGTGGTTTTTATAGGAACCTACAGACTTTTCCACTATCTTAACTCTCTTGTTGACTAGTTTCAGTGTCAATGGGCCCATATCTTGCTTAATCATTGAGCTCAAGAAATAAAACCCTACAACATTTTGTTTTCAAGAAGAAATTTAAAAAGTTGTAAAATTCTTCTGTATTTTCTAAAGTTTTGCCACTTTATGATAATATTCACTGATTAAAGACCATCTTAGATTCAAGACTTTGAAAGGTACTACAAGAACTAATGTTCTTCAATGAGTCCTAAAGCTTCTGGTCTTCATCCCTCTATACAAGAAAAAGGATCTGCTTCTGCAGCTGAATGTAAAAATATGGAAGCTGGGTTACAGCAAGCAGGTCATAACTTTTAACCTCCAAAGTTTTGCTCTGCTTGGCATTTTTGATCTGACATCTGGACTTGTGCAGTTGAGGGCTATGGACTTTAGATAAAAAAGCCAATTAACTTAGGTGGGGGCCAAACTGTACTCTCTTCTCCCCTTAAATAATATAAAATAAACAAATTAATAGGAAAAGAATTTCAAGAATGCCTTTTTTTTTTTTCCCTTAGACCAGTTGAGACTTTGTCTTTTGTTATTAGCTTGGCAGTGGTACATTCAATTTCATCCAACAAAAGCCTGGTGCTGAGGTATTCACCACAAAGAGAAACAGATCAGCCAAGTGCTGGTATGTCTGAGAGATCTGTAAGGAAAGACAAAATGAAGGAAATAAGAAAGCAATTGGAAGAAAGAAGCAAGGATCTTGGAGTCTTTAATATGCTGTTAAAATACCCACCTGAAAGCGTCTTATTAAACATTGAGTGTTTGCAGCTTGCCCTCATGGTTCAGTTCCTGCATGGAAGGGACTGGAAAAACTGCAAGTTCTCACGCAGCTGAGTTCCTCCCCTGTGCTTAGTAGTGCTGAAGAAGATAAAAAGCAAAAAGCCTCCCCTTTATATCTTTCTTTGAAGATTTGCAGATTATTGGGATTCTCTGGCAGGAGGTTTGCCTGCCCAATCCTGGCCTAGGATCGGTTTTGGCATTACTTCACTGTGAGCTGATAATCACCCATACAGAACAGGGGCGGGAGGTTATGCAGCCCCAAAGGAATGTCTGTCCCCAAGGAGACAGTGCCCCTGCTTGCCTCGCCACTTAGCCAGCCTCAAACTGCTACTGCTGACTCAGATCATATCCAAGGTGATAAACAGCACAGTGGTTAGCTGCTTCTCCCAGCCTGTCTTCAGGCCTTGGCTTGAGAGTAGCAGCAGAGCCATAGCCCAGCTGGGCCAAGTCCCTCTGGGCTTTGCTGACTGTATCGGTTGGGCTGACTTGGACCAGCTGCGGGGGTGGGAGGGGCTGTGTGTGTGGGCACTGGGGTGGGGAAGCACCATGGCTGGTCTGTCTTTAGACATGACCCTGCTCTCATAGGTGGAGGGTGTTTCACAGGGCAGAGCAAGTGATGCTTCCTGTGGGTATTTGATTAAGCAAATTCCTTTAGACAGGTTTAAAAATGTGCTGTCAGTGTGAGCAAAGTGCTGTTTGAGGCAGTGAGCAGAGGTGATAGGGAAGAGCTTGAAAAATGTGGCTGCTGCTGCTTCCTTCCCAGGAAGGGTCACTTGCAGTAATGCCATCAGAGGCCAGGTGCTTCCTGCTGTCTTTGGAGGATACATGGGCTGCAGTCCCCATCAAGAAACTTGCACCTCTGGACCAGCATCTCTGCACGGAACTAGACAAATTTCTGAGCTGAAGGCTGCCCCAGAGGCAAAGCAGTGCAGCATTGCCTACTGCAAGGATGACCAGTGCTGACAGGGAGATGGGCACTCTCCCCCATTTTTAATTCAGCATCAGTGATGTTGCCCTGGGCTGTGACATGTCCCTGACCTTGCTGGTCAACAAGATGTGCCTTTGGAGGGATTTTCTTGCCATTACATCAAGAACAATCATTGCAGCGTCCTCTTGGTTTGACAGTAGTCAGAAGGGTTTATCAGTGTTCCTCAGTTTGATGTGCCCATTGACCCCCTCTGTTTCTGATTAAACATACTGAGAATCTCTTCAGCCCTCTTTCCCTTGTTGCCTGGTGTTGAACCTCTTGTAAAAATGATGTAATCAATACTAGTCACATGAATGGTGTCATTTTTGTAAGAGGTTCCTTTTTCTAATGCAACTCTTTAAAGGCTTGCCTCACA
Organism: Galbula dea; assembly: GCA_013399015.1. Classification (NCBI taxonomy): domain Eukaryota; kingdom Metazoa; phylum Chordata; class Aves; order Piciformes; family Galbulidae; genus Galbula; species Galbula dea. The sequence continues at coordinate 199,260 of VWZX01009755.1, forward strand.
TCCTGCATCTAGGATCCACTGCTGTTGTAGGCACCCAGGTCAGCAGATGTCTCCTGTGAAGGATCTGCAGGGCATTGCTGCCCCAGAAAGTTTGCACTAGGGAAATTCCTGGAGCATGCTCTGCAGCAGCAGGAGAGCACAAGGTTATCCCCAGTGTCCCAGGGCTCTGCAAGAACAAGGAGTTTGTTAACTAAATCCTTCAGGCGTACTGGAGGGGGCAGTCCCACCATGCACCAAACTGAAAAACAGACTGACACTCTTCCCTCATCTGCCAGGACACCCACCTGCTCTTTCTAAGCCCAAATCTGGCAATCAGCTTGACCGTCTGTGTGTGATTAGGACATGGCTGGCAGACTCCGTGCTGCCAAGGCTGGGGGCTTTGCTTTGCTTCATGCATTTGTGCACATGGCAGTACATCAGCTGAAGTCTGATGAGCTTTTAAGATGAGAAGAGACTCGCAGCTGACTGCCCACTATCTCAGGCCCATAAATTTCTAGGGCCAGGTTCAGCCGTGTCCCTTCTCTCCCTCCTTCCCACACACACCTCTTAAGTCCTTGCCTGCTTTTCATGCATGAATCTTTGCCTTAGAGCTCTGGTTAAAGAACATCATCTCCTCCCTAGCAGAGCATCTGCTTGGGAGTAGCTTAGAGCCATGCATCTCACAAGCTCTCAAGCACTCTCCTTTCACACCCTAGGAGATCCTACCAAACCATCTGGATTTAGGAGTGTCAAAGCTCCCACCACAAAGGTGGCCTCATCGATTGGGAATGCCCAGAAACTGCCCATGTGCGAGAAGTGTGGATCTGGTATTGTGTAAGTAAGCCTGTCTGTGAGGGGCCTGCGTGAGGGGCTAAGATGCTGCACCCAAACCACTTCACCTACCCCCATCCAGTGCATCCAGGAACCAGCTCAAGACACATTACTCTCACCAACCTAGTAGCACTAACTTTGCCTTTCTTCACAATGAGGCAGGAGTTTGGGTTCCCTCTGCACATCTATATCAATGGAACCCAAAGCAAGTCCCTGTGAGACAAACCTTAAGACAATAATTGCTGGAGAGTACTGCTTTCTACCAGAAATCTGATTACAATGCCCAGAAACAAAATATCCTTTCCCTTCAAGACCTGTGTACTTAATGTTTTTAATGTCTTGGTGCTCCCAGCCATAGACTTTGAAACTTAGGCAGCATATTCCCCAGGAAGCTCCTACACCAGCATGTATTGAGCTCTAACAGTACTGTTAATGTCTGCCTGACGAGATGTAGGGCAGTGCTGGTGTGAGTCTGGGCAGAAGGTTGCTGGGAAGGAGGGAGGCAGTGGTGAGTGCCTGGTATTGAAAGGTGCTGGTTTCTTCCCCAGAGGAGTGTTTGTGAAGATCCGGGACAAGCAGCGTCACCCTGAGTGCTACGTGTGCAGCGACTGTGGCACTAACCTCAAGCAGAAAGGACACTTCTTCGTGGAAGACCAAATCTACTGCGAGAAGCATGCCCGAGAACGGGTGGTTCCCCCAGAGGGCTATGAGGTGGTCACTGTCTTCCCAAAGTAAACTGCTACTCACACAGCCAATGTGGATGGGGTCTTGTCTGCTGCTTTTCCTTGGAAAGCATCCTCCCTGACACCCCTGCCGAATCTTGTTTGCAATAGGGAAATGCTAGGCATAGCTTTGAATTTCCTTGCCTTTATTAATCCTCCATTCGTTCACATGAGATGTCACTGCATTCTTTTCATCTCCTCTTTCACTTCGATGTGGCTTTTTGGTTTTGTTTTGTCGTGTTCTGTTTGGTTTTTTTTTGAATACACACCACTGTTTTTGCTTTTTTCTTTTGTGCTGTGAATCACACAGGAAAAATCAAGAGGCCAAAGTCAGATTACAACTCTTCTATGTCCCAGTTATTTGCCTTTTGTTTGCATTCAATAAACAGGGTGAATCCACAAGGCAGATGTGTCTGCTTTCTCCTGGTATCCCTCTGCACTGGACTAGGGTTTCCAGTGCAGCAGAAGAGGCATGCAGTTTAACCTGGAGAACAACAGAAGGGTTGAGTTAAAGTGCCGAGTTCTGTTAGCAGTTGCCTGCTGACACCCAGCAAGGACCAAGTGGGCACAGCCAAGAGCTGCCTCCTCTGTGTCAAGGACTGCTTCATGATGACAGAACTGGGCACTTTGCCACCACACATACCCTCATCCAGCCCAGGGCAGACCCAAGCAGCTGTGGTTGTTTCTTGTCTTCAGACATTTCAGGACAGTCCTATGTACAAGGGCCTGTGTGGCTGCCAGAGCCTTTGCCCTGCTCCATGCATAGCTGCTAAAGGGTGCCTTGAGGGTTGGGGAGGGGGGAGGGCACATGCCTAAGGGTGCCTAAGCAGCAGTGCCTCTACTCATGCAAAGAGCAGGTCTGTGATGATGGGATTTCTCTGCTCACACCTCTTGATGGGATTCTACCTGTTCTTTTGGTGTAAAAATAAATGGTTTAAGATGTAGTGTCATCTTTGCTTTAAAACAAATTGTGAGAATTTGAAAACAGGAGGGTTTGTAGCCATATACAGGCCCTCTGGCTGGCACAGGGCTGCCTTCACCCCTGAGGGTAGTGGATACATCTGCAACAGTTACAGATAGGGTCATGTACCTGTCCTGGAAAGTTCCAGCCATCTTCAGCAGTGCTTTACTGCTGGTCCCTGTGTTTCCTTCTTCAAGATGAAGCACATCACAGCACAGCTGTCTTGCAAAAAGAAAAACAAAAAAACCCCCAAACCAACAACACCCCCACCAAAAAAACCCCCACAACCAAAAACCCACAATCAAACATTTACAAACAAAAATCCCACCCAACAACAAATAAGCCCCAAACCAAACTACATTTTTTTTTGTAAAAAAAAAAAAAACAACCCCAAAACAAAACACACAATAAAACAATCCCACAAAACCATACCACCCTGAAAAAAGTAATCCTCATCTGAGGTAAAGCTGACCTGTCACCAGCATTATAAACCTCCCACTGTCCAGATGAACTGCGCAGCTTTTTGCCAGGTTGAGGGAACTAATTCACCAAGCTAACTAAATTTAGCTCATCCCCTCAGGCTCCTTCTATGGGCAGTGGCAAGCAAGAATGGCATAGCTCAACTAGCAAACTCTTCATCAGCTCATCCCTAGAAAAGCCTGATTTCTCCATGCTGTTGACACACACCTGCAGAAAGTCCAGGTACTAACACAGGCAGTTTTATTTTTCAAGCTAAGCATGGTTGTTTTATGCTGCTGGGGTGACATCTCCCCTCACTGCTGCTAACAGTGACTCATTCTCTTCTCTCTGTGGCACATTTACTCGGGGAAAGACTCTCTGTGCTGAAGAACTGGCAGGCACAAGCAGATTGGACTGGGCAAAAAAAGTCAGTGGAGCAGGGGAGAGCAGAGACTTGTAGAGCTCAAGGACTAAAAGTGCTAAGAGCTTGCTCTGGCTACATCTTAGATCAGTGCTCGAGGCCCTGCTGTGGCATAGGACAATGGATGCTCCCAGCACTGCACACTCCTTGCTGCCTACTTGGGGCTTCTGGGTCATGGGTGTCTGCTTGCCTTGCAGGAGGCAAATACTAGCCAGCTCGGCCCTCTGGTGTGCTGCACCCCAACAATGGCAAATGAACTGAGCCCTCCAGCATGTGCAAATTCACCAAATGTTTTCATACTGTACAAACATGTCAGCAAAATGTGGCTCGTTCCAGATAACCTCACAAGTTTGTTCTTGCATCAGGGAGTCAGGACGGAAAATCCTGAACCATGCCTGGCCTTTCCCCTCCCCTTCCAGCCTTTGCCCCGGGCTGTGTGCATTATTGCCCTGGCTGAGTATCTGCAGTCATGGCTGGCAGCACTGCTAGGAAAACACTGGTTGTGCAGGGGGGAACTACAAAAAGTTTGAGAGGTAGCTCTGGAGGTGTAGCATTCTACTGCAGATACCAGTGTTGATCCAATTAATTACTGTGGGAACAGCCTAGCTGAGGCAATTCACTTTCAGTAATTGAGGAGGACTTTGATTGCTCTCTGCTGTAGAGAATGTAGTAATTTTTTTTTATGATGCAGGACAAGACACTTGGCAACTGCAGTATTCACTTCAGTCTGACTTTCCAAATTCCCCAGTTTAACAGTCTGCATCTGAAGTTTGTCAACAATAACAAAATAGAGTAAACGGGGTCAAGTCTGCAACCACACTGAGCTGCCTGCTCCATAAGTTAACAATCCTGTAACACAACCCGTAAAAGGATCCTGTCTGAGGAGTGGTAGACAAGTTTGTGAGCTAGCATCCTGCCAAAGGAGCTGTAGGTGTGTGCAGCACAGCAAAAAGCACAATCTAATTTTTAACGGTTAGTTGGGTTTCTGGTCACAGCCTTTCCCTGCCACCACATCTCCCCTTTCTCCTTTAGCAGCAGACAGCAGTTGTGTACTGGTGCTCCCGGTTGGCTTATGGGAATCCTCTCCACATGGCACAGTGTGCCAAGCTCAGCTGCAGTGTGGAAAGCACGGAGCACAACATGAGCCCAGGGCCATGGCAAGCTGGGGAAGATGGCTCACTGGGATAAAGTAAGCAGAAAGTAGCCCTTCTCAGACCACAAATCTCTTATTTCTTTCTACAACTGTTTACACAGTTAAAAAGACCCCACTGCTGGCAGTGACTCAAGAGAGCTAGCCCCCAGGGAGATAAAGCAGATTGAAAAGGGTTAAAAAAAAAAAAACCACAAACCCTAAACAACTATCAACATCAAAACAGATCTCACTGTCTCCTCCCCACATCATGACCACCACCCTCCCCTAAGATAGCCACACTGAGCACCATGGCAAGTTGCTTGCACAATTAAGTTTCATTTGCTCATAGCAACCCTGTTGAGCTCAGACTACTGTCAAGGTGGAGTCTTGGCAGCTCAAATCACCATCTTTGCTAGGCATGTAAGTAAAAATACTGAAATGACGTTATGTGCAGAGAGCATCTGAATGCTAGCGAAGTGCCATTAAATAGATTCTAACATGAGAAGTTTACCACACATTTTCTTCTCATCAGCTGGAAAAACCATCAGCAGCCTCTCCTCAGACAAGAATTCTTCCCCTGCTTTAGGGAAAGAAAACCAAAAAACCAACACACCCCAAAAACCCCACAGCAAACACACAAGCCTGCAAATAGACATACTGTAGCAACACACAAGCAAGCAGAGACCCCCGTTTATCTGTCCCTGCATTTTGGTCTCAACAACTCAAACCTCCACAGACACTCTGAACAAAAGGAACAAAAGCTGAGTAGTCTAGGAGCAGCAGGGGACAGAAGCACTGCTTCCAAGTCACCAGAGCAAACCTATGCTTCAAGAATTTGTCTTATACCCACCAAAATATTTTTCCCCTCTAATGGACAATCAAGGGGACACTATTTCACCCAGAACAATCTAAAACTGTTAGCAGCAGTAACCTCCAACCCAAACATCCTCACACTGTCACTATTACAGTTGTGGATCAGCCCCTGTGTATAGGAGAAGGCTGCTTTCTGCAACAGCAGCTCCCCTTACAGCATACCCCATTTTGTCCATAAGCACTAAGCGCACAAACACTGGACTGCCCCTCCACACAGCTTAAGGTGGACAGCAGATGTGAACTCTTGACTGCAGGAATAAGAAATGCAAGACCAATCCAAGGTACTGTGCGTGCTTTGATTAATGACATTCACAGTACTTTGGGAGCCAAAAGAAAGGAGATGGAGAGATGGGCTCCTCTATGGCAGCAAGCAAAATGAAAAGTGCATTGCTTTTGCTTTTTGAAGGAGGACTAGAAAAACAGCCACAGCTCTGCAGAGTCTAAATAAAATCTAGCTCCAAACGTCACTAAACAGTGACTACATTTCACTAATGCTACCATTAGCATTAATGCTAGTTTATATGTTTTTAGGAAGGAAGCAATTATTAATAAATCCTAGCTGAGCTGCCTGTGGGATAGAAAGACTTTTTTCATATTTATTTTCCACCATACTGCCCTGCAGTGACATTCAGTTAGCTGTGCAGGTTAAGCAGAGTACATCAGGCTTCTAAAGCTGGGTAAGCCCATGTGGAAGCAGTTATGTCAGTTACGAGAACTATTCTAATTATTCCACTTACATAACTATTACAGATACATCATTTAAATCTTACAAGAGTTAGGTCTTTGTTCACGTAAAACAATGCATGAAGAAGACTAGCATAGTAGCTCAGCAAATACAAGTAACATGAGGAGACAGTACATGTTGGATTTTGTATTATTCAGGCTAATAAGTAACTGAGCAGAAAACTTAAACTTTTGCTTTCAGCAATTAGAAACAAGACAGGGCTTTGAACAGGCAAAGGTCAAAGCCAGCCTTTTATTTGTTCACAACACATTTATTTGTTCCCTTACAGAGTCAAGGATAAAAATCTCTCACTGATATAAAATTGTTTAGATCAGGCTACATTACTCTCTACAGAGAGCAAGAATGATCATACACTGACTGAAAACTAGTTTCCAAAGTCTGATTGATCAGGTAGGATTTTATTCTATTCCATGTTACCTATGCCTGGACATAACTAGTACAACTGCAACAGCTCCAACTGCAATTCCATGACTAATTACACCTAGGATTACACCTAGGTGATGTTTTCAGAAACCAGAATTGAATGTTTAGAAGCTACCCAATGCCCAAGTTGATAACCACTGCTTACAGCTGGCTCCTAGAGGCTATACATGCAACTAATATCCTTCATCTGTCTTTTCTGCCCCATGGCAGTTTCAAACCCTCCCTTCCCAGAAAGTACTCATTAGCCTTCCACACAAACCCATACACATTCTGCACTTTCCCCTTCCAGTACCCTCAGCTCCCTCTGTATGCTTCAAATGCACACTTTAACTAAGCAAGCACGGCAAGAGAGAAGTCACGTCTGGACCAGAAGAATCTTTGGGGGTTTTGTTTGTTAAGTGTTTGTTTTCAAATGTATGACACTGGCTAATATGCTAAATAAATAGGGAAAGAGTGAATCAACAAACACAACATAAGCTTAGCTTATTTAAGAAGCTATGCTAAAAACCCTACACCTTTAGGACAAACCAAACATTTATTTAATCAAAATAATTTGCAGAAGGACCAGAAGCTACACAATTGACTGTAACAAAGGCATACGTTCTCTCCCTTCCAAATAAAACCATAACTGACACCGTATGAAAAAAGTGTTTTGGGACATCCACAAGAAGGTTTTGTTTTGTTTTCCACAGATTTACCAGTTTTTACTGATCACAAGTTAGCTTCAAATGTGAAATATGCTCATTTTCTTAATTTTGTATGAGACCCTACTAAAGGCACAACATGAAACTATCAGCTGCACTATGCTGTAGAACATGTTAAAATTCACTGAAAGAACACGAGGGATTTGAACAAGGCCTTAAAACAAAGTTGCCATAAAGGATCAGTATGAGTAACAAACGTCTCTGGAAGATCTCATGTCAGCCGTATGTTTGTCCTGTAAGACAACAGGCCACATTAACACTTTAGAACACACATTCTGCACTGGAATCTGATGAATCTTCTAGGACCTTAAAGACACCAATTTTTTCCTTTTTCATTTTTTCAGAGGTCTTCATTTGATCTAGGATTAAAACAAAAATGAACAGTAAGAGAAGAAATATCTCCATTCTTACTATTGCAAACAAAAGTGGTATGTATTTTCGCTCCTTCATCAATATACTGCAACTAGAACTTTGTGCTTGAAAATGTTTCAATTGTGTACTTTAAGAAAAACGATTCCAAACACCTCTGGCTAAATCTGAATAGAGATAAGCAGTTTTAAAATCTGCCTGAATGAGTCTCATTTTCCTGAGAAGAAAGCAGAGCGCAGTAAACTTATTTAGCAAAGTTACTAAGAGAAACACAGAAAGTTACTGCTCTCCTAAGCAATATTCTTTTCTAAAAAAATCAAAGACCTACATCTTGTCTTCCGAAGCACTTGTAATCATGACATTGCTCTTAGAGGGAATATAATGCTAACGACAAAAAAGTGGTTTTTTATCAAATTTAAAATTATGAATTACAGGGATTGGAGGTAGCATTTCAGTTTCTAAAGCATTAAGTGCAGTTAGCTGTAGTAAATATTGAGTATGTAATGCTAGACCATATCTTTCCATAAAGAATTTTTTGACAATTTCAATATACTAATATTGCTTAGTGCTGATTTGGCACCTTCTCCAACTTGGAAAGAGAAATCAGATTGTTTCACACTCTGAACTTGTAGAGACAAACCACCTTATCAGTACATCAAGAATAATTTTCTATAATAGCAGTCAGTTAACTGAAATAAGCAGTTTCATAAAACTTTTATTTTTAGATAATCTAGGAGAAAGAATTTAAGTACAGTAACAGTTCTCCTAAGGCAAAGTTATTTATTTTATACATGTCTCACATTTTAGGCTATCATTTTTACTTCTAAATTCTGTAATGACTGTATTTTCTTTATCTATGCTTTAAGGCTTCTCTCCTAAAGATGCCAAAGGAAACAAATTATATTAAATCTAGTTTAGACTAATTGGACAAGAATTTTTTCCTCTCTCAGAAAAGATTTTTTAAATGATATTTTGGCCAGATCAATCACTAGAATTCGCAGACCACCTCAAAATTATTTTTTTTTTTTAGATATCTGATCCCCTGACAAGCCATAGTAACTCTGAAAAGCCTATTTTTTTTCCACAAAAAAGGTTACAACTGTATTTTGAATTATGATAGTATCAAAACAGATTTTTAAGCAAGTTTTCAGAAATAAATATCTTCTAAGGACCATTTTTATTTTGATCAATTACAGCAACTTATAGGGAAAGTGCCTTTGCAGAACACCTGCTAATCTATGCCTTTCATTCACAGTATGCTCAGGGCACACTATGCATGATTGTGGTTTTCTGTAACACTTAAATGAGGAGTTATTTCTTCTTCAGCAAATTAACGGTTAGACTCATGATCATAAAGGTCTTTACCAACCTGAAGTACTTTATGATTTTAAATCCTATTGGAAATGTCAGCAAATAGGCAAAGGGTCCTTCTTTAGATGTACAGCACAGCTGTAGGGAAGTGAATCAATGGCAGCCTTCTACATATAAAGACCCTTACAAAATATGAATCAGGAAAAAACCAAAACAGATGAAAACTCTGACTTACCAATAAGATCACTTCTATCCAAGAGTAACTCTAGATCTTTATCACTAATCACTTTTTCTTTAGATCCTTTAACCTCCCTGTTGAGGAAGAAATAATAACTCTTAATACAGATAAAAGCATGTTACACTTACTATTGCATCTAAGTCAGTTTTCCCACACAGCAGAATCCCTAGTACACTGATCCACATAAGACAAGACTTCATAACAAAAGAGAGCTATTAACAGCTGCTTGCAAGCTGCAAGTTGCAAACTCACTGCCCAAGGAAAATACGAAATCTGCATACCTCTCATAGTCTCTGGATTTCAGTAATTCTATTAATTCTTGGGGGTCCAGGCAGCTCTTTGACTGTGCTAGACCAGATTTGCCACCTTTAAACTGATCTGTAAGAAAGGAGAAATTTTCAGGAAGTACACAGAGGCAAGAATAAATTCTTTAAATTGTTAAATTGATGCTGGATGCACATACTGAACAAATTATTCTTGCACATCAAAACTAATGCTATGTTTCATTGGTTCAGCCCTCAGGTAAACACACCTTACACCCAGAGCATAACTGGTGAAAAAAAGTCTGTGGTACATGAAGAGTTTCCATGCAGGCCTGTCACCTTCTAGCTGTAGTATGCAGAACTGACAGAAACACCAATTCAACATGCACACACACAAAGAGCAGAAAAGCCATTAGTTCTACTTACAGTAAAAACATTGTAAATAAAGTTAGATGGTGGATGCTGAAGTTTGTTCCTTTTGTATTGTAAGCTAGTTGAAACAGAGTAAGCAGTATTAACCACAAGATAAGAAAGGTGGGAATGACGTGGTTTGCAGAGACCATCCCTTCCTTGAATGGGCTAGACAGACACATCAAAATAATATGCCCGACACATTGGTTTCTTAAAAGAGATTATGCTAATGTCTATCAACACACAAATCTGGGTGTCAGCCCAAATAGATAAAAAAACTACACAAAATTATTACTTAACTAAAGCTGCACACAAAGCCAAGCTCAGTCTTGCACAGTTCAAGGAGATGGGAAAGGCTCAGTATTCTCTGCCAGATTTCCTCAGTTTTTACCAACACATGCATCCATTTTATTAAGAAGTCTTAATCTATCCCTTTCACACACTCACTGCTGTTCTTTCCTATGTCTTGGTTTCAGAAGTCCTCCCCACATCTTTTCCTACCTCCTTCCAAAGACTGGCTGTTTTTCTGTCAAATGCAAATCAGATGCAAGTTCAAGAGGGGTTTGAGTTACAAGATTCTCTCACTCATTAACATCTTCTGCTGTGACACACAAGATCCAGATCCCATCATACATTATTTATCAGTGATGCAGTCCCTCCCTTTTAGTTTGCAGATTTTCACAAGCTATATGGCACTAAATTAGTACTGTACAGGTCTTGGGTTGCAATAACAGTGACACATTAAAGACCCTATCAAGCATCTAACATTTTAAACAGAAGCTTCTGTCTGTCACCTCCTCTTGGTCTCACACATACTAACTTAACTAAAACCATGCTGGTTCTCATACAGTTTCTCCTAGGCAACTTTCTTCAATAAAATGGAAGCATGAGACAGAAAGAGTTACCTAGTGCTAAGTCCACAAAAGCACCATTTTCCAAAAAAAATCCAGTTCTTAAGCTCCAGTACTTGTACTGTACACACCTTATGTGGTTAGACATCACTGAAAGGTCTGACTTCAGTAAGCTTTGTGATATCCCTTCCTCATTCACTCCCCCAAAATTCCAACACTTTTTTAGATGTTCAAAATTACAAGATATATTACATCTCTTTTACATCTACACACTAGATCCAAAGGTTTCTGGAAGGGACGTTTGTAAGTAAACTGCAAGATTAGATATGATTCACCAATAGTTACTAAGATAGTCAACTTGTGGCAAAACTGAAGGCATGACCTAACTTGACACTTAGCCTCCTTCCAGTATAAGTAGTCCCAGTTTTCATGGCTACTTAAGTACATGGTAGTCATCTACTATTAGAGGCTGTTATGGTTTGGGTTAGAACAGAATTAATTCTGTTCAGTAACTGTATTTTCTAAAAGGTATTCCAACCACATACATAATATCATATCAGCTTTCCCCCCCACACACACCTTGCCTGGACTGTCCCTTTAAGAAACCTGAGATCCCCAGGTGTTCCCCCCATTGGGAAGCCAGGGGAACCTTGGGAATTTGTTGCTGGAGTTTTGTTAAACTCCTGGGCACAAGGTTCTGTTCTGTGTGCTCATCTTGCCACTTCGGTTTTAACTTCAGATTGGACCATAATCAAATAATTAATTCCTAATTTTTTCTTTCTTAAATTAGTCATTAATATGCCTACAAAGAGTCAGACAACAGTCCTGGCAGTCACACCAGGACAGCAGTGGCAAACAGATTACAAAGAAAATGGATAAAGCTAGGATAAAGGAAACATTTAACTAAGATTAGCTAGCATCATCCAAAACCAGCAGCAAACCACAGCTTAGGCTTGAAAAGCAATGCACTGTGCTGTACAAGTCACAAGTGTAGCCTTCCTGTCCCTTTCTGCCATCATGAAAATTCTTTTTTCCCCCTCCTCTTAATATACTAATGAGAAATTCTTAAAACTCCTTTAAAGTTTAATAAAAGGCTAATTTTTGTCAGAGGCCCACACCAAGTTACAAGAATTATTGCATTTTTCAAGTAAGCTTAGCATCTGGAAAATGCTATAGGGAGCTGCTGTCCAAATACCACAGACAGTAAGCTACAGAAGCAAAGCAGGATTTCTGTAGCACCCAAATAAGAGAAAATTACCCTCAAAACAGATAGTTCAACCCCACTGTCTAAAGACTTTCAATTATGACCAGCTAGATAATAAAAAATGCAACAAAAATCACCATTGCTCTGCAAACAAAATAAAGGACTGTTGTTCCATTCAGCACTGATTAATTGTTCAAAGCAACCATCCTACTGTGGTTGTCGCACACTGTTCTTAAATTCAGAAGGAAAGATACAAACAGAATGCAGAAATTTTGTACAGCGATTTCACAGCTCTAGCATTTACAGTCTCAACCAAGTTTAGTAGAAATTCCCCAGAAAAAAAACAACTTTCTACAGTCTCTACTCATTTTACTAATTTTAGTAGGAACATTCCCTACTTAAGGAAGTTTGCCAGTGCAACTGGAAAAATCTACAGCTAAACTTCACATTATGAAACCCTGCTGTAGATGTCATTGGGTAGACAAATTGCTCCAAATAATGAATTGTTACAAATTAAACTGCAAGCAGTACTGCTTTTCAAATTACATTCTGGTTCATTTAATTACAGTTAAAAGAGACAATCAACTCATCATCATCATCTACCCCCAGCATTTTCCAGGCTAAAAAGTCTAGAAACATTTGGGTCAAACAATCATCTTGCTGACAAGCTGCCAACAAGCCCAGAGCTCCATCTACGATTTTATTGCCTAGTTTTACCTGTATTTCTTCCAGGTAGGCTCTTTGTCCCAAACTTCCAAAAAGCTTTAATTTGCTGCAGAAGTTATCCACAATCTGTCTTAAGAATGCATTTTGAAAAGCAGTACTATACAGTCAATTGTTGGATAAAGATTTTTGCACTAAGAAAAAATACTAAGCAGTCACAAAACAGAACAGCAAGGGATCTCTCTTGAAATTTAAAGAAGCAACACATGCTTACAGGAAGTTGCAAAATGAAAGATACTAACTTTTGTGGATAATCAGCTTCTCCAGCTTCCTTTTGGCAGCAGCTCTCTCCACAATCTTCTGGTCAATAGTATTTGCTGTCACAAGACGATAAACAACAACCGGCTTTGTCTGGCCAATTCTGTGACACCTGTCTTGGGCCTGCAAGTCCGACTGGGGGTTCTGAGAAGATTAAGAAACAACTTAGCTGCACATCATTAACCCATTTTAAGAGACATACCACAGAGAGCAGTTTCAATAGTGAGCTCAGAGTCAGTGCTGAACCAGAAAGCTGGGCAGTTACGGTATAATAAGACTCTACATGTGTCTACTCAAATTCACCTATGCCAAGCTCTGCTGTTGTGGCTGGACAGCAACAGTAACCCAACCAGCTCAGACTGCTCCTGCACTATGCGGGTCTGTTAAAAACTGCAGCATTTGTTTAAAATCACAAATCTAGCCAAAAGGTGTTAGTTTTAGGTTTGTGGAGGTTTATGATGGAGGATAAGAAAAGGAATTTAAAATGTTTGCAGCAATTTCTGAAGCTGATTTAGCTCTCCTGAAGCTGAATAGTCACAGAAACAGTAGAGTTTGTCTATTAAAAGAGTGGAGATGAGGAGGTCCTGAGTCATTTCACAGAAACACAGAATGTTAGGAGTTGGAAGGGACCTTGAAAGATCATCTTGTCCAACCCCCCCTGCCACAGGATTCCTTAGACCAGGTCACACAGAAGTGTGTCCAGACAGGTTTTGAGTATCTCCAGAGAAGGAGACTCCACAACCTTCCTGGGCAGTCTGTTCCACTGCTCTGGCACCCTCACCATGAAAAATTTTTTTCTTATATTCACACGGAACCTCCTATGCTTCAGCTTATAGCCATTGCCCCTTGTCCTGTCACTGGGCTTCACTGAGGAGAGCCTGACCCCATCCTCCTGACACTCACCCATTTCTTTTCATACTCATCTTCTTCCCAGTCTCCAGACTCATGAGGAACGTCAGAATCCTAGCTACCTAAAAACACAGGTGGCAAGTCTCTGGAGGAAATTCAAGGGGCTGGTACTAACTTGGCAGCTGTTGGAAACAAGGACCCTGTAGAAAGTCTGGCTACACTAAAACTTAAATCAAAAGAAAGGAACACATCTTCAACAGTAATAAAAAAAAAGATCTTGCTTTTGGTGTCACTCAGGGGCAAATAGGTTTGTTCTGGAAACCAACTCTACTGTTGTATTCAATAAGCTAGGACTTTTCAAACAAGGCTCTATATTTAATGTATAACTTGTTTGCATACACTACTTATGACTATCTTTATGTAACACTGCATGGAAGTTACAAAAGTGGTCTATACCAAATGACTATTAAAAAAGCAGCAATAGAGAAAGCATTTTATGACACATATTAGGTTAACAGTCTTGTCAACATACCCAGTCACTATCATATATGATAACTGTGTCTGCTGCAGTTAAGTTAATGCCCAAGCCTCCAGCTCTTGTACTCACTAAGAACAGGAAGACTTCAGGGTCAGTATTAAATTGATGCATCTGGAAGAGAATTTAGGCTATTAAAAACAGCAAACAGATCAAACACAATGTAGCTTGTATTTTGAGACCTGTGTTTAAAAGGATGAGCACAGATAAAATACAGCATGCACTGCCAGAGGCCAAGCTAAGGCTTTAAAAAACATTGCATGCATTTGGGACAGGATAAGACCAAGAAGTGAAACAACTATTTCCTTATCCTATGATTCCAGTCAATAAGTTGTCTAACACACAGAGTGGAGATGGCTATAGGGAAGTATAGTCCAAATCACATTCACCTCCATCCATTTGTGGGGATTTTTAGGAATTGGAGAAAAACAACACCCAGTGATACAATTTCTTCCCCAGCATGAGCACAGTCCAAGCTGGCAGAGCCTAAAAATCTACCTGATTCTTGACACAAGCAACACTCTAAAATACTGATGCCAACTTGACCATAACTTCTAGCCATCATGCATACCCCCTTCTCTACAAAACCAAGAGTAACTTTCTGGCTTCCTACTCAGCATCTAGCCTAGCTTGCTTCCACTGAAATATGTTTCCAAGTGTGAGCACAGCTCCCACTAGGTCTGCAACACCTGCTCTGCTTAGTCTGACCACCCACATGCTCGTAAGAAAACTGGAAGAGTACATTAATTTTCACAACTTTGAACACAGCAGAGAAAAAGAAACCAGGCCACAGTGCTTGGAAATCAGCTAGCCAAGCTCTCTAAAAGCCCCATATCCTCTAGGATCTTCTAGACATCAGCATCTGCAGCATCAGCAGGAAATCATGGAGCTAGGAAGAGCCTTGATGAACTTAGACTGGTGACGTGAAAGATTTCTCATTCTGCACCCATACCATGCTGTGGCAGCACACAACCAACTCCTAAAAATCCCCACAAGTCAGCAGTACAACATTTTACCAGCTTAATAAAAGTCACTATAGCACGCTAACATGTTGCTAGTTAGCCTTTCCTCTTAAAGGATCAGCTCTAACAGTAGAAACCTAAGTGTTTAGGGGTTCAGCTTTCCTCAGCCACACTGTGGCACAGAAAAAAAAATGGGGCAAAGGGAAACACAATCATCTACCACTGTTCTTCCGTATCTTTGTAAACACTGGTGCATACCTTGGAGATCTGCTGGCAATTGCAGCACATCTCCTAAACACACCCTGTGTACTTCCCTCTGTGTATACATTGCTCTTTTACATCCCTGCAAATCCTCAGAGCTTGTCCAGAAGCACTCTGCCTGGATGCATTTCATGATAAATATATGCCTTTGCAGTAGGGTGTTCTGTGGTTATTTGAAACCATCACAAGAATCCAAGAACAAAGGATTATGCAACAGTCCATACAGAATTTCAGGCTGAAGTTACAGGTGTCCCACTAAGTACAAAACTCCCATTTCCTGGAAATCCACTTGATTTTGCATTAGACAAAGTATGCTTCCATAGATGCTGTCACTGCAACCTGGATGCTAGAAAACAATACGTGCAGGGGTAAAACTGGCATTAGTATCTGCCGCAATCTAGATATATTAAATACTTCACATTTGGGCAGAGTATGTTTTAGGCATACACCAATGTATCAGCTAGTAACACATTTCACTGCTTCAGTATTTCTGAGCTGCAGATATTAAAAGTAGCAGCAAGGATTCAGCATAGATGTCTCTTGCCTATTAAAGGCTAAATGCTGCATGTAATCACATCCCAGTGTCACAGGAACAAGCAGAATTATTAACAGGCTCAAAGGGCATGTATATCTACTTACATTTTCTTCTCTCTCTGAGTAGGACATAGAGCCATCCAATCGACTAAATTTGAAGTCTCTCAGATAGCAGTAATCCATCAAAATGTCAAGCATCATAGTCATTTGTGAGAACAGCAAGACCTACAAAACCAGGAAGATTCCTTAGTACCATTATTTTGGTTACAAGGAGACTATGTTTCCCCCCAAATCCTTAGTTTCACCTTATGTCCTCTTTTCTTCAGTTCTGGAAGCATCCGGTCCAAGAGTAGAAACTTGCCTGAATTCTTTACTAGATCTTCATCAACCTTAGAACAGGGGAGATGGGATCATGTGTTAGGAGGGAAGAATACCAGAGGTTTCCCTGACTCAGAAGCACCAACAAAATCTGTCTGAAAGCTTCTCACAGAAACAAGTTTGTACCATGTACCTTTTTTTTTAACTAAAGGTATAAGAGTAGAAGCAACAGTAATTTTAGCAAACTACATTGAATCAGTCCAATCATGATAAAACTAATTCAAACCCCACTTCATATGATCAAACAATTAAAAAAAACCCCCACTAAATAGTTTTCACTTAATTTCTGGAAAGGGAAGCCCTAGCAATTTTATTTCTTCCACATGGAAAAAGAGTTTTTGTTTCTTTCCCAGCTTGCCATTAATGCATAAGGCTTCCACCTGCTGGATATAAGGAAGCACGGTTGAACAAAATACCATAAGTCAGTCAAGCGACTAAAGTTGACAGAACACGTTTTCACACTGCTACCCAAGATCCCCCTGTTGCTTGAGAGAGTTTGTTAGATCTAATTCTTGCTATGGGCTAAGATATAACAACTTCTCAGGTCAGAGCCATATAGCAGACACCTCAATAATTCCTACTTAATTTTCCTGCAAGTAGTGTCAACTGTCAAACAGTCTGCATTTTCTATACATTAACTAATTTCCCTTTGTTACCCAGACTGGGCTATCTTGCTTTTGTATGCACTGACTTTACATTGAAAAACTTCAACAGCTTGCTCCCGAGTGCAGCTGAATCTTATCACCTACTGAACAGGAAACATGACTACACTTGCCCACAAATCTACATTTAGAATGTGCAAGCAACTTCCAGTTGTTCAAGATTCTTTCAAATCGAATTACTTCACACTTTCCTACACTGCCAAATGTTTTGTGTAGATTAAACTACTAACTGGTCTTTGTGATGCAATTTGGATTTTTTCCCTTTTGAGGAAGGATACTGTATTCTCTGACTTTGCTGTACTTGGTACAGCCCTTCAGCAACTCACACTAAGAAGTCACCACCACACCTCCTGCAGTGTGTACAAAGCATTGTTTCTGTTTTGAAAATTAGCCTTTGAGAGGAGAGCTTGAGGCAGATCCTAAAGTACTGTGAGTCAATGGAACTGTTGGAATTCAGTAACTTTGCTCCCAGCAGATGAACGCTGACATTATGAAGAACAGTACAGCAACATTTTGCAAAGCCTAAGTGGGCACAGAGGCTGAACTGGTCTCTGCAACTGTTGCTGCAGAAAGGTTCAAATAATGATTCAGTACACTGCTGCAATTCAGTGGGGAGGCATATGTCAAATATATTGAAAAGGTCATTCTTTACTGTTGTTAGCTGACAGTCTATTGCCTTTTAATGGCTGGAATCATTTTTGTCATAGTCCTTTTTAAAATATGTACCTTGAATTGTTGTGTAGCAGGGTCCAATGGATATTCAATAAGATAGGGGTGATTACAACATTTCCTCAATAACATCATAATATTCTGCAGTTTAAGGTTCACCTCTGAATCCATGGGAATGCTCACTTCTACCACTGGCCTGGAAAAAGATACATTATCTTGTTAGTACAGAAAGCTTCTCCGTATTATGCTACAAATACTGAAGAAACAGTTAATAAAACTAAAATCAAGCAGAGTATTCACACACACACTGTCAAATATCCTCAATATCCCTCACAGTAAAACTATTATCAAACAAATTGTTTCCTAGTGCCACAGCTGGCACTGAAGGCACAAAAGTTTGCCATTATTTATTGGCTTAAAATATAAAAGGGCAGTCAGTAGTAACCAGAAGCAGAAAAAAACAACTTGTTCAAGCCACTCAGCAGAACAGGGAAGAGAAGCAAGCCTTCTCTAAAACAAATGGTCTAAACTCCTAAGGAACAAGACATAATTGCCGTTTCAAAATCAGCTCTCTGCCTATCCCATTTCAGTCACACGTACACATAGCAAGATTCACAAGGAATACAGCTACTTAGCTCTTGCACATCTAAGTACCATCTCCAACTTAAGGGATCCATGTATACCATAAAAATAACACAAGCATAATAGTTAAGTGCCTGTTCTTGCAAAGTACACTGGACTACTATAAAAATCTAGCAAAATAAATACGATTTCAACCCTGAAGATTAACCTAGTTTCTCTGAGCCAATGAAAGATACGCCACTGAACGTAACTGTACACTGGAGACAAAAGGTTTAGCTGAACCTAGCAAAGCCTGCAAAATCTAGCAATAAGTAAAGCTCTTCAGCTTTTTGTCCTCATTGTTAGCTGTAGCCAGAACCCAAGCTATTACAATGAAATTTTAACTACCAAATAACAAAGATAAAGCAGTCCTCCCTGACTGGCACCCACCACCGTCTTAGACCTTGAAGTATTGCTGAAACCACAGTTCATGTCCAAAAAAATACTAGATAAAAAGCAAAGAAACAAACCAGAAAGCTACAAAGATAGTGAATTAAGAGATGCCATTCTTCTTGATCAAATAGAATAAGCAAAGATTTGGAAGAAACTATGAGAGATAATAATAATAATATCCTCATCTTCTTTAAGGGCAGTCACCTTTCCTTTTCTACTTCCTCTTGCATTTTGCTGATCAATTTTTCCAAGTCATCAGCTGAACTATTATGTTCTTCACAATAATCAACCACTTTTCGACTACGGCGTTTTGGTCGGCCAGTAGGACTCAACTCAACCACTTCTTCCTGTGGGAAATCATAACATTGCCATCAACAGCAGAAAGATTCAGATTCAAATGCTTATACTGACCCAAGAATTCTCAATACTGAGAAGAGGTCTCAGTGATTCAGGTTGCCCAAAGAGGTTGTGGATGCCCCATCCCTGGCAGTGTTTAAGGCCAGGCTGGATGTGGCCCTGGGTGACCTGGTCTAGCAATTGGCATCCCTGCCCATGGCGGGGGGGGCAGGGGAGGTGTGTGGAACTCGATGATCTTTAAGGTCCCTTCCAACCTGGCCATTCTATGATACGCATCATGCCATACTCAGACCCAGCAGCTGTTAAGTTTTGCCCAGTAGAAAATGCAGCCCAAATTTTACAGGTCTACAATTGTAGATTTTGAAAGCTTCTGCTTGACTTTTAAAAGCTGCATTAGTACCTTACTGATTTTACAGCAGGAACTGTCAATTCTACAGAAGCTGTCATCTTTTTCCCCCAAGCTAAAAGTGATCAAGAAATTCATGCTCATTTGTGTCAGTCCTGTGCCTACTGATGCCAGTTACAGTATATGCCATTGAAGTAGATAATAAAAGAATCGGACAAAACCTTGAGCAGAATTGGTTTTAGTTACAGTGGTAACCAATGGCAAACCATTAATGGCAAGCATAGTTCTAACATCTGTTATCAGCAGATACCTCATTATTTCCAAGAAGTTTCCTAATGGTACGATTTACAATGGCAGTATAGAAGGTTTCTTGCTTCTTTGCCAGTGGTGCATATACCACAACTTCTCGTTTAGGAGGAACCTCAAGAGCAACATCAGATTTCAGTCTTCTCAGTAAGAAAGGTGTCAGAATCTGAAATGTTGAGGAGGTGTGTTACAGTTACTCAAAGCTCTCAATGTAGCTAGCTTAAAAACAAATACACACAAATAGCTCTACTGGTATGTTGTTTCAACAATTTAACAAAAGGGAGTTAATTTGCAGAGGTCTGTTTTTGGTTTGTTTTTTTTTAATATAGATACCTGCTCCAAAACTTTTACACACATACTGGTAATACATGTTTGAACAATACATCCATTGATATTTGAAAAAATTTTCAAGTGTTTAATAAGGGTGCAATAGCAACTTCTACAGATCTTTCAAATAATTTTCATTAGCTGAAAGTAATTTTTATTATGAAACAGCTCATTTTGATTATTTCTTAGATCAAGTTACTTCAGGAAAGTCCCAAACCTTTAAAGAAAATAAACTGTCACTGACGATTTTATCTAGAAGATACATATTGCATCTCTCACCATCAGCTTATGGTGGGGAAAACGATAATTCTGTAAGCATTTACACATCCTCTTCAAAAAAAAAGTTTAGAGTGTTAGATTGTTTTTGAAGACAGGCATATTATACAACTACTTGGTCAAAAAGTAGTCTGTTGGACACAAAAATTACATGAATTCCCTCAAAGTTATCTTCCAAGAAAATAAATATACTAATTAAATCTCTTGGCAAAGAGAAGCAAGCAACCTCAATCAAGTTTGCCTAATATCAATTCAGTTCCAAGTATAAAAATGAATCATTATCAAAGAGGAATATTGTTCCTTTCAGCATTCAGAAGTACTGTGAAGTTTGAAAAAAAAAAACAACAAAACAAACCAACCACAAACCACAAGTCTAAGAAAGTTCACAAATGACACAATAAGCGCCTCAGGCCCAGAATTCAGCTCCACAAACAAGATTTTGACATACTTCATAATGGTCAATGTTAGAAATAAACCATGGAAAAACAACACCACAAAGTAAGTGAAAACCTGATGCAGCATATGCAAGATGTTTTGTTCCCTTTCTTTAGCAATAATATCTTCAGCAGTTTCTGTAATGCTGGTAATATCAAACCAGGATTCAAAGCTATAAAAACAAAGAAAAAAATTATTCTTCTCTTATCCTGTGATTTCAGAAAAACAAAGCATCAATATCTACCATGAATAGAAGGTGAACAGGAAATATACCCGAAATAAACCCGTCAATTCAGATGTTTGAAGTTTTAAGTGGTTGGTAAAATAACTTGTGTTAGTTGGAATATTCAATATGATCTATTATATTCAATCTAGTCAATATCTTTTTCAAAAATTATTCTGAAGACTGTTTTGGCAATGTTCTTCCACCTTACACCCTACTGCTTCAGAAAGAACCTGTCTCCCACAGGTCCCATGTTCGCCAGCCGTACACAGCTTTCTCCAGCACCATAGAGAATCTCAAGCAGCACTACGCCCTTATGAGACAAACATCTCTACCTTCAGATACTCATCTTAGCTCAGAGTTGAGCTTCCACTATTCACAGAGATGACAGTTACTTTCTTACTTTCTGAAACAACTACGTGTGAAGGCAAGACACTTCAAAGATTTTGCCACCACATAAAGATATCAAATTACAACCATACCATAAAATAGCTCTTCACACACTGATAGATTATTGTTAACAATTAAAGAGTCACAATAATGCTCAAATAGAACAAAGGGGAATAGTTTTCACTAGCAGATCACAACCTACCTTTTCAAATCATCAAACACATCTGGCAACAGGAAGTTAAGCAATGACCAAAGTTCTGCCAAGTTGTTTTGCAGTGGAGTACCAGTCAACAGGAGTTTATTGTCTGCATTAAATCGTTTCAATTCTCTGATAAGACGGCAGTTCATATTTTTAATCCTGTGACCTTCATCTACTATCAAGTATTTCCAGAAGCAGTGCTACAAAAAGAAAGGATACTTCAGTAAATCTCAGCATTACTCCACCAAAACATGTGCTAGATTTGATAAACAACACTAACGGATAATGGGATCAAGTTTGCAGATACCATCAAGCTGGGCAAGACTGTTCATCTGCTTTAGAACAGGAAGGCTCTGCAGAGGGATCTGGTAAGGCTGGATTAACAGGCCAAGGCCAATGGGATGAGGTTCAGTAAGGCCATGTGGCAGGTCCTGCACTTGGGTCACAACAACCACACGCAATGCTACAGGCTTGAGAAGCAGTGGCTGGAAAGCTGCCTGGAGAAAAGGAACCTGGGGGTGCTGGTTGACAGTCAACTGAACATGAGTCAGCAGCGTGCCCAGTGTGATCCAAAGCAGTGTGGCCAGCAGGACTAGGCAGTGATAATCCCTCTGTACTCAGCACTGGTGGTGCTACACCTCAAATACTGTGTCCAGTTTTGGGCCCCTCACTAAAAGAAAGACACCAAGGTGCTGGAGTGTATCCAAAGAGGGGCAATGAAGCTGGTGAAGCACCTAAAGCAGAAGTGTTGTATGAAGAGTGGCTGAGGAAACTGGGGTTGTATGTCCTGAAGAAAAGGGGCCTCAGGGGAGAACTTACCACTTTCTACAACTACCTGAAAGGAAGTTATATAGCAAGGTGTGTGTTAGTCTCTTCTACTAAGTAACAAGCAACAGGACAAGAGGAAATGACCTCAGGTAGCACCAGTGGAGGTTTAGATTAGAGATTAGGAAAAATTTATTCACTAAAAGGGTTGTCAAGCATTGGAACAGGCTGCACAGTGAAGTGATATGAGTCACCACCCCTGGAGATGTGGTGCTTAGGGACACGGTTTCATGGTGGACTTGCAGTGCTAGGTTTATGGCTGGACTTGATCTTAAAGGTCTTTTCCAACCTAAACAAATCTATAATTCTATTAAGACTGCCTGATATGCCTGTTACAGTTGTTTCTCACTTTGCTACAATAGAAGAGTTGAGTCCAAACAGTTAAAGCCATACATCTGCTTCATGGTAATTGCATTTAGAAAGCTTAGGTGATTACAATAAAAAATTCTTGGAGCGGGTCCAGAGGAGGGCCACAAAGATGATCAAAGGGCTGGAGCACCTCCCCTACAAAGACAGGCTGAAGGAATTTGGGTTGTTCAGCCTGGAGAAGGCTTAGAGGCGACCTTATAGCGACCTTTCAGTACCTGAAAGGGGATTATAGGGCAAAGGGAGAGAGACTTTTCTCCTGGTCTGATTGCAACGGGACACGGCGGAATGGCTACAAGCTGAAGGAGGAGAGATTTAGGCTGGAGATTAGAAGGGGGTTCTTTACCCAAAGGGTGGTGAGGCACTGAAACAGGTTGCCCAGAGAGGTTGTGGAGGCCTGGCGGTGTTTAATGCCAGGCTGGATGTGGCCCTGGATGACCTGGTCTAGTGCATGTGGCGTCCCTGCCCATGGCAAGGGGGTTGGAACTAGATGATCTTTAAGGTCCCTTCCAACCTCAGCCATTCTATGATTCTATGATATTTATACACCAAGTACAGCTTTTAGTCCAAGCCACCATCACCTGCAGAGAGGTAATGAAAAGAGCAGGAATACTGTAACTACCTGATTAACTTAATTTTTCAGATAGTATTCTGTTTGAAGTTCATAAGCATAAAATTCCAGAGCCACTACCACCAGGGAAACAGAAGTGAATGCCAGTGTAAATCCCACAGTATGACAGTCATTGGACAGACAGCATACAGGGTTTGTTTGTTTTTTTTGTTTGTTTGTTTGGGGTTTTTTTACTATATTCAAAAGCATTTCTATTAGTGATGAGGCACTTCACCCACCCCAGGGCCTTCAGGAGAACTTAGATACCTGCAGGGCATTTCTGTCTCGCATTGCTATTTCAAAGGAAGTAATGACCACAGGATAGATTTGCAGTGATCCTTGTCGCTGGTGGATTTTACGAACCAGTTTACGACGTTCCTGCTGAGCTCCATGATAGAGCATTAGTGGAATCTGAAAAAAGAGGTTTAGAACTCAGGTGAACTAAGCTTTAAACCTGAACAGAAGACAGCAGAAATAATTAACTCTCTTATAAGAAGGCTGTAAATACATAGTAAGTCATTGCACAGTGTGTAGTAACCACATTAAATAACTACAATTAAACTCATGTCCTATATAGAGAAAGTTTCAAAGGAAATAATTAGAAGAATAATAAAATAATTAGTTTTTTTAAACCTAATGAAGAAACAGCTTCATTTCTTTTACCTCTGGAGTAAATCTCTTGAATTCAGACATCCAATTTGGAAGAGTAGACAAAGGACCACATACTAAGAATGGACCAGGGACTCCTCGCTCCACCATCAGTGCTATTGTTGCAATACACTGGATTGTCTTCCCTAGCCCCATTTCATCAGCTAAAATGCCATTGATACCATTTTCCCAAAGCATCTGCGTACACAGAAAAAGAAATGTAAATGTACAATAGCTAACACACCTTAAGAAAAATAAACATTTTAAGGAACACACCACCTGTGGAAACTTTCTACTAGGCACATTTAGTATTAACACGAGTTAAGATTTCTCTATGATGAAAATACAAGCACCTTGTAATATAAAACCCAGACAGACATTCATATATAGGTGTATGTGCTTCTAGACAATTAAATGTCTGATTAGGAGGCAAAACCCAAAACAGTATCAAAGGAAAGGATGTCAATTAGTTGTATGAAGTACTTCAACTGCAAGTATAACTCACACTACACAGATTTTACTCATCCCAAAGAATTCCCCCTCTAAAAGACCAAGTTATTGTGCTGATGTTCCAGTTTTGTCTACTCAGGTAGCTTCTATAGACACAGATGCTTCACCACAAGAAAAAGGTGGAATCCTGAAAAACGCAGCCAGCAGCTCCAGCAAGTGTTCTTTGTGCAGACACTGCCTATTCTGACAAGTGACAGCAACCTCTCACAAAAAAAAAAAAACCCAAACAGAAATAGACATGGAAATGTTCTTTGGCTACTGTACTATTCATAAAGAAGTTACTGTAACTGAGGGTCCAAGGAAGCTGGTTTTTTTTCCCCTCCCAGTACAGGCCTGTCTTCCCTATGTACTTCCCATTACAGAAAAAAGTGAGTGAGTTTAGTGACACTCATTTCTGAGATCAGCCTATACCTCTTCTAAAGCAAGATATATATGTTCGTGGGGAAGAAAAAGAAAGGCAAGAAAAAACCTAAGGGAAACATGAATTCAGAAGCAGAATGAAAATAAGTTCTGTCTTACTCTGATAATTAAAAAGCAAAATTTTTCTAATTTGGCTTGCAAGCAAAAACAGGTAGAAGTTAAATAAGTACGTGGGTAATTTTTATGGGCAAGTTTCTTTATTTTTTAAAGGCTAAAGATATAACATTTTAAAAACACTGTTAACTAGTTAGATTCCAAGATGCAGAGAATGGAAAACTCACCCCTGTAATGCCTGCAAGGTAACAATTTTTAAAGACCTATGGGCTAGATATTCAAGGCCTTGTGAGAGAAACTTTAGCAGTATGCAGTCTGATTTCACGAAGTATTTAAGGAGAGAAAGACAGCCGAGTTGAAAAAATAGATGGAAAAACAGAAGATGGAGAACATCAACTAGAGAGATGAAAGAAATGTTTACAAATACCTTCCTCATGCTGAAACATTGTATCTGCTGCTTGAGATCTTTTTCATAACATCAGATTCTTGTATCATGAGAAATCAAAGAACTGTCTCACTCTCCTTCACCTTCCCTGTATCAACTATGACCAGACTTTTAGTGTCTTTTCCCTCCATTTCTGTTCCCAACCAGCAACAGATTCAATTTCATCAACAATCACTCCATACCCTTAGCCATTCCATGCCTTCCACTTGGTACCACCTCATTACACCTCCAGTAAAAATCTTTGGCTGCTGAAAAGGTACTGGTTGTCCATTAAATTTCCGTACTGGATCAAGAAATTGCTTGGCACTGTGTCGTACAGCTTGACACAATCTATCCTTAATGATGCTATTTGAGTCTCCATTTTTCTGCAGGTCTTCTGGACACATGTTGTTAGAAGAGCTTTCATCCTACAGAGGGATGTTCAAAACATTATGACAAACGGAATGCACATCAAAGCCCAGCTAAGACATACTTTTGTCCTATTTACACCAGATGTAATGTGCAGTGAAGTAAGCCAGCTCCTGACACAAAGACTTATTGAAGTAACTGTCAACTCAAGTAGAATTCATTTTTAGGATTAATATTTACTACATAGGTAGATGTCAACATGTAAAATTTCAATGCCTTATATGCATTCTTCATTCCTTTACAACTGAAGAGCAGTGATAGCTACTGAAGTGACTGGGCTTGCCATTTTCTACCCATAAAAGCAAGCAGACTTAAAACTTCCCTCACAGCAACTGGCATTTAATGCAGCTATTTCTCCCTTCCATAAGCAGATTCTAGAGTGTTAGAAATCATATGTGCATGTAACTTTTAAACTACAGCAGAAGCAAAAGAGACCATGCCAATTATCTCTATTCTTGAATGCACTAAAAATTACTATATCTTAAGGTCTTCTACACAGCACAAAAATGTTTGTAAATTCCCATTTCCTTTCTTTTTGAACTCAATGTTTAAAAAATATAAATTAGAAGTTTTCACCTTGAATTTCTGAAAATAAGTATTTAAGTATATATAAGTACTTGCACCAGTTTAACCTTCTAATTCAAGACTTCAATATCTAGCAGAGAGATTCTTATTTACAGGAAGAGTTTAAAGATAAGAGTTTAAAGCATAAAAAGTCCTCCCTCCCTCTAGGTTTAACACACTTAACTGGCAACATACCTGACTTTCCACTTTACTTTTTTTTGCCACTGATAATATTTCCTGGAAACAAAGGAAAAACTATGTTTATATGCTTTTCAACCTTAAAGGATACCACACAACTTGTATTTCATGAGACTTTTTAATTACTTTAAAAATCTTTCCACACAACATTAATCATACAAGTGACTCTACACAAAACCACACGTCAAAGAACGTATTCAAATTATGAAGGATAACTGAAAATTCTGCAGGTCTGACAATAATTGTTACATGGAACTTTGTGGGAAGAAAGTCATACGTTACAGACAGACTGCTCTTGGCTGTTGATTGATAATCTCTGATGGGAATGTAAAAGAATGTATTGCTCTAAAATACAGACGTAATGCAGCAATTGCCTCAATAGTTAAAATCTGTGCTACAAAAATCTAAACAGGCCTACTGATAGTTATGGCCTACCTCTTTGGACATAATTTCTGAGATGATGTATGTCCCATCTTCTCTCCCTCTCTTCTTTTTTCCACCTATAAGATAACATTTAAGTTTATACAACACATCAAACATTAAACAAAATAAAAACATTGGTACTAACAGAAGACAAAGCCTAATACATTACCTGATTTTTCCTCTTTGTCATCAACTGAATTTTGACCCTAGAAAACAAACATAGGAAGAGTTTCATCCTATGATGTATCTCTATCATTACACAGATAAATAGATGTAATGTTTCATGTCACTGCCTTTGAAAGCTTCTTGAAACACTATTGAGCAGGTTTTTTAAAAAACAGAGCAAAAAAAAGTACCTGCTTGTCTTTTTTATTACTTATTCAGCATCTTGGCTGAATAAACAACCACTGCTAAAACAAAAATCTCAACACAAATTCAAACCACTTTCTTCAGTACAGTCAGAAACATCTCCTTAAGATGACTGTCATAGTGTGGAATTTTTCAGAATTTTTAAAACATCTTACTATGATGAAAATAAATAGTGTATTCTAGATAGCTTCTGTCAGTCAAATACTGGCTAATCTATTTAGTTTACCTAACCTGATCAAACCTGACATCATAATACATCAGACTTTTACTCAGAAAGTTGCATAAAATAGCTAGCAATTCTTACCTTGGCAGATTTTAACAGCATCTCTCTTTTTTTTTCTAACTTCTCTTTCCTCCTCTGTTCCTAAAAAAAAAACCCACAAAAAAACCCCATACATATTTCTTATCTTTCAGTAACACTCAAAAGAGAACTATCCATTACAGAAGTGACAACAGGCATACAGCACAACAGTAATGTAGAGCTGTGTGCACTCTACAGACTTCATTTTCGCAATATCACTAAAAGCCTCAGTTCTAACATAGCTTAAAATGATAAAGCAAAACCCAGTCAAGAAAGCACAACTGCTCTCAGCTGCTTGTCAGCTAGTACTTTGAACAGTGTAATTAATAAAAGACTCCAACAAAACCATTCCCAGCTGCAAACTCCTTAGGATGACATCCATCCAAGTTTTCCATACATGCAGCTCCCCTCTGACTTCTTCATATTACCACCTGTGTTCATTGAGGAACAGAAAACAATGTAAGTAGCCCACAATGCCTTTAAGGAAGAAGTGCTTTCATGTCTTGAAGAATATGAGTTTTTCTTTCCATCTACTATTTCTACTTCCTGAAAGCAAATGGACCCTGGAATGGAACAACACTTAGCACGGAAACATGCATTCCATCAGAGCAGCAACCATGAGTTTGAGCTGACAGTTAAACTAGAAAAATGTTTTAGAAAGGAGGTTCTGACATTGTGTCAGTGTTACTTTCCAAGTACACTGCTGCCCTGAATCTTTTCTTAAGATTCTCCCTCTCTCTCAAGGATAAAATCTTACAGTCTTGCCCATAAAGGTACACTTAAGTGTAAGTCAAGATAATGCTAGATATGAACTCAGCACCCCATGGGTTACAAAAAAATCAAATAATTTTATGGAATCTCATTTGGTAACAGCACAGCTTCAGATCACTAATTTATAGATTTGTTTCAGGGAGACCTACATGAGCATCCTGAAGACATACCTCATCATCAGCCTTCAGTAATTAATAACAGGTTGCATAAATTCCTGCTTGTCAATTCTTTGCATCTTCTGTCCTCCCTTCAGGTTTCCTAGCTGCCTTATATTTTGTTTATTTCAAATATTTATTTTCTCTTCCTAGCACTCAGGCCAACAGAAAAATTGTAAAAAGATATCAGTGCTACCTTTACACTGCAATTTTAAATTATAACTCATGCTCTTTCCAGTCTGAGTGATCTATTAATTTATTATCTATTAATCTATTAATTTATCTATAAATTCTGAATATTATGTAAAGTACTTTATTCCTGGGCAGCACTTCTAGTAGATTTGTATGTTATGAATGCAAACTTAACAGCATTTTTACTTTAGCTCAAATAACTGGATGGCAAAAAAAACCCAACAGGTGGCAGCCCATCTTAAGAATCTCCACTGCAGACAAGAATGCACCTACCTCCAGTTGCTGCTGCTCCATTTTGGTTAGCAGGAATTTGGAATAGATGTTGCTTTTTTCAAGCAAATGTTGAAGCCTCTTGTAGCGCATTTCACTTGACTCCCTGTCCCAAGAAGTGCGAGCCTGGCCAACACAGATATGTCAAGTATTTACAGATGCTTCATAGCTAAAGCTTTTAACATAGCAAAGGGTTTCTCAACAGAATAACTACAACTGTCTCACACACACGTTTCTTTTCCAGTCATTATACATCCATGACTGAAGAGTATAAGGACTCACATGTACCTGTGAAGTACTATAAGATGAGAGTTACCTTCACTTCCATACGTAAACCGAGCTCTGCAACACACAGGCCTCCAGTGCTGCAGCACAAGGGCTCAAAGGTGTCTCAAGTCCAATTTACAGATTTAAAGCAAAATTAAATTTAAGTTTGTTTGCAGCCTGCAAAATTTGGAAGGGAATAAAAACACCCTACCTTTCAAAATTGAGCAATTTCCCAAGCATAAGTTGGGACTCCTCCACGTGCCATTTACACAAAGATACAGTTTTTCATTATGAACAAGATAGCGACAAAACAGTCATGCCTAATTTACAGAGGTCAAGTCTATTCACAGTATGAAAACAGTAACTTCTGCTTGCTTTGCTTACAAAATCCATACATGCTTTTTAAAGTCACTTCTGCTGTCAAAGCTGTGCATTTAGAAGCTTGCAAACTATTCTTTAAAACTCAGATTAAGACTCCCCCCAAAAGTAAAAAAGAATTAATCTAAAGAAGAAAGCATCTCTGCATTCATCTAACACGGTCTGTTAGCAGAGATACAACCAAGTGAAAAAGTGTAAATTAGCATCTCCAAGAGAAACCCCAGAAAGGCAAGATGTAGAGCTTTACAAGATGTTTATCTCTCTGAAGGCCATTACCTTCAGAAAAAAGCACTGGGGGAAGGGCACACTAAGAAAGGCAAGGGAATTTTCTGAAACTAAATAGACTAACAGGCAGGGAAAAAGGATATTAGCTGAAACACGGGGACAAACTGAGTGACACAGAGAAGGTGAAGCATGTTTCTCTCCCCGAGAAACCACACCTTTATTTTCCACAAAAAGTACTCCATGTCATCCTTATCAGGTAGCTATTACTGTACTCTTTTATGAGAGGAAGATCTATCCCGACAAGTTCTTTAGGGGAAGAGACTGCCTCCTCAGAAATGGGAAGAGATTGTTTCTGCTCTCTTCCAGGTTTTTTCTTTCAGATGAAAAGTACCAAAGCTCAGAAAAGTCAACCCTTGACAGAAATGCCAAGAGAGAATATAATTAAAACTAAACCATTGTTCAGCAAATTTCTACTGTTCACTTTTTACTGGAGTGAGTACGGCATCATTCCATTAATTAGTCAGTCTGAAGGACTGTTCCCTGACCAACTGCAAATTCAAGAGGAAAAAAAACCCCTCAAAGATGATGAACATCATTGAGTTCTTAGGATTTTTCCTCTTTGTCCTTTGAAACTTCAAGCATCGACAAAATGAGGCTTTTTCCATTTTTTGGCTGAAACAGTCTACAATTTGCTGCTCTACATTCTCAAATATTCACAGTGGTACTTTGCCATCAGCCCCACAGAAAGAACAATTGACTCTTTTGTTAAATGCTGTACAAAACCACCTAGCAAGGGATTTGCCTAAGTGACAAGCATAAAGACCCCAGAAGCTTCAATAACATCAACTGCCCTCAAGATGCCAGGAAGCCTGGGTTTAACAACATGAGTAACTCTCTTTAGTCTGACTGACCCCTGATTGCATAGAGAAAGCATGACAGAAGCATGTACAACAACATAGTGACACCCTTGCTAGAGGTAAACTCTGTGGATTCTCAAGAGCTAGAGAGAACATAAATAAACTCCAGCACTATCACATTATTGCATTGCTACAGAAGTGCCTGGTTGTGAATGAAACGAAATTCTAAGTCTTCTCATAACTTCCTGTGCAATGAGATATTTGCTCTACAGGGTTTTCCTCCTTTATCTCCAGGAGCATTGCCTTCAAATTTTTAGTTCCAGGAATACCTGAAGAGAAGTTCATTACTATTTTGCAAAAAAGATTATGAGACTTCTAGAAGAATAATATGTTACTTTCTAACTACAGTATCATAAAATGCTGCAGCCTAAAAACATACCTTCACAAATCACAACTTTTCTTAGCAAAAAGAGTATCTAAAATTAGTTCTAAGCCTTAGAAATTGTATTTTTCATGTCCTTAGAATAACACTTCCATTTTCAAGGTATCAGTTTCCTGGGGGTTCAATACAAATCTACTTAACTGACAGAAAAGGGGAAAATGAGAGCACTCTGAAGACAGGAAAGAAACCTGAACACCGATGTCTCGAGTATTTTGAATAATAGCATTAGTTTTTTAAGCGCAATTCCCAAAAGAACATTTAAGAGAAGAGTTCTTTGAAGCATATTTCCTTATGCCTGAAACATAATACCTTATATAGCATTCTGATATCTTGATAATTTGTATCAGGAAAGATCTAGAACCATCATGTTCTCTCTCCAAAATACAATGCCCAATATCAACATCTGAAAATATTCAGAGCAAGACAGAAATTAAATGTAGCAATGTTACTTGTGTTAGGGCTGTATCACTTCCCTGAAGCAATCTATTTCCTGCAATACAAGGAAACAGAAGTACACAAACCAAACATTAACTCTAAGGATGCTTCCACGTACATTTCTTCTGGCAGCAATGGCAGCTCAAGCAGCTCCTGCTCCCCTCAGCTTAGGGGTTCCTGCACAACTGCGTGCAAGGAAGAGCAGGAGAGCAGAACAGAAAAGCAACTAGCATAAACTCAAACCTTTCTGGCCAGGCTTTTTAAGCTAGGCTGCTTCCTTTGTGCAGTTGATACTTGAACTATACCTGCTATCAAAGGAAAGGCATAAGCAGGCTTATTCCTGGGAAGGATAAATGGTATTTCTACAAGTGTCTTGTAAAGCTCTAATCAGGTCGTTTGGTTGGTCTTGATTTTATTTATTTTAATAAAATAAGGAGCAAAGAGAGGAAAAGAAGCATACGTACACATACAGAAAATGTAAACGAAACAGTCTTGCCTTCAATATGTCAGAAAGAAACTACGAAGAATATGAACTTAGTGCCCTTTCTGAAATCAGCTTACTTTAAGGGCATCTTGGATTTTTAGGCTCGGAATGACAGAAGAGGTAATCTTCTCTTTGCAAATTTAAATGCGTATAAAATACAACAGACTTCTTACTGGCTGCAAGAGTCCACTGTTAGCCCTTAAAATAAAAAAAAAAAAAAAAGTCCTCCCTCAGGTGATCAAAGGCGCTTGTGAACCACAGTCCGGAACTTTCAACGCCTCTCACGTTTGTTTGTTTTGAAACCAGAGGAGCTGCAGGACACCCGGCCCACAAGCCGCTACCGAGGGGACTAACGGTGCGTGGACACAGTGCTCAGGCCCAGACAAACCCAACCGCCTGGGGGATACCCTACTCCCGCGTCTTCGCAGGCAGCCCCAGCTCGCCGCCCTCTCACCCTCTCCAGCATCTGCCGCTCCTTCTCCAGCCCCGCCGCCTCCAGCTGCTCCTCCTCCTTCAGCATGTCCGCCGTGATCACCGCCACCTCCGCCTGCTCCCCCATCGCCACTCCCAGCGGTTCTGCAACGAATGCACAGTTAACCACGGGCCCCATCCCACCGCCGCTGCCGCCCGCCGCCGCTCCGGGCTCTCACCGCCGCTACTCGCCGTGTTCTGGGCTGGCATGACCGTCCGCCAAAACCGGCGGGCGCGAGGCGTTACAACACTCACAACCACGAGCGTTCCCGGCCAAACTCCCGCGCTCACCGCACA
Organism: Galbula dea; assembly: GCA_013399015.1. Classification (NCBI taxonomy): domain Eukaryota; kingdom Metazoa; phylum Chordata; class Aves; order Piciformes; family Galbulidae; genus Galbula; species Galbula dea. The sequence continues at coordinate 232,246 of VWZX01009755.1, forward strand.
CGTCCCGCCCGCCTCGCGAGACCAAAAACCGCGCGCTGCCCAAGCTGCGCGAGAGGCGACGGTGTTCTCGCGAAACCGCTCACTCCACCCCCTCCCGGGACCACCCGGGAGCCATCTTGACTCCTGACGTCATTGCCTTGCCCTGCCCTGCTCCGCTCTGCTCTGNTGTGGTAGTGGCGTGCGTCGGGTTTCGCTGCTGAAGCGCTCTTGGGTCTGGCCGTCCAGCGCGCGCAGCAGTGACTCGTCGACTTGCGGGCGCTCGGCCGTGCTTCCCATCGTTGTTTCAGTTGTTTCAGTTTCTGGCCTTGTGGTGTACAGCCTGTTCTTAAAGAGAGACGCCGCTGGACAGGCACAGCGTACTGAAACCGCCAGGGATCCATCGACCTGCTTTTCTCTGCCGCAGGAGGCTCCGGATCTCCGCCTGGAGGTTATGGATATAGTAAGGGCTGATGGTCTTCATTAGCCTAAGGACCTAAACACTTACTTGAACACCTCTGATTTGTGCCACGAGAGGGCAGAGGGACGCTTAAAACTCAAATGAGAGCTCTACTTTCGTTAAGGGCTGTAAAATTCTTTCTCCGAAAGCATATTCTGCATTAAAGTAGGCATTTCTAATGTGTTAAGAGCACAAGCACTCAGCTTCACCTAGATAACAGAAACTGTCTAAATAACTTTGGATTTACCTCATCACCTCAGATCCATAAAAAATGCTGTGCTGGAAATTTATTGCACCTGACTGACAAGTGGACAGCTATTTTAAACTTCCACCACACACCTGGGGACCAGAGCTCCTGGTTTTAAAAAGGGACCTGGAAAGGGAAAGAGAGAGAGGAAAGAAGCAGCAGAGAGCATCTGTCACTTCCTTAGTGGCCAGCTCAGCCCTAACCCTTGACATCTAGCAATAACAGAGGTGGATGGCATTCTTCTCATTCCCAAAGCCTTAGATGCAGTTCAGGATGTTGCAATGTAGTTTATGGAAAAGTGATTCTGTTTTGCAAGGTATGGTTTGGAGGCTAACTCGAGATGGTTCTGCATCAATGTGAGGGAACACTAGCAGAAAGGAATGTTATTAACCCCTTAGCAAAGTTATTGGCATTGTGGCAATTGAATTCAGCCTTTTTCAAGCTTCTCTTCCACTTGCAACTATTCTCAAGACTTCACAGTGAATAAACAAAGAAAACCTTTATTTTCTAAGGCACTAATTCTGTGAGACCTAAAATGCTTTCCAAACTATAACATTAGGGTACAATAATCGCCCAGGTGACAACTGAAATGTATGCAAGCTGGAATATGATGCTGGCTTAAGTAGCTCCCAACATCAGTTGCAGGAAGAGCAGGGATGAAGGTGTGACTAGAATTTTAGGAGCACTTAGGAACACAAATTGCAGAGATTTTGGCTGGGATATAAGTATTAACTCCTCTACTTCTTTTTAAAAACGCCAGAAGATCTGTCCTGTCCAGAAATTGTAAGAAGCACAATTTACATCTCTTATCCAAAGAAAATAAGTTTCTCAGGAAAATATGTAATAGAATACAAACATTCCATATTGCTTCTGTATCCATACATGGTTTTTTGTAATATTATTAAAGCCACTTTCAGCATTGTAAGACAATGAGATGTATGCCACCTTACCTCACATTATCACTTAAATCAGACAATTTTGTTTCAGCCATTTCCTGCTCTGCTCAACACCTTACTTGTAGCTTACTTCAGCTTTTTGGGGCTGAAAGGTATTTGCTGGTGGGTAGTGGAGTTGTGGCTCCCTGTGGGCAGCTCAGCATCATGATTACCATTCATTTTTGCAGGGAGAGACTGCTGTTGTGTGGCAATCGTTAACCTCCCTCCCACAAACGCCTCCCCTGGCCCAGGACCCCTGCTATGCCCTGCAACGGGAGAGTGGATCTGTTAGATTCTAGGGGGGTATTTGCCTTTGTGTGCAGGGTGTTTCTCTGTTCAGCTAGATGTAATTTAGGGTTGGAATATTATTTTCCCTGTTTATTGGTAAAAGTCATCAGAAATAAATGACAGATGTTCAGATATCTGATACTCACAAAACTTGATGCAGTGAAAGACTTTCTAAAATATGCCTTTAAAAAAACTATTCCAGGTAAAGGCAGATCACTCAGTTGTGGCTGGAGCGTGTTGGACACATACCATGGTCTGGTTTTAACATCTCATAGACAGATAGACACTTAGAAGGGGAGTGTGCAAGAGACTGATGACCAGTCTTGCAGACAAGGACACTTATCTTGGCTTAGCATACATGAGTAAGGTGATGCCAACAAACATCCTCCTCCAGATCCAGCTGGAGTAAGTGCTCCTTGTCACTGCTCCTGTCCAACTGCTTTCAAGACTGAGACTTCAGTATTTGATATTAATGGTCTGCAGTAATAAGGAGAATAAGGCAGTGTTTATGTAAATTGTTCATATGGTAGATTCTTAGGGGTTGGGAATAGGGCTATTTCCACCAGCAAAGGATGTTAAACAGGCAGAGATGATAACATCTTCTGTAAATGTAGCAGGATCCAGAAAATGATGCATCTCCATGGTATAAATCTCCACTCACAGAAAGTCTTTTTCCCAAGCAAAGAGGTTGTAACATGTAATTTCTATTCAGAAGGAATTTTTTTACCTCTGTAGTCAGCAACTTGTTACTGCAGTGCTGAAAGTCACTGGTCCATCATCTTTTGTTTCAGATGAAAGTCCTTCATAACACACCTGGAGACTTACATAGTATAATGCAATATGTGGAGAAAAATGAACCTAATGGCACAGAGGGGGCATGGCAGAGGGAAATTACAGTGCAAAAGAGCAGATAAGAGATAGAAAAATGCCGACTGTAAACAAAGACGGTTCTGTTCCCAGGTTGGCTGCTGCTAAGTTGCAGGAACCCTGGGCTGTCACCGTTGAGATTTACTTGTCACTCTGGTATGCAATACAAGATTGTGTCATTTCATCATGCTCCTTGCCTCCACAAGTTGCTTAGCTAATTTACTACAAACTGTAAAAGACATACACTAATTGCCCTGTCTACTGAATGACCAAAGAGACAGCTGGGACTTGAAAGTAAGATGGTTTTCTTCAGATGAGAAAAGTAAGATTAGACTCAGGATATTTTCCCCTTGTCTTACTCAATCACGATATATGTATAGCCTTTCCTATTCCTGAGCAAATGAAAAAGTCTCCAAAGCACTATGGCAGATAGCAGTTACATCCCTGAAGTTTGCTCACTGATCTTCAAATTCTAGTTTTTTCCTTCCTTCCTCTGGTTTTTGGTTTTTTTTTTTGGACACCCTGGCTGCTCTTCCTGGTAGTAGCAACCCATACTTGCTGTGGCTAAATGAAATACTGTAGCAAGATCCTATTCTACATCCACAAGCACAATCTTCAGCCAGTCAGAAATTTCAGAGATCGTCAAGATCAGTAAATTAGCAAGATTAACTAAATCTCCTGCAATTTAGAGTTAAACATCTTCCTGGGAGATGTGTAGGAGAAAAGTACCGAAGTAATCTGGGGTCTCAGCAGGTAACCAGCATGCTATATATGTAATAACACTAGATGGCTGCACAATCTCTAAGAAACTGCTGCTGCCTTCAAGTTAGTTATGTGTCTTGTGGGCCTGACATATATAAAGTAATATATGTTTATCAGTGAAGTAGGAAGAGCATGTTTGTGTGCCAGCTCCTCTCTGTTAGTAAGCAAGCGATTTGTATGAGCTGGCAGTCAGAATGTCAGGATACTAGGGATGGCATTTTCTGGGGGCCAGACTGAAACATCCCAACCAATAACGAGAATATAATGCTATAGTGATGCAGCCTTCCTCCAGATTTGCTGTCTCTCCATCAGCAGGAGCTGAGCCGCGTGTGAAGCAGCAGCTCCTTTAACACCCATTTCCAACCTGGCCTTTTGAGTAACCTGAAATCCCTGTAACTGCCAAGACTAGGGTGGGGTGTGCAGAGGGAGGCAGAAACCTCTGTGGGCATCCAGATTTTTTCAGCCATATTTGTTTATTTACAGAAACGTCTAAAGAACACCACCCACCTTTCTGTACATCAACATCCCAAGGATTTTCGGCATGCAGCTCAGTTTTCTAGCTTCTGTTGCAGCATGAGGCCCAGACGAGACAGGGCAGGATTAAAGTTGTCAGCGGGAAGGTCTGGTAATGTGATGTTATGCTCTAACATGTACGCAGTTCTTTTGGGGGCCAGTATGCTTTGTTAAAAACCTGCTGCAAAAGTGACAAAAGAATCACCACATTAGTCTGACTGTTACAGTGAGCTCCGAGCCTGCTGTTTGAATACACAACTTTTATTCATGTATTGCTTAAAAGATTGCTTGTGTTTTTTTCACTATGATTAGCTCTGGATGTTACAGCACTTATTCTTATTACTGAGAAAGATACCTGCTCAGAAATGACAGTTTTATCCAGCTCATAACCTGTTCCAAATTTTTCAAGCATAGGTTCTGACAGCAATCTATTTCCTGGCTTACATTTGGGTAACTGTAACAAAATCCTCTCCTAGTTTCTCTGCCCATAGCTGTTTGGCTCTTCGCAATGATTTGTGGCTCTGCATTCACACGGGCACCAACTCCATGCACAATGAGAAACAGCACTTATCCCGATAACCTTCTGCTCCAAAACTCCAGGCTGCTCTCATTTGATGTGGATATGTACTCAGATCAGAGTTTAAGGCTTAATTTCCAGGCACCTCAGGTGAGCAAAGTGGATTCAAACCCTGAAAAGCATCCAACCCCATTGGACAAAGCTCCTCATCCCTAAACCACCTCTTTGCCTGTGACTGCGAGAAATCAAAATGTTACAGGTTAGGCAGAAAGAGTGAAAGCACAGAAATTCTGCTGTGCTGCAGCTTGCTACCTGCTCAGCATTCTTGCCAATCCGCCAGTGTTGCCTGGAGGGTCAACAGCATGGCTGACCGCAGCCCATGACCCACTGGATGCTGAGAGTTCACAGACTACTTCTAAGGGATCTGGTAGAGCTGATCACAGGATGCAGCTTTGTGCATGCTGCACAGCAATCCACAGAGGTGTGGGCTCAGAGAGTCCTCACCTGTGTTTCAACATGCCAACTGCCTGCTTCACCTCACAGTCAGAGTCAACTCCAACCAGGAATGATTACATTTTTGAGTGTCACATGAGACAATGACCTCTAAGTCACACTAAAGGAAAACTCTTACGATTTTTTTGCTGACAGGCAAAGAGGGAACACAAACATCTGTGAGCTCAATGTACAAAACATGCATGTTGATATCTTAATACAGATTGAGAGCACAGAGCAGGGAGACATGTATGTACAGGCAAACCCCAGCACTGACAACAAATAAGAGTGGTCCAAGCACTAGTATGTTCACAAAACGATCAGTTCCTTCTTTTGTGGCTTTTGATCACTGTGATTCAGCTGCGTTGCATGACAGCCGGTTTGTAAAAAGACGATCAGTCTTGTCTTTTTGTAACTCCTTCAGAACTAGGCTAGCTACAAGCTTTATCACCAGGTAAATGTTCTTTACCCATTTAATTGTCATTACAAATATCAGGAAATGCTGCACGATTAGCACGATTTAACCTCAGCAGCAAGGAAGGCCAAATTCCCATTTGCATCTGCCTTCTTGAAGGCCTCTTGAACCGTACCCATGGTGGAAAGGGGCCTGTAAGTGCCATTAAGAACCTTTTCCTAGGGCTTAGTCGACAACTTCTTTGGTAGGCTTAGATTGTCTGCAGGGGAATCTGCTTTGTACATGGTTTATCTGCAATTGTACTTACAACGTTTTTTTTACTTACTTATTTTGCAATGTAGGACCCAAAATTCACCTAGTTCACAGCATACAGAGAGTAAAGGGAAGTTACTATCTCATGTGAAATCCCATTTCTTCTGATTCCTCCATACTCATTTTTTCCATGACTCAGAAAGGACTTCCACCCTGCAGGAGCATATTGATCTCCAGTAACAGGCAGCAATATACGCAGATCTAGAGTCTCCAGCCTGGTAAGTCCAGTGTGTACCAGAGCTGTGGGATCAGGCAGCCACAAAAGGCTCCTTTGCAGGCTGGGTGGGGGGGTGGAGAGACCAGCCAGGCATACATGCTTTTAGCATCTGCTGAGAAGCGAAACTCCCTACCCTCACACCCACCACAGCACAAAGGTATTTTGAATCCTACAAAAAGCATGCAAAAAATCAAATTTCTTTCCAGCAATAACGAGAATGAGGAATGTGTGTAGCTGGACTGTTGGGCTCAAAGGGGGAGGTGATTAATCACTAGCGAGGGAGGATGACTGTAAATGGCAAGTCAGCATCTCTGAGTATGTTGTTTTTCCTCCCCTCATCCCCTTCTCCTTTCAAAATGAATTTCAAGAGATTGTTTACAGTAGAGTCCCCTCTGCATGCTTTGGCATCCTGTCTGAAGTCAGCAAATCCCATCCTTTCTGCCAGGATTCAGAAAACTGATCTAGAAGACAGAGCCTTCCTTGAAGACAAATCAAGGGGTGCAGTGGTTCAGGAGTAGCTGTAAATGAGGCCTTGGAGAGAGGCTAAGATGGCCTGCTAGACATCCATGATAACAGGACAGAATCGCAGCCTCATTGAACCCACTGAGTACTTTGCCATGTCAGTGGGTATCCTGTCCTTGCCCAATTTCTGTCAAAATTCCCAGGATTTCACCCACGATGTTCTGCATCTCTAGAACCTGCTGTTCATGAAAGCTTCTGCTGTGATCCAGTCAGACTGCACAGGCCAAGACTGAATGACTCAACATAAGGTATGAGCAGAACACAAGCCGTGATAAGTGGTAGCCTAGTGATGTCCTTCTATCTTATCCCCTGAGTCATAGAAGCCATTACAGTACAAACTACACATGAAAACAACACAGGATAAGCTACAGGACCTGTACTGGTAGAGATATTACTCTTGGATTTAAATGTAAAGCTGGAGTTTTCATGCAACTACTGCTATTAAAGGTCATGTAGTATTCACTGAATAATAGAGACAATATTTGCACCCAGATGAAATTCCCTCTCAGTTCCTGCCCTATGGCTTCAGCTGGATACACTGTTCTCCATTTTGTCTCAAACTCTTGAGTGAGAGTGAGGCATTTCTTCTAATGCTGTTGCATTGAGTACAAGATCTATCTCATTTATAAAGTATTCCAGATTGACAGGAAATGCAAAATGCTGTAAAGGTGTGAAAGTGTAGCCTCTTGCTCTCTCTTTTAGGTAAGAGGCAAGCTTCTCTCAGAAGGTTTTATGCTGTGATCTTGATCCAAAAAGACAGTAATACTAACAAAGCAGTGTTTTTCATCCAAAGGAAGGGTTTTAGGTGGTTTTTGTAAAAAGTGTATCTACAATTTCCTCTATGATATGAACTTACTCTTTGACCTTAGTGCTAGGTGCATATGCAGAGCTCCCATCTGGACCTATGGATGCTCTAATTAATACAGACCTTGCATAAGGCAGTGGCACTAGGTATGAGATGGTCCACTATAGATCAAGTGAGATCACCCACCATGGGGCAAGCCTATAGTATCCTAGTGTGCTCTAACACAGGTACCGCAGGACTAGCACCAACATTTCTTTTTTCCTGAAGCACTAAACATTGGCACTAGGACCTAAGCAGGAATCACCAGGAATGGTTAGCAACTGGTACACTGCTGTGCAAGTCATACAAGGGTAGCTCATCGGTCATTACAATACTCTGTTCACATAGAAACAACACAGGATCAGTAAATCTGGCTTACAGCAAAAAGCCAAAGAAATCTGAGCATTGTGGACTGACATAATTAGGTGCCAGACAGGAGGGCTCAGGACATATTGTACAGACCATTTGTAAAGACACGTTCCTGACGTTCTCAGTCCATAAATAATGTTTGTGAAAAGGTATTAGGTGCCTTCCCCCAAGGGCTGCCAGAAAAAATGAAAGAAGCAGACCAGAAGGAGCTTAGGCACATTCCAGTTTGGGGAGGAGAAAGAGGCTGCAAAGACATCTCTAGCAGACTAATCATGGTACCTTTATGATATGTTTTCTTTTTCTTACCCAGAGGGTAGGGGTGGGGGAAATACGATTCCTTGCTCTGACAACAGTGGAGATTGAACGCTGTAGCTGTATGGACAGCACTTTCTTCTCTTGGAGCCACTCCTGTAAAGGTGACTTGACCCAGACTGACAGCAGCCCCAGGAGGTTCTGGCAGCTGCTTATATCTCAAGGAAGTGGCAAGTATATGGACCGATCACATTAAACTTGGAAGAAAGTGGGAGGAATAGGGAAAGAGTTTGAATCTACACAAACAAATCTTTTCTTGCTCCGTTCTTATTTACAAGATTGATTCAGGGCAAAGTGTCACTTCTTCAACCCAAACAAAGCAGCATCATGCAGGGAGCACTGCAAGTCTGCCGATGTCCTTGCTGTGATCCTGCAGGAGCCTTAAAAAACTCACAATTAAAATAAATGGACCATAATGATAAAAGAGGGTTACCTTCACTTTATGCTCAGTAAACTCTCATGAAAACTTAACAAACTTGCCCTGCTATTCCCCAAATGCCTGTGCCTCTGGTCCAAACTTAGTTACCCTTTTAATCCTGTGTAGGAAATCCAAAATCAAAGTTGGTGGAAATTTGTTTCATTGCAGCTATTCCCAGCACCATCCCTGGAATTCAGACAGCTGCTGGTTTATATTCCTCAGCCGTGGGGTAGCCAGATCTGACACTTTGGTGTTAACCCCTGGATTTGGCACGTATTATGAACTGGAGTCTCTCTCCTGAAAGCTCCTCTGCTCTGTGGAATATGACTCACCTTCACCACAGTACCGCACGGAGATAAATTGCTCACTGGTGTTTGCCCTATGGGTGGCAACATTTCAATGGCAAATGATGAGATCCCTACATAGTCTGGGACCTTCTGAGATGTAAGGTGATCTATAGCTGTCCAGTATATTGTCCCCAGGAGAGGGGGAAAAGAATTGAAAACACCAAACATTTACTGGGAAAAACAAGAACAGCCCTGTATTCAATCAAAACATTTTGGTTTGTTCCATTTATAATTATTTCCATCCAATGGACAAATATTTTAGCAGCGAAAATGACAGTTCCCCTCCATGGGCAAACAAAATCAGAAGTCATGTCAGTTCCCATACAATGCCACAGCAAAGGTGACATATTTGTAATGCTGTGTTGAAATTTTCTTTACTTGTATTCCAGTAATAATGAAAGCATCAATTTAGGTTTAATGATCTATTGTGTTCAGTGCTGGCGGGTTTTGTTAGGGTGGTGGTGGGAAAACAAAGATTTGTAGGGAAAGAAGCTGAAATGATACACCATTGCCCCAGAAACCCGTGAGAACATGAACATTGAGTATGTCCACAAGACTAAGGCAGAGATTCTTTCTAGATGAAAACAAGCGTGAGAGCCCAGGAAGTTATTGCCATTGCCATTTATGCTGGTACCTTGCTCTTTTTTTATTGGAAACTAGTTTACTGCTGGAAAGAGAGAGACAGGGAAAAAATTCCCCATTTCATACAGGATTTGCTTTTACACTCAAATGACTGTCACAAAATTGAGACAATGAATTGCACATAGCTTAGATTTAGTTTCTTGAGACCTCATGCCAGCCATAAGATTTCTGTATGTTTGCTTTAATTATCATTTGACCCTAAAAAGAGTAACAGTTTACACAGATGTCCTACAATGCCTGACTTCCCTCCCTTCCTTGTGCCTCAGGTACCTGAACTTTGTATTCTCCACAGAAAAGTGCAAATTACCATAGAGATTTCCACTGCAAAACACATTGAGATCTACTGGTGAAACAGCAATAGAAACACATTGCCACTTCCATATCCTGGGATATTTTTTTCCCAGAGCTCTCAGATGATCATCTGCAATCAGAGTTGCATTTTCTTGCCTAGAACAGGTAAATAATTTTCTCTTTAACACTGGCTGACTTTAGTGTCCACGTGAAAAGCAGATGTTCATGGACATTGTTACCTGCTTTTAAGTGATGTTTAACCCAAGAACATCACACTGGTTTCTGTACCATCTAAGTGTAAATTCTGCTTCCTGGTACTATCTCTGTACCTTTAAAGGGGTGGAACATCTTCCTTATGAGGAAAGGCTGAGGGAGCTGGGTCTCTTTAGCTTGGAGAAAAGGAGACTAAGGGGTGACCTCATCTATGCTTTTTAATATGTGAAGGGTAAGTGCCAGGAGGATGGGGTCAGGCTCTTCTCAGAGAAGCCCAGCAACAAGACAAGGGGCAATGGTTGTAAGATGAAGTATAGGAGGTTCCATGTGAATACAAGAAAAAATTTTTTCCCAGTGAGGGTGATGGAGCACTGGAACAGACTGCCCATAGAGGTTGTGGAGTCTTCTTCTATGGAGGTATTCAAAACCCATCTGGACACACTTCTGGGTGACCGGTTCTAGGGAATCCTGCTGTGGCAGGGGGGTTGGACTAGATAATCTTTCAAGGTCCCTTCCAACTCCTAACATTCTGTGATTCTGTGATCCAACTCAACAGGTATATTTTCATGCCCTCTAGCAACAGATACTTTGTGGACGAGTCAGCATCTGCCAAGTGTGGTTTAATACTAATTAATGCAGGCTCCTTGCCATTTTCTCCACTGACTCAAAACAACAGCACAACAGCCACACATTTTTTCACTGGCACATTGTCTGACTGCAAGTTCAATATCCCACTGAGATCCAGCTGCACAGCCCTTTGCTGCAGCACAAACAGAACTCAGCTGCCTGTCGCTCAGACAGATGTGATACTTGGGGACCCACCTGACAGTGACTTAAGGCCTTGTTTTGCAGCAGACAGCGTGGCTAGTGCATGTGATGGTGGAAAAGCAGAGTCTGGTGTGGGGAAAAGGACAGTTTTGAAGAGATAGAGGCCCACTTAATATAGGGAGAGCCACCTGGGAAAGCAAAGTTGGGAAGACCAGGAGGCCTGTCTGCTTACTGGCTGGTGGAATGAAGTGAGAATAGGGATGTAATGCTCTCCATTGGAGGAGGCCAGCACCCTGACAGAAATGAAAGGAAGACTACTTTCTTTGTGAGGGGAAAGCAGGGTGGCCACAGCACACTAGGTAGGCCAGATCTTCACTAAAATACCAGGATGAAATCACAACTTTTATCTGAGATATTTAGACCTTCTGGTACCAAACCTCACATTACTCATGAAAAGCTCCACCTCGTCCTCCCTTTGGGTACTGCTGACATTGTGAAATCTTTTCCTCACCACAATTCTTTCCACACAGTATTTTCTGTGCCAGCAGTGAAGTCTAGTCTGTTCTGGGAGGCCAAGAAATCTGCAGAGAACTATCCTTCTAGTGCTTTCAGCTAAATGTATGATGGCTTGCAAGAAACTGAAAATAAAAACTAATCAATGATCCAAAAAGTTTAGGATCTATAGCAGAAAATCCTCTAAAAACATTAAAAATCACAGTCAGATGCTAACTAGAGAGCTGCCTAGCCTGTCTAGCTATGTCTGTATTACATCCCACTGTCTTCCTCCACCCATGACTTTAAAGATTACCTCTGTTTCTTGTAGAGCTTTCTCAAAGTGTTTGTGAGCTACCCAAAACAAACCTGTGTTACATCTGGGTAAAAGTCCAGGTGTTCAGATATAGGGCTTGGGTTATGTTCTCACCTCAAAACTGCCAGATTGTTAGCTCACATGCGAGAGGATAGCGAGTTACAGACTCATTTGCACATTTGCTTCATGATGGATTTTCTCTAATTGTGTTTTTTTCTGAACTCTAATAGTGGTGAGGCAGTGCAGGCATGAATTTATATAGCCACTAAGGTTAAATATAAATACATCTATGTATTGACCACCAAGGAAAACTAGCATATGAAGAGAGAGACCAGGAAGGTTCAGAGTTAAGGAATATTTCTGTTTCAAGTGGACAAACATGTAATGCTACCTGCAAGGCCTGCTGATAAGAACGTGCAGACACTTGGGTTAGTGCTGGAGCCAGAAACGTTACACCAGATCTGACAGGGAGTGGTTGTGCACTGGTGTGGCTGCTCTGCCTTCAGCATCCATCAGCACTGTGGCTGCACAGTGCAGATCAGCAGCTTCCCAGGGGCTGGCAGGGTAACCACTTGTGATCCCCTGATTCTCCGCGTTGTGGAATTACACTGGCCCCCTTTTTCCAAAAGCAAGAACTCTCCACTGAAAAGGAAGTACGATCCTGTGGAACTGTACTGTCTTCACAGGAATCTCCACAGCAACCTATGGATTTCTACTGGCTGTTATTTTTCCTTGGGCCAAGTAATCTATGAATGCAAAGTCAATGACAATAAAGACTTGCTTTTTCTGAGGCTGCTGGTGACCAAGATGGGTGGCTGCTGGCAGCATGCAGTCTTGGATGGTTGAAAGGACACCAGTCAGGGTATCTGCTTCATCCATGAAAGGAACGAGGATACCGCTCAGAACATCAATCCCCTGGGGTGTTCCAGCTGTAGGACCCAAACCTATGTCCAGTATGGGGAAACTGGGAGACAGTGGAAACGGGTGCTCCTGATGTCACCACACCCCCTCCTTTCCCCTGCTCATTCCTTCCCCTTTCCTTGCCAAATCTTCCTCCAGCCTTATCACATTCTCTCCATTCCTCTCACCACCCTCTGAGCTTGCCTCTGAAACATTGAGCCTGCGCTGCTGCACCCCGCCATCTTCCAGATGCCCTTGCTCAGACCTGTGACACAGGGTTCCTGGCTGCTGCAATGACAGAGGTGGGGAATTCTTGGTTTCCCACTTGTCGTCTTCTTCCACAGCTGTGAAAAATATATATACAATCTCTATCCACCTCTGCCACACACAGCACCATATAAACCCCTCATCTTCTTCATGCTATCTATTTACCTTAACTCACTTTCCATAAACTCTCCATTTGTTCCTCACTGAAACGCTCTTATCTTATCTTGCAAACCTGACTTGACATCAGGCAGTTCGGTGTTTATATGAAAAAGGGTTTGGCTTTTAAACCAGTTCAGCAACCACAAACAGAGCTAGATCTTCAGAACAGCTTAGCATACATTTTTGCTCACTGAAATGAGCAGCCAACTTTTCCCAGAGAGTTCTCTATAATGGTCTGCATTGAGAACATGACTTTAAACACCCCTGAAACAGTTAGATATGGAGGCTTTGCTGAAAAATTGGCCTGTAGCTCAGTGGCCCCCTGGCAGACAAGCTTACCTGAAATCCATTCTGTAGCCCTTTGCAGCTCTTCGCTTGTCTCCTTCTGCCTTCTCAGCCAGCATGAACATGAGTTACTGGGGCAAGGGTAAGTCTGGCCCCCACTTACTGCTGATTTTGACAGACTGGAACTTGACATATTCAGTTTGCAAACTTGGGACAATATTTTGTTGTGTCATTGCTTGTTCTTTCAAATTAAAACTAACTCAGGAGCAAGGAAATAGTGCTGTCAGACTGCAAATCATTGAGATTCAAAGCTGGGTCATCTGGAGGTCAGTATTCGCTCTTTCTTTTTTTTTTTGTTTTGTTTTGTTTTGTTTTGTTTATTGCTAAGAGCACTGCCAGGAACTCTGTGGAAGGCACCAAAGAAAGATCTACTTACACAAATCCACTAAAAGTACATGTACCATTATTTTTACCTGGCATGGAAATTTGTGTGTCAGTTCAATTATATTGGCTTCCAATGACAGGTGGCTGTGCCCTGTTTTGGTGTGCAGTAGTTTGGTGACATCTGTCCTCCATCCTGTGAGTCACAGAGCACCCCAGAGTCATGAAGTGATGTATCACAAGTCTCCTGTTATTTCAGGATATGGAAATATATCTCGAGCACTGCCTATAGACCACAGATTCATCATGAGCCAACTTGGAAATGTCAGTCCGAACAGCAGTCTTAAATTAGTAAATGCAGGGAACTCTGCAGTAAAACAGCAGACTGTCTCCATTCATCCCACAAACAGGCATGCAAAAAGAAAGATAGTTTTATAGATAAAAGCAAAAGTACCAATGCTAAGATAAAAGCCACAGAGATCCTGGTCCAAACCCCTGAAATTCCTTTGTAGTATTTAGTTTTCTTTGGTGGGCTTAGATCAGACCTCAACGGAGGAGATATGAACATATCATTGGCATTTCCCATCTGGACCTAAAAGAGTCCTGCTTTGGGGATAGTTTTGAGGGTAAAAATTACCTTCCTATATTTAACTTGCTTTGGTTACTCTGAACAGCCATGGTCTCTTATTATTCACAGAAACACACGATTTAAGACAGTCTCATAGCTTTCATGCCCGGGCAGCTTTACAAAAGAGCAGCTTTACTTCCTTTACTCATGTAAGGAGATGAAAAGCACAGAGCACTGAAATGATGTGCTGAGGAGGCAAAGCATCTCAATGCTGGTGTCAAATCTGAGCTCCTGTGCCCTTTCTACTGTGTAAAGGAGGTGCTAGATCTGGGGTCAACCAGCAGCACACACCTGTGGCTGCACATAGTCATGTACACGTAAGACCATGGCGTAAGGTCCACAGTCATGTTACCAAGTTCAGTTCACAAACAGTGGAGCCAGAGATATCCTCTGGGATGTCCAGAGGAAATACACACCCAAGAACTGGGTTGTACACAAATGAAAGAGCATTGATTTGGCTTCAGCAAGAGATTTTTTAAATAACAGGTTTGCAGAAACAGATGCTATTTGTAAAGCATGTCCTGGGGTTACCCAGATAGTGTTCAGTGGCCAAGGACCTATCTGCTTATCAAGGACAGTTGTTTTCAATATTTTTTCAGCCTGGCAAGCCCCTGTATACTTTTCCAGTAGAGGTTAGGTCTCGTGAAGCATATTTAAACCTTCTCACAGTCACCTTGTTTTCCTCTGTTACTTCTCCCAAATACCAGTTCCACAGGAACTGGCAGCTACTGCTCCAGGCTAATCTTACAGAATCTTCTTTTGTGAGAGCCCATGTGGCAACTCTCAGTGCTCCTGCCACATGTAGGGTTAAGGGAGCTCCATCATTTCACTGGATGCGGCAAATCATCTCATTTCTAAGCCCAGGCTCATGTACAGCATGTCAACAGCCCTCAGTTCCAGGTTTTTTGTAGGTATACAACAATGTATACCCCCTCCAAGAGGGAAGCAGTCAATTCTGTAATCAAACTGTGAAAGCATAATTATGAGTACAATTAAGGTGAAATATAGCTCTATTGAAGTTGGTAGGAGTTTTATTATTAACTAAAGTTTCACCTCTATGTTTCGGGTGGATAGCTATTCTGTTCAAGCAAAGAAGCCAATATTTAATCAAAATGACATTTTTAATGGAATACTGCTATCATGTTCAATCTTCAGGACATGTTTACTTTAATCAATTCTAATTAAATTGCTACACAAGAAAAATATTTAGTCCTACTGATGTGTGCACATATATTCAGGAGAAAGCAATGCAAATTGCCCAAGATCTCATTAATTTCTATTTGTACTTCTTTAAACTCTGGTGATGTTTTTAGCAAGTCACATCTAAAGTCTCACTGAAACAGCTTTCTCTACACTTAGAGCAAGCATTTCCAAATTAAAGCAATTGAAGCATTTACAGCAATGCATCTGCAGGAAGGTGAATAAGGCAGGGGCTGCCAAACTCTTAGCCCTGTTAATTGCAAGGTTTAAGCAGTACTTTCACAGACATTAGGATTATCCAGGGATAAAAAGCAAAGAAACAAACAGGCTGAGGGGTGCTCTGGCCACTCTTGCTCCCCAGCTCTGGCCCAGGACATGATGTTGGCACATGTGGCAAATCCTGTGCAGGCTGGTTGCTTCCCAGCAGCAGATCTAGCAAGGGCAGAAGATACCTGTTGTTCTGCACCAGGCAGAGTCATGATGGGGATAGAGAAAGAGGCCAAGTTCAGGCCTGGCTGGAGCTTCACAGGGCTGCAAACACTTCAGAGGGTGGAAAGGGAGGCCCAGGGCAACAACACCACTCTTCTAAGTTCTTCCTCATCACCTTTTCACCTGATTTCACAGTGGGAAAGTCCCTGACCCCTTCCTTACGCTCTCTGATCATTTCTGTCACGGTCCCCTGGATGCTAGTTTTACCAGTCTCCTCTTGACAAAACTATGAAACTATGCAGCATTTCCAGTGTGCTCAGCCAGAGCTTTGCAGTAGGGAAGAGCTCCTGCTGCCATGCAACCCAGCCTTGCTGCGCTACACCACCATGCTGTGACCCTTTCCTTACCCTGCCCCATCACTGTATTTTCAGGCCGGTGCATGCACTGACAGATGTGAGGTTGGACACAATGCCACTCAATCCTGTGGGATGATCTTTGTGAAAGGACCTACAGGAGCAGGGACAAAGCTTGGCCAAGCTCAGGGGGATGCTGTGAGGTGGACATATGACAGAGCCCATGCTCACTGCCAGGCACAGGCTCACAGCCTCCAGGGAAGCCAGGAGCCAACCACCAGGTGCAGCTCCTCAAAACAGACACCTTCACATGTTTTCTGCTCCTAGGGCTGTGACACCCTAAAACTCACAAGCCATCTACGCTGACATTACAGATGAAGCAGTGAGAGGAGGACAAGGCTGGCACACAGGAAGCTACTGCTACATCAGGGCTCTGGTGAGGGTGTCGTGCACTGCTTGGCACAAATCAGAGGATAGCAGTAGGTGAACTGGGATGGGAGAGTGCCCCAGGGTTACTGTGAGGAGCACCTATAGGAATGTCCTACAAAGAGACTGAACCAAGGGCTGCTGAGCTGGGGGAGGTGTTGCGTTCCATCACAAAGATAAATTAATTAATCATAGAAATAAAGGCAGTGCAGTAAAAGGGGTCTCTGACCTCTGCCCCTGAAGGAGAGCAGTGGTTCCCGGCAGAGCACTTCTGCCTTGACTTGCCCTTTGTCAGGACCACTGAAGCAGTCCCCTGGTACCCCCAGGATACTGAGGTCCCAACAGAAAAACCTGCCTCTCTCCCTGCCTTGAATTCTCACTTCCTTCCTTCCCAAGGGATTGTCGCTGCTCTTCAAGCACCTCTGCCACTTTCTCACCCCTCACCAGCTCCACGACATTGCTACCCTCTGCTCCTCCACTTGTAGCTGGCTGCCTCAGCAGTGATTGGCCATGAGGTGCCCATCACTGTTCTGCTGCCCATCCCATGCCAAGCCAGGCACCCTTCTCTCCTGGCTGAACCTTGGCACCTGCTAACTCAGATACTCAACCCAAAACCATTGGTGGCGGGAGGTGCAGGCATGCTGGGGGGAAAAGCTAATGGAGACTCCTCTGTGCCTGCATGCTACCAGCCAGCCTGCAGCATCACAGGAGAACAGAGGGTTTGGGCTGTGCCATAACCCAGAAAGCAGCCAGATCAGTGCAGCACAGCCTGCCTTTGGAAGGTGTTGACAAGATATGCTAGCCTGTGCCCTGCTAGGAGAGGTGTGGACCCTAAGGGCAGGTAATCCACAGGAAAGTGAGGGGAATTGTGTTAGTTTGAGAGAGTTAGACAGTGGTGAGTTTAAGCACTTGTTACCACAGCTTTTGAAGTCAAAGGTACTTTCAGCCTAATTCAGTAAGCACAATGATATTTCCATCGTGCACTTGGGGATGTGCCTGGCAAGCCACAGGTCCCGGTTTTCCTGTGCACAGTGCTGGGCACTTGCTTCTGGCTTGGCTCATTTCACAGCAAGGAGGAGTGGGGACCACATACCTGCTCAAGGTTTCAAAACACACCCAACGTTTGAGCCTTCTCAGCTCTGGAGAAGCTGCAGCAAACAGAATTGGGACACTAGGTGCCGAGCTGGATGGCAGCTTCCTCCCTTACTCTGTGGCTGCAGAATCACTTGGGGCAGTGGTATCCTTGTGAGAAGCAGAGAAGACACAGAGGGGCTCTTCTTGTACAGACAGACTTTGCTCATTTTAAGTACTTAGTGCATTAGAAACCCTGAGGAATGAGGAGAAACTGCAATGTACCTAGATTAAGATGAGTGTCTGGAGCGAGACAAGATTCACAGGAGCTAACACATTACTGCTAACAGACCCGAGAGCTGCTCGCTACCCCAGCAAGACATTTTTTTGCACTGTTAGGACATTAAAGTAAAACTTCCTCTTTTGTGACCCCAAACCTTCACCTGGACAAGCTGTACATGTGCAGACCACTGCCAAGTTAGCAGAAGAACCATTTCACAGGAAACTGGAAATTTCCGTTTACAGGAATGCAAATATCATACAATTCCTCTTTTGGCATCCCCTTCCTCCTCCCCTTTCTTTGTCCTTGACCCAGCTCATATGAGAGGGGCTGCTTGCTGAGGCAGCACGGGCTCCCCCGAACCATGCATGCAGAGCACCACCTGGCCCAGGGCTCTGCAAGGCAGCAGCCCTGTGGTACCATGGTACCCTCGGGGTGGCACTGCACACCTTCCTGCAGGAGGAGCTGCCAGCACTCACTTAAATGACATCAACACAGCACCACTGGCATCGCTGAGCTGTTCCGCCCAAGGGAGCTAAAACCAAAGAGAAAGATCAATCCCTTACAGTCACCCATCAGGGACAGGTCCAAGCCAACTTTGGTGGCTGCTGCACAGATAATCCTCTCCCTGTCCTTTCTCTGGTGATGGGAAGCCCCCCTGTACCACAACATTATATCTCCCCCTTTTCCAGGTTGTCACACAGATCCAATGTCCCTCTGCCAGCTATGTCTCCAAACCTTGCTTGTAGCAGAATGAAAGAAAATGTATTTGAGCTGAGGTGATTGCGTTGCATTGCACAGGATCCTTTTTTGACACAGTGCAGGTGTACAAACCAAACCAGGAGGTAGTCAAGCAACCTGTCCAGATCTGGCCTTTAACTAAGAGATCAGGGAACGGGATGGAAGATGAAATCTAATATATATATATATGATGAAAGGTTGACAGTTATTTCATTGTGTGCTTCAGTGTGAAAACCACAATGATAATGGAATGTGTTTTTTGTCACCATGAGTACTTCACACCAGGTGGAGAGGCCTTTAACATGCATGAGAAATCCTGTGATTTGGGGGTTGCACAGCTTAAAGAAGACAGGTCCTGAAACTACTTACAAAAATCCTGTTCTGCCAGAAAAGCTGCTGCAGAAGGAGATCAAGTTATTTGCACAGGGGACTTGCCTAAAGCCAAACAGCAGTGGAACACCTGTCCCAAGCAGGAGAGCTCACCCATGCAGAGCTGCACGTGCTCAGGGCTCTGTCCTGCTACTGCGTTATTTGGTCTTTGGGTAGTTTTTAAAGCAAGGTTCGCATTTGACAGTCATCCTCCTTGGCAACTACAGAGCATCTCAATGCATACTGTAGCAATCACTTCTATGGAAGATTTGAGGAGAATTCCAACCCCTGTAGTGCACAATAGTAACTGGGGCATGAAGGAACAGCACAAGGGCCCACATCGTTTTAGAATTCACCACTAAATGTATCTCTGGCATTCCAGGTGCCTAACCTGGTAACTGCACTATAAACAGACCTTGCTGAACACCCTCACCCACCCTCCAAATGCTGAGCAGCTTCCTGTGAGCTTGTGCCTGGCTTCTTCATGGGAAGTGCTTCTTGAGGGAAGCACCCTCTACTCTGAAGTTCCTTCCCACCAGCCCCAAGTCACACAAAAGTGACAAAAAAGATAGGATGCAGCTGTATGCCTGGGAAATCCAGTGGAACAACAGCTTTCTACACCTGGGGACTTCTTAGGGTGGAGAGTTTTCTTATGGATAAGGAAATGGATGCATCAATCAGAAATGAAGCCAATGCTGACTAAGAGGTTTTTCCTTTTCCCGTTACATCCTTTGCAGCTTGAGAGAGAATTTCCTGCCCAGTTAGTTGCAATTTGGAGAACCCATCCCATGCTCTCAGTACACTGGTGAATGGAAAGGACCCCTGTCATGAGAACTGGCAGCTGTGGGGAAAGGGCAGATGAAGCATGTGCCAAAAAACATAGCATCCTCACAGGGCACCTGGTAATGTGGCCTCAGTCCTCAGACCAGGCAGCCTTCATGGCTGAGGCAGGACTGTTTCCCTGCCTAGCTGGTTCCTTCCTTATCCTTGCACTCTGGCCTCAGCACAGCATCGTACAGCTTGGCCCCAGCATCTCATGTTCCCCTCACTGAAAGGCTGGAATTTAAGGAAAAAGAAACAGCCTTTCTGAGTATTCCCATTTAAATGGTAAGACCTGTTAATACTGTTGCTGCCAGACAAGAGATGCAGCTGCAGGACACGAGCATCTTTCTTTTATTTCTGGACTACAGCAGCAACTGGGCTCACTATATTTCTATACAGAGAGGATATGACCTTTCCCATATCAAGAGTGTTCACAAGGTTTAGACAAAAGCACATTAATAATCAGTTTCCCTTTTCTGCACTTTCTTCAAGTCTGGATACCAAAACCAGGTACCGCTTTTGTTTCTTGTTTGCGGGCTGTTTTTGATGAGGGCTAGAAATGTGGGCTTCCACTCTTTGGAAGGCTTCGCTGCTGTTAATAATGCAACCACAAAATGGCAAAATCTCCCTTCAGGTAGATGCATTTACACTGGAATAAAAGTCTTACCCATGTTATAGCTTTTTCCTGATCCAGTACTAAGCTATTTAGGAGTAAACCATTTTGATGCTAATAAACTTGAGTTAAAAAAATACATAAGATGCAGTTATGCTTCTAAAACTTTTCAAGTGTAGACAGAAATAACCATGTACAACACCTAACAATATCTTTGTGAGGCTCTATAAACTCTGAACACTATCACATGCTGTGTCAACACAGGGCACTTCCGATATTAATTATCAGCTTCATACACACAACATACCCTCTTGTGAGAGCACCTAGAGCATTAAAATCTTGCACTTATTTCCAGTCGTTTTCATTTTATATTTGTCCTAGACCAGGACTAGAGCACTTGGCTTGTGTGCATTCCAGGGGATGCTTTATTCTTGTTCAAAAAGCTTACTGTCACTGGGTTCTTTTATTTATTGTATTTTGGTAACAGAGTCATTTCTGTTGGCCCAAAGCTCTTGTTGAACACAAGGAGATAAACTGAGCTTAGAAACAGCCAGCTTGAGACTCTCTTTAGGAATCTAGTTTTCTGACAGCATCAGATACTTTGCTCACTACAAACTAAACGCATTTTCAGGGCACTTTGAGTTGCAGCTATATATGGACATCAGCACAGTAGATGTTTTTCCTTCTCTAAACTGGTTGTTAAAAAAAATAGTCATCTGGGTAGCATAAAGGTGTGTTCAGTAGTGTACAAAACAAAGGAGCTTAATGGCAGAAAGGAAAGAGTGTATAATGGTATATGGGCAGTAGAACTGGAGATGAAAGGGTATTACTTTGTGCCCAGAATTCATTTGTCTACTAACAGTGCTAGTGAATCCATGCTAAGGCATCCGTATATTACACTACTCTAATAATTTAAGTCTGCCCACTGCAGCTAGGAGCTGAGTCAGTGTGCCAGGGCTGGTAGTACAGGTAGAACATGGCAGCACTTGTGTGCCAAGCACACAGCAATAACCACACACCTCACTAGCCTGGGACTGTCTCAATGCAAGACATAGGGACCTACTTCCCAGAGGGAATTTATGGCTTTCCTTCTCATCAACCCTGGACACAAACCTGTTTGGCTTTCCCAGAAAAACAGGAGCAGGTGCTGAGTGCGTGATGGGTACCTGAAGTGCTGCAAGGAAATTGGGTGCAAGCTGCAAACACTCTAACCCACTGCAGTGGGAGACAAGCAGGGAGCAGTATCATCCACCCTCAGAAGGAAGAACACCTTCTGTTGAATGACATGAGTTTGTGAGCAATAAAATAATAACTAAATGCAAGAGCAGTGTGGCAGGGAAAATGGCTGAAATATACACCATCTTTAAATTGTGGCTGGTGCCAACCAGCAAACTTCAGTGGCTGCTACAGCAAAAAATCAATTAATCCAGTTGATATCTGACCCGTGGTGTTCGTTGCAGAGGAACAGGAAGACTAGCACTTGGGATAGCAGAGTGAGGGGGCAGCTGGATCTAACCTGACAGCTCCCTTTCTGCCTGACTTTCTCATGGAATTTGCAGCAGGTCTGTAGTACCCACTGACTCCCTGTGATCTCTTTGGGGCTACTGATCCTGTGGGCAGCTGAAGTCCACAGAATCAGGCCGGTTTAACCGGTGGAGCAGCACATTTTCTCCTGACACGGCTTTTGTCAGAAGTCTGGGAGAGAGAGTAATGTAGAGACTGGGGCCTTCTTGGCAAGCAAAGACTCCATATAGGTTATGGGGCTGCTGGTTGTGCGGATCTTATACTGCTTAAACCTAGTCTAGAAGTGATTTCCCATGTGTTTCCCAAGGCAACACTCCAGTGAGCACAGCCGTGCCCAGAGCATGCCAGAGCTCTTCATGCCTAGTCTGCATGACTGGAGATAATTCAGTGGGGTAACACCACGAACCTGCCCCTAAGAGCTTGCATTTGGGTCAGTCCCCTCACTCCTCTTACACATAGCCTCCAGCCCCAGATACAACCAAAGCAGAGTTTTGTGTTATGAACATATAACATGCGATTTAGACAAAGGGGAAAAAAAAGATGAGAAGAAAGAAAACACTAAACCCACTCTACTTTCTCTTCTCCCCACCCAAAACATTCCAACCTTTCCTTTCCTGCCACTTCAGAGGGGGGGTTGTTTATTGACATTATGCAAGTGCTGAACTATTTTTCTTCTTTCCCGCCCCTTTTTTTCCTTTCTCCCCCTCTCTCGTCTGGGGGTGGCAAAGGTAGTTCAAAACCCTCCAGTCATCTCGGCTTATCAGCCAAAGGAGATGCATTCCTCTGGGCTGCTCCCTTTATAAAGTCACTGCTGGCCGGGCGCCCGCTCGCCTCCCCGCAGCCTCCGCAACGGCAGCGCTGCCCGCAGCCCCTGCAGTCCCTACCGCCCCCCGCTCGCCCGCCGGGGGAAGCGCAGCAGCTCGGGTAGGGCCGGCGGCTATGGCATCCCCGTCCCCCGCCCGCCCCTGAGGGCGGCTGCCGCCGGGATGTTCAGCTGGCACCAGAGCTTCACCCTGGGAGCGCCTTGGAGGAGAGGTGAGTCCGCTGCCCACACTCCCCCTCCCCCCGGGGCTGTCCCGGCCCGCCCGGAGCCAGCCGGCGGCTGCCAGCACACCTCCCCGAACCCGCTCCTCAGCCACCTCCTTCCTTCCCCTCGGCGGCCGCGCAGACGGTACTTAGGGCAAGCGCAGCCTGATCCAACCCGCTCCCGGGCCCCGCCGGACGGGCTGCCCGCACATCACCGCACCCGCACGCTGACTCCCCAGCCCCATGCTGCGCTCCCTGATCTCAGGCTGCCTCTGCCCCCACGCAGGTAAGGCTGCAGAACCCCCCCCATCTCTCTAAAGCTCCTGCCCCAGGACCAGCTATGGGAAGGACCGCACTCTCGGAACCGATTTGTTTTCCTCTTCAAACGGGTTAATTTTGCGTTTGTAAGCGCGGAAGGGCTTGGGAGAGAACAGCAGAAGAGGTGGGAACGCTATGACTCTGAGCGAATTGTGTGGAAAGATAGGCGAACTGCCCAGGATGGGAGCAGAAGGGGTGAGAATGGGACTGGCATCTGGGCGGCTGTGCGCGTATGTCCTGCCGGCATCTCTCGGGTTCGGTACGAACATGAGACGGATCAGATCTGCCCTGAGCCTGTCAATGCCCTGGCAATGGATATAGGGTCCCTTTCTAGGCTGGTGTATCTCCATCCAATAGGGACCGTACCGAATTTGAGGTGTTTAATTTGTTCTCTCCTCCTCAGTGCAGATCAGTTGACCCAGGCAGGAAAAGCAGCTATGGTTCTGCAGCATATCACTTGTAACTTTACAAGTCTGTTGTCAAAACGAATGTTGTGGTTTCAGGCTGCCTTTTTCAGGCACAGTGGATCTGGTTTTACTCCTTAACCAGTGCTGCAGGCTTTGAGATTGCAAGCCCCAGGAGGTACACTCCCCTTAGCATCCCTATTTACCCTTCAGCTTGACTTGTGCCAGATGTACATGAGATCTGCAGTTTCTGTCCCCATTAATATCACTGCACTGGGTTGGTTGGTTTGGAATGGAGGTGGCTACAGACAGAGTTTGCCAGAGTCCGTGTGTAGTGTGCTGCGCAACAGTGGTATGGTAAAGATGCTGCAAAGCACTGTGTTGGAGTGGTAATGCCTCCTGCCCGACTGAATGCTTAACTCCTGCCTCCTTGGACTGCTGCGGCACAGTTAGTTCCTGCAGAATCACCAGGGCTACCACGTTCACAGTCATCTGGTGAAACCGGTGATTGTGCTTCTCAGCCCTTCTGTTCTGGGGCAGCTAGTCAGAATTCAGTGTAAACTGGAGCCTCTCTGAGGTTCCATGGGAAAGCAAGGGCTGCTGAAGCACGTTGCTCTGCCTGGGTTTGGTCTGGAGACTGCGTTTTCACCCAATGACATAAAGGGCTCCAGAGCAATGCTGCTGCAAGAGCACTCCAGCATCACCACAAGATGTGGAGAGTGCTTGAAGAGATGCCATTTTACAGTATGATGGAAACAACTCTTTTTTTTTTTTTTTTTTCCTGGATGTAATTTGAACATGAACTCACTTTCCCTAAGCTATGCTGTGCAAGCCAGATAGCAGGGTTAGGAAGGGAAAAGAAGCTTGCTTTTCCACATGGAAGTGTTGGAAGGTGGAGGCTTTGATGGGAGAACACTTATCGCACTGGGGAATCAAAGAGATTCAGCTAGTCTTTCTCCATATAAGAAAGAGGGACAGTGGTCCCTGATGACCTCAGCTGGAAATAAGCACCAAATATTATTTGTGTCCTGGTTTGGACACTATCTCTACTCAGAGCCAAGAATATGCTGTTTCTCACAAGATTTGTGGGAGAGACTTTAAAGTTGTGTCTTCAAATGTGGTTTAAGATAAAGAATATAAACCAAACAAAACAAAGTAACAGCTCAATAACTGGGTTATAGGCTGGATCTTCCTCTCCTCCCTTCTTTGGGGTTAGGTGGGGGCTGCTAGAGCAGAAGTATCAGGGTGGCAGGACTTCTTGTATCAGCAAGTTCAATTTACTGCAGCTACAGAACCTGCATGACCACCTCCTCCTCCTCATCTCACCAAGGTCCTTAAGTGGCCCCTGCAACCAACTTTAACAAACCCAAAAATCATCACCGCTTATGGCAACCATAAAACACTTCAGGTACACCTAAAAGTATGGTTACACCAGCAGCTCTCAGGTTTTGCCTAAGGACAGCAATGACAGCACATGAAAAAACAGGTTAACAGTGACCTTTCTGATATAATTCATGAGTTCCTTTGGCTTCAGCTGAAGCACTGGGGTCTTAATGGCTTTGGTCTGTGGGGGTATTGAATAGCTGTTTATCCAAGCTTATTATAGGCAATAAACCCTGAATTACTACATACCTGTCATCCCTGGGGGCAAGTTCCATCTTTGCAAAGGGGCTCCTGTCTCCCAGTTTGTTTCTACCTGGATAGTCCTATGTGATATGAGGCAGTTTGCAAATCAGATGTGCAAGGAAAGAGCTCCTAAATTAGACAGCTTTTGCCAAAGCGTGGTATATTTGTTTCTATTGTTTTCATTTTCTGCTCAGACACATTAGCAATCTGTGTGCCAAATAATCTTTTGCCATTATACAGGGATGCTCATGGAAGCACCATTTCCCTTACTTAAGGTTTTGAACTTTCCTCTTGAAGGAGCATAAGGGAGCTCTCTCTTAGTGAGATCTCTTATCTCCCTGACAAGGTCTCACAAATAAGTACCATAGATGACTGTGGGAGTTGAGCCTCCCCCTCAGCTCAGGAGTGGTTTTGTTGTGAAGCAGGGAGACTTGGGCACAGATCCTTATATACCAAAATTATACTTGGCTTGGTTTTTCCCACTGGGCTATATATTCAAAGAAATAAATTGCATAGTTAATGCAGTAATGAGTGAGAGAGGGTCTGCCAGCTGGTGCTATGCACAGGGTCAGATATTAGCCTAAAAACTGGTGACTGCCAAACTGCAAGTTACTCTGATAAACCAGGTGGTCTGTGGGGGCCTGCTATGCCCAGAGACTTTCTGCCAGAGGTCAATAATCTGTCAGACCTGTCACTATTTCAAAAACTTCACAGGTCACTTGAAATTAATAGAAGCAGGCTGTAAAAATGTCAAGTGGCCTCTCTACTTGGAAATCCATTTCCTCTTTAGTTCACCCAACAATATCCATCAGTAAACAACCAGTCTTCCTCTCATTCCTCCTCAAATACCTGAAAAGAACTATAATTATCTCCTCCTCTTCTAAAACATATGTATTAAAGCAATGAATGCTTCTTCAGTCAGAATCCATGAACCCTGTTATCTTTCTCTCAGCATCTATTTTATATGGATTTATCATTACCAGCTGCAGCTATGGGGGTCTATAACATTTCTGGCCACATTGTATTACCAAACTATCATCCACAGAAACTTCACACGTTTAACTAACAGTGAGACTGAAGAGCATCTTGGAGCCAAGTGATCCAAGAACATTGTGCTTTTTGTCCAAGAACTGTCCAAGATCTCAGCTTTGTCATAATTATTCCTTTGTATTCAACATTTCAAGCAAATGAAATTGTATATATACTCCCATAAAGCCCACATGCATTTTGGTTCCCCGTTTGAAGATAGCGAAATTTTGAGAATTGGGTCTATCATGCAAATATTCAGTTACCATATGAGACTGTGTTCCTCTGCAAACACAGTTCCAATTAAAAGCCCAACATTTCCATGATAGTGATTTTCAAGCCTTCACAACTTTTTGCCATTGTAGATGGAGGTTGTAACTGGTGCAGTGAAGACCCATGATAAGCTCCTCTTAGAAATTCTTACGCTTATGATTGTCCTCATTATTTACATGCCCTTGCTCAGATTGGGCAGCCCAAGACACAGCAGCATGTTCACAGACCATCTTTGCTTGAAAGGCACTGGGAAGGCAGATTGTCCGCAGAAATTTGGTGCCAAGCAGCACCCCGCCATCACCAGGGCCAGGATCAGGTCTTTAGCAGGCCTGTAAAGCACTAGGAAGCAGAGAGATCCTCACCCCATGAAAGTCTGTGGCAAAGCTCAGTGAAGATAGATTTCATTCCCAAAAGGCCAATTGGTGGTGGTTGATGGGTTCTTTTTGGGTGGGCACTGGTTGCTTTTTGTGTTGTTTTGGGGTTTTTGGCAACATAAGTGTAATCCTGTTCTTCTAAGTATTGAGGCCCTGTACATGCAATGACTCCCTCTGCCCACAGGGCTGTACAGGGTCAGCCATTCCCTAGCTAGGAGAGTAACACAGCTCCTGCGTGATCTGTGTGAGGGCCAGCTGGTGGAGTAAATGAAAAGGAGGTGCTAGCACATCCCCACCACCCAGCACGTATGGGGGAAGAGTCAACAGCAAAAAACGCCTATTGTTTTAGAAAGGAAGTGACCCCTTTTCTCTTAAATGCTGGGAAATTGAGACCTTATCATTGGTGAGAAAAAAAAAAAAATCTCTTCTGCAGTGAAAGGGAAACACCACTTAAGCTGTACTGCCTTGGGTGTTACAAAATGTGTCATGGCAACAGGTCTGAAGAGAGACTTTTTTCTAAAGGAAGGAAGGAAGGAAAATGACGGAACACAAGGACTGAATGGGAGAGGTAGCCTTTCATTACTAGGTCATGAGTTTAACTCCAGCAGCTCACTAGTCACTGCTGCCTAATAATTCTTCAAAAGCTATTGATCATCTCTTAGTCTGTTACTTGCATGCAGATGCCACAGCCCCATCATAGAACCTGTCCTGCAAGGCACAGGATTTAACCCTCGGCACAGCTGGAACAAGAGAGGACAGAGTAGGCAGGCTGTGTGGGTCCTCTGGGATGCTGGAAAACTTTTTCTAGGGCTTTGCACCTGTATCTTGCCCTTGCGTTCAGAGCTAAGCAGACTGGTAAGAATGATGTGGTTTGACTTTGGTCTTCCTTTGCAGGGCAGCTGTGCAAAATCCATGCTACTCCAGCAACCCAAGTCACTGGTGGGGCCCTTTATTTGTGCGCTCTGTTTCTGTGGCACACTATAGTTGGAAAGTACTGGCTTTATGGACTTGAATCTAGAGGGTACTTTATATGTTGTGGTAGACAGGAGCCGGGAGAGCATTAGGCCCTCTTGAGTGCCTCTGGATTGTTCACTTTGTGCCTTTCCCTGGGGCTGTCACCCTGCAAAGCCCTGCCAGCACCACCTACTGTGGATGGGTTTGCTGTGCATATTAACCTTGCAGCAGCTCTGGGGACAAGCAGAGAACTGCCATGACACTAATGATGCTATTCTTTGTAACACAATGGAGATAAGCAAAGCTTTTGCTCTAGTTGCACCAACCTTTAACAGATTCTCCTCATGCCAAGCATCCTACAAATCAGGTTAAACATTTTGAGAACAGAGGTAGGCACAAACCAGAAGGGAAGAGAGCATGTACAGGGTAACAGTGTACGGTATGTATGATACTGCCACTAGCAGCACTCATCCCACTGCCAGCCTGGTGTTTTCCTACCACCAGTACTTCTATTAGCCAGACACATCAGAAGACCATGTACTATGATACTTGACTCAATGCATCGGATGCCAAGGATGGGACGTAGCAGAGCTTAACAAGGCTTGCACTGAAGGAATTGTCAGTGAAATATGGCTGCAAGCCACAGACATAAATTAAAAATAATAATAAATAAAAAAAAAAAGACCTGGATTTCAATGCTTTGGAGCATGAGGATTTGAATACAGACTTTAGCTTGGTTAACTAGAAGGGTGGGAGGTTTTGCAGAAATTAGGCTCAGATACTATCTAGCTCACTGTTACCACCTCCTTGTGAGGTGGGAAGCAGTCTTATTCTCCCACCATACACATAGAGGAAGCCCAGCAACTTACCCAAGGTTACACATAATCAGTCACCATCAGTTACAGGCTTATATTACAACCCAGGGAACCCTGCTTATCTCTAGTGTGATTGAAGAGCCATATAACCCTTTTAGAGGGCTACTAGGCAAGTAGTACAAGTTAACCCACAATAATGTTTGGCCTGGGCACACATTGCCAAAGATGTTGCAGGAAGTTATACTGATGCTACACGCTGCATGCACACACATAATGCCATTCCCTTTTCTGCTGCCATACCAGTGTCTCAGCCAGCTGCCTGAAAGCAGAACCTTTCAGTACCCAACCCCCACCATAGAAGGAGTGTGGAAAACCAGTTGAAGGGAAAGCAAACAAAACCCAACAATGACAGAAACCCCCTTGGCTAATTGCCCAGGAGCAGCAGTGTCAAACCTGGCTGGCCTCCAGTACAAGTAAATACATCTTACCAACCTTAATGCCACCATTCAGCTCTCTGAAGTTCTTCACACCTCCTTTCAAAAGCGTCTGCACAGCATTGTAACTGTACCCCTGCAGCATGCTCCCTCAAGAACCAGGCAGAAGTCCATCTTCCCTGGTTTGCTCTCAACCCCTGGTACTGTTATACAAAACACTTACAAGCCAATTCCTCAGCCAGTATTAGCGAACATGGTTCTATTAGGGGCTCTGGCAATGAGCTAATTTATAGCAGCTGAGAGTCTGGCTCACTCCTGGGTTTTTTGTGGGTTGTTTTTGTTGTTTTTTTTTTTTTTTTTTTATTTCACAGATGAGCTTTAATTGCACCATTCTGGTGTTTGTTGGCAATATGCTTGAAAGAGCCGACTGCTTCTGTATACCTCTTTCAAGATTTGTAGCAGAAACAGTCTGTTTGTTGGAAGCCCCATGGTTTAGTTTGCATAACCCAGTTAACAGAGAGGAAGAAGAGACTGTTCCATCAGTAAGGTGCAGCAAGAAAAACTTGAGTTTCAGGTCACTGCCTTAATCATGGGAGATCTCTCTGCTGTAGCACAGGTGACCTCATTGACTATGGGAAAGTATCATTGAATGAATGAGGATGAGGTGTCTAAGTGTGTTGCAAAATCCTGCCCTCTTTTGCATCCATGCTGAACTTGTGATAGGGGGATGAATACATTTCACATCATCACAAGGGGTTGGGAGGAGAAATCAGAAATGCTCAAATACTGTGGTATTTACCAGGACTTGCCAGTGCCAAAATCAGTGGTTTGGAGCTTAGATAAACAAGAAATTGTGAAATCATGAGATGTTGCTAGTAACCACAGATTGGGGGAAGCAAAGGACTGTGTTGACCAGAACACAGACCTTTCTCAGCACTGGAGTTGTTGACATCAAGGTGACCCTCACACAGAGGGTCAGAGATTTCATCTTATTTTTTTTCTTCCCCAACAAAACTTTGTAGTTATAAAATATATGCATTAAAGCATCTGACATCTCCTTCTGTAACTAGCAAGACCTCATTTTAATATGCTGCTTCCTGATTTCAGACAAAGAAATATTTGTGTAGGCCAGGGTAAAACCGGTTAAGCAAGGAAAAAAGTGGCAGATTGAAAGACAGTGAGAGAATCTCCAGTCAAAGGAAAGCGTGGCATGATTAGTAAGAGAAGGCCATCAGAGTCTGTGGGAAGGAACTACCATTGCATATAGTAATTCCTGGTAAGAGTAACATAACAGCTCTATGATTTGTTCTTAAAAAGAAAGTGCATTAGTGCAACTGCTCTTCTCCTGACTCTCATTGGTTTTGTCGTGCTATGTGGGGTGGTGATGCCACCAGAAGAGCCTGTTAGCCTTTTATTTTTCATGCAGATACAATGTTTTGCCTCTTAATGCCAAAAGGTATTCACAGCTGAGCAGGTAGATCCTCTTCACTCCAAATCACTAACGACTCAGCTCCACCCACTCCTTCCCAGACCTGGCACCGAGCTCTCTCTCACATGTGGTATTTTACTGTGTGTGAAGCTGCAGGTTGGACTCCCTGTTCCTTGTCCTCAGTTCAGGGTGCATCATGCTCATCCCAGGAATGGAAGGGCTGTTTACCGAGCCCGGGCAGCTCCTGATGAGCTGTCACGTGGCAATTCCACAGCCAATGTCTTTCTCTTGTCCTCCACCACAACAATATACTGGTGGTGCATTGCTGATGACTGTCAGTGAGACAGTGGAGAGATGCTGGTGAATTCTGCCAAGGGAGGTATATGATAAACAAGGTCTTCTGTAAGGGGTATATAGGCACTGTATTTCCAAGTGTCACAAAAAGCCCAACAGATGGGATTATTTATCACTGACAGCCCTTTATGAAAATCCAGTGTAAGATATTAAATCTATGGCTGCCTATGAACAGTAAGGGACATATTTCAGTAGTATCCCAAGAAACTATAAAAAACAGATAGAAGGGATTTAAATAAAATAGAAAATGATGCATGTAATTACCTACCTTGTTGTTAATGAATAAGCGTCTCCTTTGTCTATAGACATTGCAGAAAGCAAGCTGGAGGAGTGAAGGCTGGTAAATGGGTTATTTCTGATACAGGGAGTTTTCTGGGTTACCATGAAGGAGGGCTGCCCAGTGGAGCTCTCCCTGCTTGACTGCTGGTAGGGGGGTCTCAGGCTTCCCTGCCTACTTAGGGGTAATTATGTTGCTGAGAGTGAGTTTGTGAAGCAGCTGCTGGTTTGATGTCAGGCAAAAAGGAAGGAAGTAGGAGAGGGGAATAAAAGGAAGTAGGAGAAGGGAATAAGAGGAAATGAAGTAGGAAGTAAGATATCCTGAAAAGTGTATGTATTGTAGCCTGCTGGGGTTCTCTAGGTCAGGCACTAATAAGGGAAACGATAGCAGAAAAACTGAAGTTTTGCTCTGCAGCAATTCCTGATCCCAAATCCACAAATAGATGAATTTGGAGCTAAGATTTGCAATGTGCTAAAGGGTGGATGCAGAGCTTTCACACTGTCTCTCATACTAGTGTGAATGAGAAGTCTGGACTGTGAAATATTAGATTCAGAAAAACAGTAAGAAAACCTGGGGACAGATCTTTATCTCCTATAAATCACCTTCATCCAGAGATAGTCTGCCCCATTACCATGGGAAATAATTGTGATATGAAAACAAGTCGTCTTCATCCATGTGCAAAAATGCTCATGAACAAAGCTGTGCCCATCTCCTTTCTCTTTATAAAGAAGGTAAGAGTTCATTTAAAGAAACTACTTCATAGCTAAAACCATATAGGGAGTGAAAAAGATCTACAGTACCTCATATGCTTTTCCTATCAGTACGTGCTTTTCATCACCTGTTTGGGTGCAGAAAATACGTCAGAGAATACTAAACAGTTTGCAGATTGCTTGTTGTAACCCAAAATTCACTTAAGCCTGTGGAAAGACAGATTTTGTTTTACCCTTTTTTCTTCTGTTTCAGAATACGTTTAATGAGAAACTATTTCAGCCTTAAATTAATATCTGTTGTGCTGAAAGAATATGTACTTCTCTCCAACTGTATGCAGGGAATCACTACAACATTATCTGGCTACATGTGTGTGCATTTATGACTCCCCCTGAAGGACTCTGGAGCTATGAAACACAACACTTCTGTGGTAGTAAAGCCTACGAGAAAGCTTCATATAGCTCAAAAGAAACAAATTAGGGCTCTCTGCCACTTCACTATAGACAGTTTTACATTTCCCTTCCCTCAGGGGATGCACTAAACACTGAGTTTTGTAGCTCCTTGTGACCACCTATTTGGTTTTTTTTAAGCAGGTAAGAAGAGTCGACCTGCTGAGGACAAAGTCGTGTTAACACATATGAAAATACTGAGCAATGAAGGAATTCAAAACCCGGCGTTAATCCCAGAGGCTCCAGCTGACACAGCCTGCACAGAAGAGTCCCAGCTCCCTGGTGCCAGCCTCCCATCAGACTTCCAGGGAAATCTGACTGCAGCAGCTGCACCGGCTGATCCAGACTATGCAGATGCTCTGGCAAGCACAGACTACGTAGCCACACTGCCTGACCTCAGCGCCTTCGAGTCCAAGTGCCAACTTCACAGATTCTCCAAATTTGAATCTGAGGACTCGGGGGTTGAATTGCCAAGCGGGGCTAATTCTCCATCAACTCCAACGGGTTCAGAGAAGAGCTTTGTGCTTCACAGCAGAGACTCATTTTGTGACTCCGGTGTGCTTAGCACTTCTTCTTCTCCAGAAATTGACCATCTGATAATGAGAACATGTAAAGAGCGAGCCAGAAAAGTCAGCTACCAAGATCCAGAGAGCGAAAAACAAGCTGAGTACTGCAGCCAGGAGGCAGATACTGTGCAGGGTCCTACAGCCTCTGCTGAAAACTTCAGGGTTCCTCAAGAAGAAAGTCATGATGAACATATTGACCAGAGTGAAAGGCAATCTCTAGAAAAGGAACCTGTACCAGAAACGGAGCTTCCCAGCAAAACAACACTTCCCACCCCAGCTCCCATAGAAGAGGCAAAGACAATTGACAATTTCCCAGAGAACTTTGGCAGCATGCAAGACCTTCAGATTCATGGACATCAGCTGAAGAGGTATCCCACGTGTGACAGCCTGGATGAATACATGGATGAATGCTGTAGACTGAGTGAGGTAAGAAACAACTAAACTTAATCTTATACTTAGGCCTGTCCAAACACCTTAGTCAGGGTTCAAGTCCTATTGTCTGGCACAAACTACGACACATCTGAGTGAGTTAGAAAAATCTTCCCTGAAACTGTTGTAAGCAGCAAATCATGGGACTTGATTTTTAAGAACTCTTCTCAAAGAAGTGAAATTCTAAATATGTAATTCACCTATATTGAGTCTGGGTAAGGATGACTGATGTCTCATGCAGATCTGATGTTTCAAAAAGACCTAGGTTAGAGGATGAATTTGTTTCTGCTCTTATAATGAAGATTATGACGTTAGTAATTTTCCTCTGATACATGGGATGGGGATCAGAACAGTTTCTTTTTCAAGGTTAGGTTATTCCTGCTCCTGGGAGCAGCTGGATTGCTTGTTGGGGAGCTGAAGTTTGGAAATAATTTGTCTGAGGGGTAGATCATTCCTGTCCAGGCCTGCCCTGACCTTTTGAGCCAGATCTCTTGAATAGTGAGTGAGCAGGCAACTAATGCACAAATTCAAATATTTACTGGTCTGGATATGGAGATCCCATTTATCCCTCTGGCATAGCTGTGATGGAAACTCCTATCACAGAATCACAGAATGTTAGGAGCTGGAAGGGACCTTGAAAGATCATCTAGTCCAACCCCCCCTGCCAGAGAAGGATTTCCTAGACCAGGTCACACAGAAGTGCATCCAGACGGGTTTTGAATATCTCCATAGAAGGAGACTCCACAACCTCTCTGGGCAGTCTGTTCCAGTGCTCTGTCACCCCCAGTGTGAAAAAACTCTTTTCTTATGTTATGAGACTGACTGAACTGCAAAGACATAACATTTTCAGCACCTTGGCCTATTGTTTCCCCCCTTCTGGGTATGTCGTTTGACTGACAGGAGAATAAAAAGCCCTTCTGTGCACTTTCTCCCACAGTGGATGCTGGCAAGTGCTCACCCCAGTGCTTTGCCTGAAGCCCCATTCTGCTGACACTTAGACAGATCACTGTCTTGCCTACCCACTGCAGTGGCTTCTCTGAACCAATGACAAAGATCTAACTGGGGAGCTAATTCTTGATAGAGAGTCAGACCAAAAAGCCCTATGAATAAAAGAAAAGGAGAGGGCAGGTTGGGTCCAAAACATCACAAACACCCACCAAAAATATCAGATGGTGCATAACGAGAATTTCCTTTTGGGGCCTTCATTGAAGTAATAATGATGAATTCAGATGGGAAATGGGTGGGAGGAAGCCAAGTGACAAATACTGTGTGCTGTGTGTATAATTTCACCATGACCTCACTGCCTGAGCCCTGAACCATCAGGAGATGGCTTTCCTCTGCAGCATGCCAAACCCTCCCAAGCAGCAGGAAGGTCAGAGATGGCCCATCTCTACTAGCATTGCCTATTGAGGCAGCACACAATCCAACAGAGCAACCTCTTCCTCCCCAGAGTTGCCTCACACACAGCAGAAGACAGATGTCTGTTTTGCACAGTTCCCAAACAGACAGCAACCTGGCCTTTTGGCAAAGTTCAAAAAAGAATGGGAGCAGGTCAGATTGAATACAAGGAGACTTTCTATAACATTAGTAAGTTCTCTGTTGCACTTCAGAAGTTTTGCAAGCAGCTTGGTCTTGTCTGACAGCTCTGGCTGCCCATGAAATTCCTTTAAGTCCTTTGCAAAGTGGAGCATCAGTTTCCCAAAGCAGAGCATTTAAATAAACAAGAGAATAAATTAAAAAGAAGCTGAAGAGGAAATGAAGCTCTTGGTGGCTTATCTCCCCTCCTTTTTAATATCCTCACTGGCTGAGTGCTAAAGCTCTGTGCCCCAAAGCACTTTTCTTTGTTTGCTTTTTTGAGCTGTATAAATACAGCTGTGACCTAGATGCTGGGGAAATTTGCCCCTCTCCACAGAGCACCTCCATCCTGCTCTATCTCAAGAGCAGCACTCTTCAAACTGCTGGGATGGCAGGTAGCACCGAAGCTGACTGGGGCAAGAAATGCCCATGGCTGCTGTGCTACTATATGCCTCACAGCACAGAGACAGTCTCCTGCAGCTGCAGAGTCTTCTGCCCTCACCAAACCTGCACAAGGTTTACCTGTCCTCACTGTCATACAACAGTGGCAGGACAGAGTGAGACCCATTCAGAAACGATGTCCAGATGATCACCTGCCCATACAGCTGATGGCTGAATCTTGGTTCACTCCAGCTGAGGCTCTGCTCCAGGCTTACTTTGTGTTTTTTACGTTTCCCTGTAAGCTGTCCAAGATACAATATGGTACTTAGCAGCCAATCTCTTGTCTGGCCTGGTATCATCAGAGGCACAAAGATACCCCTGGAAATGCAATCAGTGTTGTCTGAAAGATAGCAGGACAGTACAGGGTATTCCCATTCTACTTGGCAAAGAAAATGGCAAACCAAATTGTTTCATTGAATCAGTTCCTGCTGTGTTAAATTCATGTTGATAAAGGTGTAAGACTGCTCACACTGGCTTCTATTTAATGCCAGACGAGAGCATTGTTTAATCATAGGTGACAGTAACTTTCTCAGTTCTGTTGCTAGTTTTGGGAACATAGCTTCCAAGTAACAAGAAAGCAGTAGAATTTTCCCAGCCCAGCTAGCTGTGACAATGCCAACCACATCATGCTTGCCAGCATAACCACTGCCAAGCAAGGATTTGATCTCTGGGTGAGGATGTCCCTTGATGTCCTCTCAGCCTTCCTCACTGCTGAGGCTAATTCCAAGAGAACAGGAAGGAAAATGCTCAAACCCAGAAACTGGAAGTGACCAAATGTTTTGACTATTTGCATTCATTTGGTGAATGAAAATATACATAAAATAATTTCAGTCTGGCATTTCTTAAAGGTTTCTGATCTTTTGTTTTGAACTGTCATTATTTTGAAATGTATCTGTGTTTAGAAAGATGAAAGAAAGTGGAAGCTGTCAAACAACAAGTGAAAGAACTTTGAAGGCTAAATAAAAGCATTTCCTTTTAAGCCAAATTAAATGTTTGGGGTCAGTTTGAAGATACATAGCTTTTGATGTTTTTTTCTTTACAAACACTTCCTTATGCTCCATAAAGTTTACATTTAAAGTCAGCCCATACCCCTATAAGAAGAGAGAGGAGCATTGTGGTCATTAAATGAAAAAAACCCCATTATTTACACAGTGCTAATTATCCTGGGGCAAAGCAGTCAAAATACTTCTGTGCAGACCATGGTACAGTTCAGGGGAAGGATAGGGCAACCTGTGATGATCAGCCCTGTAGCCTGCGTGTGCCGCTTGGAGGAAACCAAAAGCTATCAGTAAGTGCAGCCCCTCCTGGACAGCAGGGTGGGGCCATCAGGAATATACAGCATGATCCCTCTCTTTCCTGTTATTCACAAGCCATTTGGTGATGTCAGCTTCCAGTGACAAATGCTTCCCACTTGGCCTGTGCTGTCACTAGCCAGTTGCTCCAAGTCCATGATGGGGTGAGAAACATTTGTAATTACGTTCCTTGGCTGTTGGTGCAGAGACCATACTCTCTCCATACTGGGCATGCTAACAAGGCAGGATAGGGCAGTGATAGATTTGTGGGAGAGCGGAGCACGGTATACCTCAAAACTGTAGACAAAAGAAAGTGAAGAGCATTGCAAGAAGTACATAAATCTAATTCACTGCAAGAAACAACAGCAAGCTCCTGTCTGAATGAGAAGCTTCATCTACAAGGTAGTCCTACCTGCTAGCCTTGGTTTCTGCTGCAAGGTTCAGCCCAGCACAGTTTTCTGTTCAGCCTGATTAAAGAAAAGATCCCAGCTCTGTGACTGTAGCAGCTTCAGAGGAAAACTGATTTTACACCCTTCAAAATGTTGACTGGAGGACTCTAGATAAGCCAAAGTTCCTAGTGAAGGTGTTAATCCTGTATTTTTAGGCTTCCTAAGAAATGTGTGGGCCAGCACAACTGTGATTGTTTATTGTCAGCTGAGCAGGGCTACATATACTCAAAACCTGCTCCCATAACTTAGTCTGGCGAGCACTCACAAGGGCGGAGATTGTTTTTTAGTTACACAGGTGTAAAGTCAGTGTAGTGCACCTTAACTCCACAGGGTCAAAACCGTAATGGGAGTAACTCAGCATAGTATATCTGAGAACCATGGATTCATTTTCTTCCAGCTGTGTCTCTGGTTCAATCTGATGTAACTGAAAGCAAAATCTGGTACTTATTTATACATTCTGTTATTACTTTCCTAGTGCAACTTCAACCATCTGATCCATAAACTGTGTCTGTCTGATCCTTTGCTTCTTCACCTTCGAAAAAGAAGATGAGGTGTTTTTCCTTCTTTGTAGGTTTCATCCAGTCAAAAATGGGCACATGGCTTTTCTTCCAATACTATTTGACAATCCCCATGTGGGAATGGGAAAAATTTCAGTCCCGTTAAGTGAATGTTTTGGGAATCTTCAACTAGGAGGACAGAGAGACTGGAAGTTGTTTGTACTTTCTCTTTGGTTGTTCACCCACCACTGCTGGCATCAAACTCTTTCACAGGTGCTGAGAGGAAAATATTTAGACCAGAATGTGACAGAGCAGGTTCTACACTGCACCTGGCATGACCAGAAGATAGTGAGGGATATTTAGGTATTTCCTGTCTGTGGAAAAAATAGTCTCGCAAAGGGTCCCTCTCTAAACAATCATTTTGAGGGCAACCAAATAAATCACATGACTTTTCTGTACCGAACGCTTGCCATATCTAAGCAATCCTGACACTAATGAGCCTTGTGGCAGGGCAAGCAAGTTGAAGTATTTCCCTTAAAAGCTTTTACCCTTGCATGCTAAGCTCAGAAGTGGCTGACTCTGCAGGGATGGGCAAGCACTGGAAGCTCTACCTGCATTGCCTTTTGATCATTTGCACTTGCAGGAATCACTTTAACAGAATGCAAAATAATTTCCTATTAAATAGCCCAAACTGCCTGTACTGAGCAGGCTCAGAAGGATGACTGTGAAACAGGGTCATCCAGAATATTGAGTCCAACCTTCAGTCTGCTTTAGGTCCTCTACAAGGGTAAATCCACCATGCCCCAAGACCTTGAGCAACTTCTCTACGTATTTTCCCTCTCATTTTCTGGTGTTGGAAGTTTTTGGTTTTGTTATTTTACCACAGGATTTGGAAGTTCTCTCTAACTTTTGCTAAAAGCCAGATTTTCTCCTTGCCTGCCCCAAACACACATTTGCTTTCAAGTACTTTCAGCCCTAGCCACAGAGCACTGGAAGTAAGGGCCACCTTCTCTTCTCTTCCCTCTAACCATTTTGCCTTATAAACCTAGCATCTGCTAACATGAAGCGAGACCTTACAATATTAACCACAGGGCAAATATAGAACAAAAAGCAACTCTATGTGAAAGAGGTCATGGTCAAACCCTTCATGCTTTCTCCACCATACTGAGGTTACAGCCAAATGTTTTACTTTATCCTTGTTTTCCAAGAGCTCCTCTGTCACTTGTCATCTTCCCTTGTGTTTCCACAGCTATAACAGGTTGGTTTTTGCTCATTGCCTCCTTCAGGCAATACAGACATGCCACCAGCAACTGCAACAGCAAACTGGCGCAAAGCTTGATTCAAAGTTTTCCCAGTAGACACTACATTGTTCTCACTTTGGGTCCTGAGGCTGTACCCCTTCCCACTGCACAAAGATGCCAAAGACTTAGTTTTATGGCTAAATAACCTTTGTCTTGCCTCTGCATTTGCAGGCTGTGCCTGAGAGGAAAATAAAAATCAGGAATGTGAATGACTGGTTGGCTTAGAGTCATCACAGTTTTTCATATGATTTCATGTGACCTCTGTCCCAGCCTCAAACACAAAAGCATCTGGACATAATAATATCTGTTTATAAATAACGTTGTATCATCATTTGTTTAAAAAGAAGTAAATCCTAATGCTGATTATTTTTGAACACACCATGAGCTTTCTGACATAATGAAAAGACAGGAAGAGTCCCAAAGCTGGCATTTCCCCAAAAATGTAGATTGTTGTGGGAAAGGAGACAGAGTAAGCTTCCTGCTTTTGTAGAGGGGAACTTATTTTTTGAAGTAAGATAAACTTAGAGTGCTGCTTTCGTAAAGATCGAGGCTTATTTTACTTACTGATATCACATGCACATCAGCAGACAGCGCCAAGGTGGAAATCAGCCTCTGCATGTATTTGTTAGCAACACATTCAGTCTTCTTGTAGCACAAGAGAGGACACTTACCATGCACAAGGAGCGAGAAACGGCAAGGTGCAGAACAGGAGGCCGGGGAACACCATTACTTCTCCTCTGCCACAGGATTAGTCTGTTTCTGGCACTACCCTTAGTTGAGCAGCAGTGAGACACTGCAGGTCCTGGGTGTGGAGAGATCAGTTACACAGAATATTCTGCCAAAGCCAGACAGTAAGCTTGATCCTGCAGACTTTATTCATGCATCTCTTAATGACTTGAGAAAGTTGCAGTGACATAAGATGGGACCTGCTAAAGATGAGTAGAAAGCTGTTCTTTCATTTTGGCAGTTGGTTTAGGCACATGTCCCTTTCACTGACCCACCAGTGATGAGGGTTTGAGTTCAGCTATGCCATAATCATTGCAGATTGCCAAAGGCAGGCAGAATACACCCCCAAGTTGGTCACAAAGCAGCGAATCCCTACAACTTGCAGATATGTGCCTTTGGGTAGCAACCAAGCTCAGCCTTGGTACCCATAGCTGAGAGCTATGGGTTAAGTGAGCCATACTAGTCCCAGCCATCCGTACCATGAATTAGATCTATATTTGTTTGTAAAGGTCCTGTGGCAAGTAAAATACAAACCTTAGGTGGAACTAGAAACAGGCTATCATGAGGTTTTCCTCTATGTCAGCCTATGATCAGTCAGAAGAATCCTTCTGATGGTACACCTTGCTAAGTAATTAGAAAAATGCTGTGAGCAAGCAATGCTGTAGCTCAGACATGGCTATAACCAAAGCCCCTTGCAAGAGGAAGCCTCAGTGTCTTTACCATGGCCCACATTACTGTAAAGGATCTTGTTGGACTCCCAGCTGCTAGTAAGGATTGATCTGCTGTTACTCCATGGTCCAAAATACATTGTCATTGCAGGTAAACCAAGGTAACAGCAAAGCCCTGGGATCTGGTCTGGGATACTTGGAACACATTTGCCAACTGATTGAGAAGATTGGGCAGCTGCAGGAGCACAACCTGCGTCTCCAAAAGCAAGTATGCAGCTTGCAGAAAGAGCAGAAGATGAGCCAGATAAAAGAGGTAAGCAGACACCATAGTATTTTCAGTTAAACGATATATTCAAGGCCCAGAGGGAAAGTTCCAAGTCTGAAGGAAAGTGCTAATTTACTTGACCCTACACCTACTTGTGGTGGGTGCCCTGGTCTTCAGGGAGCCCTCACCCACCACAGGGGCTCAGAGTCCCTTAGGGTGGGCTTTAATCTCTGTTCTTGTTGAATTTTGTTTCCCTCCTGTCCTTGCTTATATTGAGTTAAACATCCCTCTCACTTCATGCAATGACCAGCTTGAAATCAGTAGCTTTTACTTCTCTACAGTTGAAAAATTCTCAAGAACACATTTCCTGACATCAATGCTATCAAAACAAAACATTTCCATGGACCTCCTAAGCAATTATGTTTTGAATTAAAAGCTCTTTCTTTTCCTCCTGGTTTCAAACTGTCAAAATCCCAGAATTTCTCACAAGACAAAGAAAATGGGAAAGAAGGAATGGTACCACTACCCAACTGCACGCTCTCTTTCTGTTGCTGCACCTCTGAGCTGCCAAATGAAGAAACATCTCAGTGTTCCCATTTGTCTTTCATCAGCCACAGCTAGCTGAAAAATAATTTCAGCACCCTCCTAAACATCAGTTCTTAGCCCCTGCATATTTTGTTTAGCTCTACCTCACCTTTGCTTCTATTTCTTTTTTTTTGGCCATCAAACTAGGTTTCCAGCTTTTTTCTTCCGTCCTTTTCTGTTCATTTTGTCACTCCCCAAAGGAACAGAAGGGGGTTTGTTACATTCAGCTATTTCTTCCCTGCCATGCTGTTGTGAGTCTTTTATTCTCCCACCAGCCTGGTGCTGCTTTCCCACCTGCTGTGACTGGATCTGCAGTAGGTGACTGACTCCTCCTCAGAGCCAAAGCCAAGTTGTGAGTCAGGTTGCAAAGCAGAGTAGCCTGTCATTTCCATTTACCCATCTCTCACGCTCAGAGGAATGCAGCCTCCTACATAGAGCCTAGGAATTGCTAACACATTTCCTGAAGCTTTACAACTGTGAGTCATTGCTTAAAGTAACTCTTCAAGCTGCGAAGTCAGGATCAAATCCTCATCTGCTCTGTGTGTCTCCCCTTCT
Source organism: Galbula dea (assembly GCA_013399015.1). Lineage (NCBI taxonomy): Eukaryota > Metazoa > Chordata > Aves > Piciformes > Galbulidae > Galbula > Galbula dea. The sequence continues at coordinate 274,045 of VWZX01009755.1, forward strand.
CTCCAGCTCCCACTGAAATGAAAGGCACCGAGCTTTCACTTAAACGTTTGAAACTTTGATCTTTTCCAAGATTTCTCAGCAGTGCCTTCTCAGCCATGTTTGTCTCACACTGCTCAGGTGGGGAATTGGACCCCCAGATGTAACATTCAGTACTTGCAACATGCTCTGCAAAACTGGGTGTTTTCTCCTGGGTAATTCTGTGGTGCCTGCATATTCTATATCCGAGCAGCTCTCTGTTATTTTCCTCTTTGGATTCACAGCCCCTCTGTGTAGAAGAGGAATGCTGCTACTCCTATTTTCCATGAAGGTTGCTGTCTGGATCAAATTTTGGAGGGCATTGTAAAGCTACTTTGCAAACCACGTTCATTCTGCATGCAGACTATAAGCATGGAAAAGTTTCCATGCCTCAGGAACATCTAGGGAAGGCACAACACTGCAGCAGAGAGGGGGTAGTGTGATATTAAGAGCTGGTTGTGAGGATTGTAGACAGCCAGTGCTCCCAATGGTGTCCTTGAAAACTGTACATACATCACCACAGAGACTGGCGACATTTTGATCCTGGGACACAAAGGGAACACAGTTACTCTACATCCTTTGCTTCACAAGGAAATCTTTAATGCCATGGGCCAAAAGCAGTGTCTTTCATAGGATTTTCAAAGTACCTCTCAAAGGTACAGATACTACAAAGCATGATGCTGCTGTGGCAACTTATCCAGATAAGATGCTACATTAAAAGTGTCAATTGCTTAGGGAGTCTCCAGAGGTGCTGAACTGGTGTTGGCCTGTGCAGTTTCCAACACCAACAAACTGTGTTTGGAAAATCCAGACAATAAACCCTTCTGCTGTATAAAGCTCTCCTACCATCCTGCTCTACTACTAAACTCTTCCACAGTATAGTTGTGCAAGATGGAAAAATCTCCCCTTCCCACCACACCAGCTACAGCAGAAGTACACCATCTGAAATACCACATACAGTGAATCTGACTGGTAACATGCAAACAAACTATGGTATCCCATCAATAAAAATACAAGGTATTGTTGTCTGTGCACGTTCCAAAATAAATAATATTATCTTAAAATATGAGTCACTGTTACAATGGAAATGTTTATTTACACAAATGCCTTAGCTGAGCAGATCTGTGTCTACAACTTTGTATTTGGTTTTTCTATTTCATGCTGGGAAACAAGCCCAAAATATGCTGAATATCAGGCAATATAATTTGAATACCAATGAACCCATGAAAAATATGTATTACCAACTCCAGGCTGCTGAAGCTTTTAGAGAATTAAATAATTTGTCTGGGTTCTGATGGGTTTCAGGACAAGGCTTGTCATCCCTGGGCTGGAATGACTGCAGTTTGTCTGTACCATCACACCCACCTGTTTACTTTGTGCCGTATGCAGACTTCCAGCTTGCAACTTATTTTTCTCTGTTACAGGAGTACCTTCTGCAGCATTGCTCCTGTGGAGCTGCCAGCATCTTCCTCAGCTCATACCAAGATGTGAAGACATGTTTGGCTAGGAGGAGCAGACCTCACAGTCTCTTGGCTCAGAGTGGAAACCCTTTTGATCTTTCCATCATCCCAGAAGTAGGAGCAAACACTGAAAAGCTGAGCAGCTGCAATGGTTAGTTCTAATACCTCTAACCTATCCTCCTGCTTTGCCACCAGTTGGTGAAATAAGCTCACCAGCAACTTCTTTTTCCCTAGGAAAGACAAAGGGCTTAGAGCAAGGTGTTAGTGGAACTGCATTTTAGTTAGAAATTTAAGAAATTAGTTATAAAATGCTTTGTCTGTACCTAGGATTCTAACACTTACTGCTTCATATGTGTGAAGCCAGACTTTTTGCTCTGCAGCTATAAAGATGAGATTACATTAGAAAATGGGTCTCTTTTTTTGAAATTTAGCATGCCTGAATAAGTCTATGTGGAGCCCTACCAGGCAATGCAGTGTTTGATCTAAGATGGAGACACTCATGCCTGTTGTTAGTCTCCTACCCTCTCAAGCAGGCACAGGACACATTACTGGAGAATGTCTTATTCTATAGACCAAGTAGAAATAAGCCCCAGCTGCAAAGCTTGGATCCACAGACCAACTTTTCCAGAAGGCTGAGAAAGACTGGGTTCGCCTACTGATGATAAAGCCAGATGAAAACTCTGGATCCAATGTTAGATGTGAACTGTCACACTAAGCAGGGCTGATTAGTTTATTTCAAACCCCAGACTTCAGTCTGCCTCTAATACCTGGTGAAACAGAACATCAGCACACCTTCTAGCAGGATTGAGTGAGGGTAAATGGCCTTTGGAATCTCTAGTGCTGAGGCTCAGAAATGCTTTTTACTGGCAGTTTTAGAGCAGATCTGGAAAGAAAATAAGACCATGAGGAAGACATTAGGAAGTCTGCTGTGGTTGGACACTTTATTGGAGCATTTTACCTTCTTTCCAATGAAGTATGACATGTAAACACATGGAGTCTCATCCCACCATTAAGTCTTCAGGATTCTTATCCTATCTGGAGTCACAGCTTGCTGGCAGCGCTGCCCAGGGGCTGTCCTAGCAGGACACTGCTGAGAAAAGTGAGCAAGTCCTTGCGTTTTGTTGCAGGAGGAGAGAGACACCTGGATTCAGGAAATGGCCAGCCGATAGTGGGGCTCAGGAAGTTGTCAAACAACAGGAAGAACAAGGAGAATGAGTTCAGCGAAGCTGGCAGTATGGCTGAAGGACAGGCTTTTCTGTCAAAGGACCCTGCAGTAAGAAAGGTGAGTGAAAAGCTTGGAGCCAGACACTGAATGAGATGAGTGGGATCTGTGGAGAAAATTCCACTCAGGCAGAGCAGAGTGGGATGCCAGGAGAACAAGTCAACCCTGTCTGCTACCGAGTGGGGCTGGGGCAATGAGGGCCAGGGTGCTCTGTGCCTTTCTGCTCCCAGACTTAAATGAAGACAACGACTAACTCCATATGCCAAAAAATACAAAACCAGACCGCCGCAGATAGCATGAGCTTTAGCCCTCTCTAACTCCAGATAACTTGACATATGAAGTCTATCATAAGGATCTTTGCTACTGCTGCTAACAAGATTAAACCAAGCACACATTCATTACAACATATAAACCAGTTTTTGGGCCAATCCTTAGCTAGCAACACTTATTACCAGGCTGGCAGCATATGAGTGTAATTAGGTCCAGTCCCCAAAGCATGTTTCAGGGAAGCCATGTCACTGAAGCCTCAGGAATGAATGCTTTTTGTCTCCTTTCTCATTGTTTGTGGCTGCCTCAGCACTCCAGGTTCTGGTGGGGATCAGGAGCACCAACATGCCACAGCAGAAGCCTTAATCAGAGTATTTGCAGCCCAACAGGAAATAGGAATGAGTAGGCCTTTCACAATAAATACCTTCTCATGAAATTTCCAACCAAAGTTGCAAATTGTTTGCAAACCTTTCGATGAACTTCAGAAACTCAATTAAGTCTCAATCCTGAAATGTTCTCCATGCTCAAGCTTGTATCCAGCAAAATTCTGGAGTATTTTAAGCACATGGGAAGTCCCGATGACTTCACAGGACTGCAGAATCAGGACCCCCTACTCTTTCAACTGAATCCTAGTGCTCTCTTGCTACACCACACCTTAAATATTGTCACTTAATATTGCATTTTGTACATGAAATGTCCCATTTCCTTCTACAGTGCAGGGAATCTAGCCGCAAAAGTCCTGGGGCTAGGAGACGCTATATGCATGACATGGCAGTCAAAATATAGCAAATATATAAATAAAATACAGCCAAAATAGAGGCAAGAGGGGGAGAAAAAGAGAACGGATTATCACACATGTGAGGGATTGAATCCTAAAGGAATAAAAGGCTAAAGGTCCCTAAAGGGACCAAGGCTATGGGTGGACTCAAGGGTAGAGCTGAGAAAAGAGCCCAGCCTGTTCCCAGCACTGTAGAACGATCTTACTGTCTCATTATTTATCAATTTATTTGCCCTTTTGTTTTTAGGCTCTGGACATCAGCAAGAACATCTCGGTATGTACTGCCTTTGCAGAATATATATTTAACTTGTATCAGCCACTGTCATGGATGAAGCCCCTGTGGTCCACAGCATTACACAAGAATAAAAGAGGTTCCATGACCCCTGAAATTTACCATTAAGGAAACAGACATACATCTATTATTACTTACTACTTGCGATCTGTTTTTCTTCCACTCCCACTGCAGACAACAGATAGCTAGCCTTCAGGCACAGGCAGCTGCTCAGGCTTTCTGTGATAGTAGCAGTGCTTGCTCTTCTGGGACTACACCAGCACGAGGAGCTAACTACTAAGGCTTCCAAAACCCTTCCACAGCATACATCAATCCTAGTAGTAAACAAAGATTTTATATTTCCATGAATAAACAGCCTCAGGGTCAATTAACTCAAGAGCAGAGAAACCAGTGTTGCAGTTTTCAGGTGAGCCCATAACCTCATCTGAAATTTTGAACTGAAAAGTTCAAAAGCAGAGCTCCAAGAAAAATTACTGCAATACTCTGCCTAGGCTGATGCATGTGGCTGAATGGCTGCCAGGTTGTGCTCCTAAGATGGCCACAACTCGGAGCAATGGTTCTGCTGGTGGCACAGTGGGAAGGCACCTTGGGATAGGACTGAACAATACTTCGAACTTAACAATGGTTTGAGAACTTCACTGAAAAGGGAATCCTTTCTCCCAATTATGCTAGTCCTTGGGCATCATCTCTTTTGTCCTGTTCCCAAGCTTCTCCTGCAATTACTTTAGGAAATTTAAAACAATGTAGAAAAAGAACCATTAAGTTTCTTGATGCATAGTTCTTTTTCAGTTCATGATTTCAGATGAGCTCAACCCAGAGAGAACAAACATTAGGGAGGGCCTCATGAGACTCCCTGACATGCTGATAATCTCTATTAGCATTTCAAATGTAAGTACCCAATAGCTGTGACTTGCGTACGTGACAGGAAAACAAAGGCTTGATCTCTTCTAATTCATGGTCCTCAGAAGTCACCACCTTGAAAAGGGGAGATACCAATGCACCTGGCCTAATAGAAAGGAGTCAGCTGCTATTTTTGTGCTGTTTTTTTTGTAAAGACCCCCCCGGGTACATGTGAGTAGGTAGGAAACCAAATCGATCTTTTCCTTTAGTACAGTATAACAATAAGGTAAAACGTGCCTTTAGGCAGCTACTCAGCACTCACCAGTGAAGTGTCTTCACTCTCTAAAGCCTTAAGTCAGAAGGAAAAGCCAAGTCTTAGACATAGAAATGTAACCAAACAAAATACAAAAAGGATGGTATTACTAACAGTTGATTCATCCTGTCTCATTTTGCCCTATCCAGGCTGGTCATTGGGCATCATTGCATGAGGTTAATTTTTTTTTTTGTGGGACCAGATTCTTATCTGTCTGAAATAAAGAAGCTCCCATCTTCCCACCACCACTATCGTATATTGGCCAGATGAGGTCTGTCAGCAACTAGCCTCTTGCCCTTCAAGCTGTGGTTTCTTTTTTGCTCCCTAGGGTGAGAGCCACGCTTGGGGCAGAATGAGAGATCTTATGAGAAAGACACGGCTAAGAAACCAGAACAAGCTGGGGCTGTCCTCCGCTGCTCTGAAGAGGTCCTGCCCACAGTTGTACAGGTAAGGCAGAGCTGGGGGAGATTTTCACTTAGGATTGGGAGTTAATGGTGGAAGATTTATCTGTGGTTGTTGCTTGTCAGAGAAGCTACCTCCTTAGATTATCTCCATTGCATTTGGTGGTCCTGGCCAGCAGAGCTGTTTGTTTACTTAGTGCCCAGGTGCTCTAGGATTCCAACTAGGTGTTACCTGTGGAAGAATAATGGCAACATTAGGGTCCATAAAGGTGCTTATCCCCAATAGGGCAAGGGGATGTTGACAATTAGCCAGAGCCATTCTATAGCCTGTATTTGTCTTTCCGTCTCTTCCTGAGCGTTGCAGCCAAGGTTAATGCTCTCCTCTATCCACTTTGACACTTTTCATCCAGTGTAACACAAACGTTACATTAGTAACATCTGATGTGTGATAGGATGCAACAGTCAGGATCAGCTAGAAGGTTTCCTGTCAGAATAAGTGGAGATTGAAACCGTGCTAACCACTATTCAAGATGAAGTTTGCAGAACATGTGCTCATGGATGGGACCCACTTGTTGCTGTAGATGAACATTAAGGTCAAGTATAAGGTCTCATTCCCATTAAGAGTTCCATGCTCATCCCATAGGCAAGTTTGTCTGCCAGGCTAGTTACAGCCTGGCCTCTGAGCCACAAAGCAGAAAAAGATCAAACGGTTCCATCTAAAATAGATGGTGAACCATCTGGGGACAAAATACAAAAACTCTTGTGAACCTTCCCTCTAAACATGAATAGAATTAATTATGTGGTGCATGCCCATCTGAGGTGATGACAATGCTGCCAGCTACCCTTTGCACAGATATTCCCTGTGTGCTTGCCAAGTTCTCCCAGCTGGTCTGGTGAATTTGGGCTGTTTGTGTATATAATCAAGTAACAGGAAGAGTCTGGGTATCTTGATCACCAAAGCAGAGCATTACATGGAGCTGTGCACCTCCCTGTGTTTTTTCAGCTGAGGTCTCAGTAACCTTAAGTGGAACAGCTCAAACATGCTTAAGCCCTCCTCAGGCTTTAGAGGGGGCGATGGTGGAGAAATAGCAGTTGTTTAAGCTCTCAGGAATGTTCCATTGTTCCCCTTAGACAGCCTGTACCTACCTTACAAAATTCATAAGGGAACTGGGAATCTTGTAATTACAGCTGGCAAAAACCCTCTGTAGTTCATGGAGTGATTTTTCCAGCTGGGAAAAGCTTGGCTGGGGCCTAAGCACACATAACAAGCAAGCTTCCTCCTATTGTTTGGGAAACTGAAAGAAACAAAGCAGAGAGAGATCAAACAGTTCCATCTAAAATAGATGGTGAACCAGCTAGGGAAAAAATACAAACTCCGTCTAAACCTGAGTAGAACCAGGACTTTATTTAGGCTTCAGCAAAGTCCTGTCTCTGTAACCTCCTGCTTGGCACTTCCTCAGCAGCACTGAGGACACTGCCAGTGCTCCCTGCCGAGAACTGCAGGTTAGCTCCTTTAGCTGACTACATCTAATGAAGAGCCAGCACAATAGCTCCTAACAGAAATTGCTTTTTCTACTTTCACACATCTACTGAACAACTACTACTGTCATGGAAATGCTGTACGATGAAGTGCCAAATAGATGAATTTTTTTCTTGGATGTAACTGGGCAGCCCCAGACATCTTGTATGCTTTTTTTTTTTGCATGCTGCTTTCTGTAGCTAATCAAGGGCCTTTTTTATTTTCATTAACTTTCTTGTCCCATATATCTACATAAACTCCTTGCTTCTACTCGTACCCTTTATCTTCCTCCTTTTCCTCTTTTCCTGCTTCCTAGCTCTTAACTCCCCAGCCCTGTCTGTATTTGCTCTTGCTCTTTTTACCCCCTGCCCTGCAACAGCAACACTGGACTTTTCACTGGTGCCAGGAAAATCTGGGCACCTTGCTCCTGTGGGGTTTTGGATATATAGTTGACTCCCTTAGACTTAGTGGATCAATGCCCAAACGCTGCTGGACAGAAAGGCCCTTGCTACGAAAGTCTTGCTGGTCTGCAGCTCTTAGAAAAGCAAATGTTGAAGTCCTAGTACTCTCAGCATATAAAGCCACTGTCTTTGTCATAATTTATGAAACGTGTTTGTATTGGCTCCTGGTCCTGTTTGTTCATGCATGCATATAGAATTAGCTGGCTTTTGCTTACCCAGGCTTCCTTGGACTCAGAGACATCTTCCAAGGTCCTGAACTAGAACAGGTTCAAGCTTGATGCCCTGAAGGAAACAGATTTATTGCTTTTGACACCCAGTCCTACCTGAGTCATTTGGACAAATAGAAAAAGTCTTTGTTTTTGTAACTAGGTCAAAGCAAACACCCTTTCATGCACCCTCTCTGCCTACGATGAATGATCTGCTCCAGGGCCGTTGTTTTGTTTTTCTTTTAACATCCACAAAAAAAGTCTCATAGTAGAGAGAACTTGGTTCTTCCAGTGGGAGAGAGGGGAGCCTGCCAAGGTAAACACAGTGGCACAAGTCTCAGTAGTTTGTCATATATTGTTCTAAACGGGCTTAGGTTTTCATTTCAGTTTCCTTTTCCTGCTAGTACGTTTACTCCTGCAAAGCAATGTCTGTTTTGTGCAAAGGGCCAGAACACACTGATAAGTGACTTGATTGTGGTTTTATGAGCTTACACGGCACATGAACCTGGATTTCACCTGTGGCAGGAAAAGTAGATTTCTTTCCCAAATCATTGCATGCTCCACAAAGAGCAAGGAACTTAAATCCAGCTCAAATGACCCCAAGACAAGAACTTCTTGCTTTTGCACTGTGACCAGTTTTAGTGACAGAAAACTGTTCTCAAACGGCAGTAGAGTATCATGCAGTCAAATACTTGTTCTTGTTAAACAATTTCAGTCTGATGCTGCCTTGAACAGGTAACAGAGAATCCAGCCTGGCCTGTGAAAGCTAGGCTGCAAATTTTGCAGGAGCCTACCTTGATCAATTTATTGCCTATACATTGCCACTCCATCTGACATTATAAAATGCGTGAAGCTGTCTCTGGCTAAAATAGCATTACACAATACCCAAAAAAATCCAGGGTCAAGGAGGAGCACATTAGCACCTTCATATCATTTTCCCTTACGCTCCTTTTGAGGACAAACAGACAAAGCCCTACAGTCTCTGCTACTTGCCCTGACTGCTGCTAGGAAGCAAACTTGCCCAGCAGTTGGTCCATCCCTGGCAGAGTCAGCCATCTCACTGAAAGCAATTGTGCACAGGAGCTTTTCTGATGGCATCTCCAACCCCTTTCCAGGGCAGGATCTAATTGGGGAAGCTTTTGGCAATCACAGCCTGGCATTCTTGTGTAGACACACCCACCTGTATATCTATGGGAGCTACAGCTTTAATGCAGCTGTGTGGGAATGAGCTAACCTCAAATTACAGTTTCTTTTATAGTAAGGTAGTTTCAGTTCAACAGACACCAAAAGCTTACTGCTGTATGATGACAACTTTGTGGTTAGGGTGAAGTTAGTTAGGAAGGACATGGCAGTTCTAACACTGCAAAAACCCCATCTTCAGTATTGCATAACAAGAGCTGCAAAGGGCCTTAGAGCCTCTGACACTGGTCTGAAGCTGCTCTTCACATGGGAGATTACTGCCAAGGTAGATGTCAACTGTGCTCAGGGTTTTGAAGCAGCCAAAGAATTAAAAGGTAACAACAAAAAAAAATATATATACATTCAATACCTCATATACATTTAGAATAAAAACAAATTAGTAGCTGGCAAAATAGTCTGCACCACATCACTCAGGACTTCCAATTGCAAAACTTTTCAAATTGAAGATTTGAAGTAAATAGCTGCCATTTTATTATTAGTGATAGACAGCCATTAGCTGTTTATTTTCTGTAAGTAGCTTTGAAATATTGCATAAAAAACCCCCAAACTAAAGCTTTCATTTCTTATACCATAGCTATTTTTAAAAAGTGCTCCAAGAGGTCTGTTTTTCATAAATCCTAGAAGCCTAAGCTAAGCTGTTACAACCACATAGGATGTATTTCAATTGTATATAATAAAACAAAATATTAAGCTGGAGACAGTCCACAGCAGCTAGCTTCAAAATGTCTTATTTCCTACTTACTACTTCAGGCCAGAATTTTTAACTTCCCTATGATGTTTACCCATCAAGTGTCTCTCCCTTGCTTCCAGCAAGGCAGAAAATACTGGTTGCTCTCAGTCATTTGTGCCTATCCATTACATTGTGACTCCATTCCATGTGTTTTGGAAACTGAAGAAGGGGAAGCTGCTTGGATGTTGCTTGCATATGCACAATGTATTAAGACTAAAAACATAGCCATGCATTCTGACTACTGTCAACTTTCATTTTATTTTTCCATTTGTTAAGGCCAGATATTGTGTCCTCAGAGACGAGGAAAACTGAGAGGAACTCCATGATTATTCTGGGGAAAAATACAAAGAATGAAAACGTATGGCCTTTCTGACAACCCAAGTCAAATGGAACAAGGTAAAATAAGTAAAGCAGCATGTGTTTCTTTGTCGGTTGGGTTGGTTTTTTTTCCCCCCCTCTTCTCAGCACAGAAAGAGTTCTGTTCCTTCATCCAAACACATTTCAACATGCAAAGACAGAAACAAGTCTGATTTTTGAAGTTCAAATTGTATGGATGCATGCCAGCTAAGAACAGCCCATATACTTTCATTTTAATAGTCCCCAGTTTGTTGTTTGTTTGGTTTCTTTTCTTAAACTAACCACAATTTAAAGGCATCTGTAGTCAGGTAGGCTACATCACACCCCCTTTTTATAAAAAGCACTGCAGAAAATTTTTACCTACTGTCAAGACTCAAATAAGCTAACCAGATGTCTTTCAGCAAAACCCTTTATAATATCTTACATTCACTACATGTTTCTGTTTCAGAAAGGCAAAGTTAGAACATGAATGGACACAAATCCAAGAGAACCTTGGGGTTACATCTGCAGTTGCAGCCTGCATTGTACAGTTGTCAATAAAGCAACTCCAGTTCAAGTGTTGGAAGGGAAAGATGGAAGGTGGAGGTTGAGAAGGGTCCGTGGCTCAGCTACATACAGCTTCACTCCTGATTCTGAAGTACACTTACAAAAGCCAAGCTGCAGATGAAAATTGATGTTAACATCTCCACAAGATAACCAAAGACATCCAGTAAGATTTGGAAGTTATTCCTCCTCTCAGGATTAGAAACAGAATTACCTGAAATGTTGAAGCTTTAAAATTATCGTTGCTTTCAGGGAACCTTCTTCAGCTGAAATAAACCCAAGTTTTATGGGACAGAGTAGCATCTAGAAGAGTGTCAGAGACTCCTTGCCTCATGTAGAAGTGGCTGCTGGAAGGACAGCCTCCCCCCTTCTGGCAAAAGAGGTTGAGTTGTAGCCTGTGTTACCAACACAGCTTCTCCCTTCAGAGCACCACCCAGCCAGCTGTGCCATTTTATTGGAATCCAACAGGAAACCAAGACTGAAGCCAAGACTTCCTACAAGGCCATTCCTGAATCCACAAGCTTCCAACCTATTAGGCCTGCTCCTTCTCCAGAGCTCTCTTTAGATTCCAGTGCTACCTTGCACAGAAGCTGGCACTGTGCAGACTCGCTGCAGAGATTGCAGCAAGGGGCACTATGGGGAATCGGCCTTTCCAGAAGCTGGAGGATTCGTCCAAGGCAACACCTCAGCTTCATCAGGCAGCCTGACTCTTGTGCTATCAGTCTTGTGAGTGGGGAACCAGGCTTGAATTCCTACTTTAAAGTTCTAAGCCAAGTCCTCTGGCTGTGCAGGTGGGGAGCCTGAGGCTGCAGGTGGGGTAGTGATGCTGCTGTACAGCTCAGCCTGTGCTTACCCCTGCTGGGAAAAAGTAGGGAGAGTAGAGCTGCAAGGACATTATTCAAATACACCCATCCTTTATAAGCTGTTGCTCTTCTGGACCACATTAGTGACTGTGTAACACTATGGCCGTGGTTGGTGGCTGGATTATCACCACAAGTCCACTAATTTCAGACCTATGAGATTGACAGCATGTGTTTCTGGAAAGTCCCATAGTTGCAGTAGTCTCTGCACATAAGCTCTTATTGGTACTAGCACAATAATTAATGCACAAGTGAAAATTTAAACAAAGCCACTTTGCCTTATGTTAAAAGATTATCCTACCTTCTAAATTACAATATAATTACAAGTCATGCAATTACTGTTTAAAAATCCCTCCCAAATCCAAACTTGCCTGCGAACCAAGGTTTGAGAAGCTGGCAGGAACAGATCAGCTTCAGCAGGCTTAGCTTTTCAGTAACAGAGGTTTCCCCCTTACTCACCTAGATCAGCTGGAATCCCCAAGAACAGACCAGGATGTCTTCCAAGATTCAAAGCACCCAAGCCACACTGTGGCAGAGCAGCTGTAGTTTGCAGGGGTGAGTGAAGGCAGCAGCCCAGGCCTGGTTCTCCAAGTACTCAGAAAGGTTGTTACTTACCATCTCCCAAAAAAAAAAAAGTCTGTGCTGACTCAAAGTTGGCACCCTAAAGTAGGTGCTATGTTTAATGTTTCAGTTGCAGCTGCTGCTATGGGACTTTGTTACTCGCTGTATATCTTGCTAGCTTCATCCAAAGCTAGAAAGATTTATAACTTGATTATTCTGTGAATAGTCTGTATCTCTCCATAAATACAGGGGACTAAAAACCTGCATTACCTTACACACTCCATTATCCCTCCAGCTTTACAGAGACTGTAAAGAATGTGAATCAGTGCAAACTGAATTTAAAGTGTTTTAAGACACAGCATCATGAACTGGTATTCCCTGCCACCACATCTCATTCACATTATAAGTTTGTTTTTTAAACTAAATTGAACTAGCACTCTTATTACAACATTATATTAAATATATTCATGTATTTTCAGAAATATTTATACCATGTAACATACCATGTAGTTCTCCACTCCAGGACGCATTGTAATACAAGCATAAGAAAAGTATCCCTATTATGGCAATTGTTTTCAGATATTTTATTAATGAGCACCTGGGTTGTAGTATAGCAAATGCCACATATTTAAAGTTTCAGGTGAGCATTGTTGGTGAAGAAAGGAATTGTTACCTCCAAGCTTTTGAAGAACTTCCTTAGCTCTGGCAAAGAAGCAAGTTTGTTCTTTTGAGGTGCTATTCTCAAAGATCCAGAGGGCAAGAGCAGCCTTTGGGAAGATCAGATATGACCACCTAGATGTTCATTTTGAGATTTTTGAGCAGCACTGTATTAGGTGCTTTTGCTGGGCTTTGCTTGCAGAGCTGCAGAGTAGCCAGGCAGAGCTGTATACACCACTTCCAGGGAAAAGGTGAAGGGGACAGTGGGCTGTCTCCTGATGCTCGACACTGGCAGTGACAAGGTGTGTCTGAGCATCTTGATTCATTAGCAGCACCACACAACAGCCTCATCTGGCAGGTGCTGGCTGGCATAAGGGCTGCTTTTCCTCAGCTTCTACTTTGTTCACAGCCCATGGCACTCTCCTGGACAAAGCAGCTTTTCTTCACCTGCAGGAGGCTAAGCCAACGTCTACAGCACCACCTTCAGTTCAGCTATAAACACCAGGCACTATGGAGTGAAGCTAAAGAGGGTACTGACAGAAGTTGCATACACTTCAAAGAAAATGGAGGACAAAAAGTCAATGAAACACAACCAAAGAAAGTAGAGGCCTAGAAAAGAGAAACCCACCTGTGAAGGTAGAAGGAAGAGTACACTTTTGCAGGAGAGAAAATTGCAGAACAAAGCAGCAATGAAAGCCAGTAACACCCCACTGGAGGAGAACAGACCAGGAAAAGAGGGACAATGCACTAGAGTAGGAAACCTGTGTTGCCCTAGCTTTCAGCCTGTGCTAATGCTTCACATAGAGAGTTCGCATTTCAATGCCACTTATGCCATTCCCCTCCTGCTAGGGACCAAATTGCAAGCTTTAAGCATAGAGAACTTCCATTAGAGTGGATAAGAGAATGAAGTCGCTTCTGTACTTATCCACCTCCACTTACCATTGCATGTGCCCTGTGCTAAGCAGCAGGTCCATCACAGCTTAGAAGGTATGGTCCCTGAAGGGAAATTTACCTGATCCCCAGAAACTACGTGCCCAGAGCTCCCTCCTACCACTCCAGGACAGTTCGGCAACCTAATGGAGAGCAACAGAGAACAGCTAGGCAGTGACTCTAGTCTCCTGGCCCCTCCAACCTCCACACAGGCATCTAAGCTCTTTAAGCAGATATTTGTCTGCTTTACTGAAGCATAGGATGACTCCAGCAGCCACCTGGCTTTTAGATCTTAGCTAGCACACAGTTAAGAGCAGTGCCAGAGCACCCTGATGATGTACTGGAAAGATGTGATCTATGTTACTCCTCTAATCGCCCAGTTAATTAACATGACAGACAGCTGCTAAAGACTTGTCATAAAGCCCATTAAGAGTTTACATTCTGTGTTCCCTGACAGAACTCTAACTGTACCAAGGTCACCTAGTTGCCAGAGACACTCCCTAAAGGAAGGGACTGTTACACCTATCTCCAGCTGATTTCTCCAGCCTGTGATTGTCTTTGTCCTCCCACTCTACAAACTGGAAGAGTCTTACCTTCTCTTCTGATTAGATTTTAAAAGCAGGCAAGACTAAAAGCACTGGTTATTCTGGAAGTAGCATGGAAAAGCAGTTCTACTAGAAAAACAAACACATTGTAAGATGATTCCTGAAACTTTTAGGAGTAAAAAGAATTAAAAAGCAGTTCTCAACACCTGTTAACACCTTCCAATCATACAGTATTGACAGAAGCAGATCAAATAGAACCAGTAACTGCTACATCAAGTGAGACACTGTTCAGCTTTTTTCTTGGAAGAATCCACTTTCCAAGAGCTGTTCCTCCCCTTTAAAGGCCCCTCCCTAAGTAACATGGTAAAGACTTCTTCCCTGTCTTAACAGGGGGAACATCTAATCAAGCCTGTTGAAAAAAAAAAAAAAAAGAACTCTTACCCTGAAGCATACTTGCCCAAGGACTACCCATCAGCTATAAGTGGGCCTGAGTTGTGAGTGCAAGCACCAGAGCACCCCTAGCCTGTGCAGGAAGGTCAGTAGGTGGAGCCTCTTTCTTCCTCCACCATCAGGAGAGTAGATTGGTTTTGCCCAGGACCTCAGGAAGCTGAGAATGATTCTGTTCAGCTGCTCTGACTGACTATACCACAAAGATGCTCCTGATGCTCAGAACAGGAAGTTTTATTTCGCATCTCAGAAAAGCACGTGTGGCTTGGTTAGGGCCGAAAAATGGTGTCAACCCAGCTTTAACCCAAGAGCTTTGAACAATGGGTGCTCTCATCTGAAGGGTTAAGATTAATCTTTAAATCAATTTGAATTTTTTCCTGAAGTTCAAACCACCTAGGCACTTTGATTTTTTTCAGTTGGAATGAAGTTTGCCTGTTCTCGTGCTTCAGAAAAAGAAATTACATCTGTCCTTTTGTTTCCAGAGCAGGAGAGGTAGGTTCACATACAGCATCATCAGGAAGGCCCATTGGTGTAGTGCTTTGCCATCGAGTTCTGCCACATGAGCACAGGCCTGACTTACCCCGAGGGAGTTCAGGGTAAGTGGGCAATTCCCAGCTCCTCTCTACCATCTACAAGCTTTGCATCCACAAGGGAGAAGCAGCTGCAGGATTTGCTGTTAATCACTTTTGCCGCACTTCTACTCTGTTTCAGAGGAGCCAAGGTAAGTACTTTTGAAGGCCAGCTTAGGCACTGACAGGAATAGACACCATTCAGCATGACTCCTGTCTCAGTCTGCAGCTTCCCAGCACACCAGGCCATGTCAAAGACTCCATCTTGATAGATGGACAAATAACAGCAGACAGATAACACTAATCCCAGAGCACAATATTAGCCAGAAAGTGAGATGGATTCAGAGAAACAACATTTGGAAGCCCTTGCTCAACTATAAGCATGATTTTTGTCTTGCAAACAAAGGCTTAAAGCCAGGATGCCCAAGACACATTTCTGTTCAACACCATGTGCTCAGAGCTGGGGAGAAGGAGTCCCACAGACTAAGTGTGTTTAATGGCTACTTTATTGCAATACACCGATTTCATGCATCAGACACCTTCTTCTGTCTCAGCATAGCAGCCACAAGCACCATGCACAGAGATGCTCCAGTTGCCAAAGCAGCAAATCCCAGCACCCAGGGGGTTGCAGCTTCCACAGCTGCTCCTGCAGGGGGACAGACCAGTTAACACTCCTCCAGTGAAGCACAGGGATGACTTAGGGGCTCAGTCTTCCTGCAGGAAAGACTTAGACCAGCCTCCTTCCCCAGCTTGGTCATGCTGGTCTGGCATGCTTACCAAGGCCGCCCTTGGCTATGCCCAATCTTGGCTCATCTTGGAGAAAAATCACAGGGCCTTTGCTGGAGACATGGGAGGCACCATCCTGGAGAGAATGCTCAGCACTCCTTCTGCTCCCTGCAGAGGTGAAGAGATGCATAGCCCTGGAGGTCAGCAAGCTTTGTCCAGGTCAGATTCTCAACATATAAAGAAGCTCTGAAAGCCAAGCCTTCCATGCGAGTCAACATAGAATTAAGAGCTTATGAAGACTTCTGCCTGCAAGGTCCCTTCCTCAGTGGAAAGGAGCAGGAATTACCTTGTCAAGCTGTACAGGGCTCAAAGGAACAAGTCCTTAGCATACATGCTCCACTGCCCCTCAGCTTGGGAGCTAGATCCTTGTTGTCTTTTTAGATGGGGAAGCACAAAGGCTAGGTCACTTACTGGCTCTAGCAGGACAAGTGTTGGTGCAGGACTCTTGTACAGACCGGTGGCACACTGAGGCACTGCAGTGCAGGTACACCTATAAAGAATAGGACGTAACCTGGAATCACTCGGGCACTATCTGTAGATAGGCAATATGCTGGTGTGGTGCATTGACCCTGGCCAGCACCTAAGCACCCATGCAGTTACTTTCTCATTCCTCCTACCCTGCCCTGGCTGAGTGGCAAGAAAAAAGGAAGAGAAAAAGCAAGAGAAAACATGGCTGGAGAGAAACAGTTTGATAATTGAAGGCGGGGGGGGNACAAGACACCTACCATGCTCCCATAAGTGGACTGATGCCCAGGCTATCTCTGAGCTACACCGGAAGGCAGAGTCCTCCAGTGTTTGTTGCTGAGCATGACATCATACAGTATGGCATATCCTTTTGGCCAGTTTGGGCCAGCTGTCACACCTGTACTGACTCTCAGTTTCTAGCCTAGCCATTGCTCCTCACTTGGGGTTGAGAAACAGAAGAGGGAGGAGAAAAACCATTGATCCTGTGTGAGCACTATTCAGCAAACAGCTAGAACACTGGTGTGTTATCAACACTGTTTGAGCCACAAATCCAAAACCACAGCACCCTATGGGCTGCTCTGAGGAAGGTTAACTATCTCAGCCAGATCCAGTGCACCTGGTCACAGAAGGGAGAAGGCAGCACAGTTGCTTTGGCTTGCCTCACACACCAGCTGTAGACTTGGAGCCCTCTGCTGCAAGGCAGCTTTGATACCTTTACTATACACCTTCAAACTTGGTCAGATCTGGCATTACAGCACTTCTCCCTGACAGCTGGGACAGCTGTCCAAGGACTACCACACTGACCACTGCCTAGGTACACCTGGGACAAGTTTTGAGTATTAATTGATCTCAGGAGCACTGAGCAAACACTACAAGGCATGGTAAACATGTTGCTTAACTGTTCAGAAGCTCATGTAAATCAAAGCCCAGATGCTTCCCAGATACCAAAACCTATTTCCAAGTCATTTTTTCCCCAAGAAATCTAGAGAATATTGATTAGCATAGTTAGAACACACACCCTAAGCTCATTCAACTGAACAACTTAAACAGCAAACTAGCACTTGCTTAAGTAGATGTATCCTTTCAGTAGTGTCGTTTTCTGTCCCATGCCTCCAGTGAAGCATCTTACTTTTGTTACATTCATCCCAGGGAATAAAGAGCTTCTTGCATAAACTGCTACTCTCCTGTTTCAGTAGGGATTTTCCTAGTCTTCCCCTTACCCTTTTCCCCCAGTAAGGCTGAGACACTCATTGTTATGAAGTAGTTCTTATTGCTTGCACATGCTACTTGTCCTCAGAAGGAAGCTAGACAACCAGAGTAGAATCTTACCAGCCCAGACAGCATATCTTGGGAAGGGGTGTTCACAAAGGTGAATGTGTAGAGGGTGAAACGTTGGTGATGAGAGGGGAACAGTAGTCCTGAGGCAAGACTCAGAGGCACCAGCCGTGTCTGATAGTTGTCCCCTGTATAAGGGCACCTGAGAAGGAGAGGTCAGCAGTGAAAAAAGTGCAACTCATTCCCCTTACCCCAAGCTATTTACAAGTTACTCACCCATCCACCAAAACAGGCCACTGCAGCTGTTGCTGAGAATTGATACTTGGTGTGGCCCAGCAGTTATGCAGAACCAAGACCAGATCTGGGTCTGTTCTCTGAAGGATCTTGACTTCTGCATAAAGAGGGTCTCTCAAAGTCTTCACAACAGGGTAGTCACTGTCAGTATAGTAGGAAGCATAGCTTTCATCTGGGACAGAAGAAACCCAAGAACCATTTTAGAGTAGGAACAAACTGAAAGAGGCAATCTAAGAGCATTCTTTATAGCCATGTCAATGAGCTACTACTGTGGCAGGGAAAAAGCAGTTCAGGGTTCACCCATCAATACTCGTTATTCAGAGGCCAGAGCTGTGCACTGAGAGGCTTGAGCAAGTCCTGAAAACCACTTATACCTGAGGCAACACGCAGCTCCAAGGACAGAGGACCTGGGTGGGACACAGCAGGAAGTGGTGGCAATGTGAAGACCCGAACACTCAAGGGAATGAAGTTCCCAGTGATGGAGTAACTACAGCGGACATGTAACCTGGTGGGACAGGAAAACCCCAAATCAGACAGACAAAGGTTACTCTGATATTTCCTTTCTCCAATGTAATATGTTTTAGCCATACCCCAATCTTTCTTCTAACACTTCCTTTTAACAAATACTTGAAATTCTCTTCAGAGTTCACATTTGGGTCTGCAGGAATTTCTCTAGTGACATTGAACACAGTGGCACTCAGCAACACCAGCCCCAGGGTATTACCTGAAAGTGCTATCCCTAGTGACAAAGCCAAGATTCCCAGTCTTCACATCCCTGGATGCTATCAACTCATTCTCATATGTGACCTGATCTCCAGTTACCTGAAATGAGAGACCAAACACTGTCACTGAAGTAAAGTCAAGCTGGATTAATGTCAGGCTGGAGAACAGCATCTGGCCTCTGGATGCATGCAGGGTGCCCATTAAGCGGTCAAAGCCACTTGAGGTTGTTCCAGGTGTACAAGCTCCTGCTATTCCAGCCTAGTAACAGCTGCACCTCTTACCTGAAAAGTGGTGCCACAGGCAGAGAGTGGGAACTGGTACACAACAAAGGCATTGTTTTTCACAACAGGGACACAGCCAGCACTGCGTCCACTGGCCAGTTGCACAGAGTCCAGAACAACAGGTGGCAGGGTCACATCCCGAGAAACAGCAATGGAAAACTGGCCATCTGGTGTGCAATGAGCTGTTACTAGAGGAAAAGACAAAAATCAGTCTTGAGCTCAGGGAGAAATGGGATAGAAGGGAGACTCAAGCATCATAGCAAAGAACGTCAGCAAGCCCTTCAAGTTCTCCTGCCTGTAACCCCCAAAAGCAAGTGCAACCAGCTTTAACAGCAACACTGATTCTGGCCATAAACCCAGGTCTGTTAAAATACACATGAAAGGGCTGGACAACTCAGTGGAACAGAATACTCTTGACATCCAAACCCACAGCCCTAAGCCACCTGGTACATACCAATACTGCTCTGCCAGGGAAGTGAGGAAACCCAGTTTGCAGCTCCTTCAAGAGGAGGGGCAGACAGTTGCTCACATTTACCTGTGTTACCAAAATAACAAGGCGTCACCCTGTCCCTAGGGTCATAGCAGCAGCCTTGCACTTCACAGTCTCCCTGGCTGACAGGCAAGGAGGCACATGGCAGCCGGTCTTGGCTGAAGACGGCAGAACACACACTACTGCTTGGAGCATCCAGGGCTGGAAGAAACAGCAGAAGTTTGCAGCTAAAGCACAAGTGCAGGGGGACAAAGACACAGAGAACACTGGTGGAAGGTGTCCTACTGACTCTACCTAAAAATCAAGGGAAGTTAGACTCAGATAAGGGTCAAACACATGGCCTGGAGCAGGCATGGAAGCCTGCTCATAAGGGATGTGCAAGAGCAGATACTCCTTGCAAAGCCATGTACAGGAGACTGGACTGCATAGGATCTGTCAAGGTAAAGTATTCTGGATCAGCTCTGGTAGTTAGGAAAATCATTGTACCTAGTCTCTGGCTCAATCCCTGAACTTGCAGGGACTCATGCAGTCAGAGCATAGCTAGAAGAAACAGGAAACATTAACCTGCTGGCCCTTCAAATGAGGCACAAGTCCCCAGCAAGTTTGTGGTTCCTGCCTCCAAACACTTTTCCAGGGAGTCTTCTGCACATAAATAAGTCCCCCTTGCCAGCTCCTAGGCTGACTAGGAACTGCTGTCTTAAAGGAAGGGTGCTCATCACCTCAAGATACAAGCAAGGTTTCCCAAGGAGTTGTCAATCTTACCAGGAAGGTCCACAGGGCACCTGAGCAGCTTCTCTTCATGAAGAGTCTTCTGTCCAGCAGCATCTGTTCCTTCAAGCCCAACCAGCATGAGGTAACTGCCATCCTAGGGGAGAGCCACACCAGTAAAGGCAGCTAGAGCAGTTGTAGCCATAGACCCAGCAAAATCATTTAAGGTCACTCACCCATTCAAAGACATAGCAGCCAGTATAAGAGACCAATACTTTTCTGGAGCCATCTAGATTCTCAGATACCGAGAGCCCACAGTCGGAGTCATTCTGCAGAGCATGTGCCTTCCCTTCAGTATCTAGGGAAAGGGAAAACAGTAGTAGGGGCATCGACATCCCACACTGAAGATGGGCCCACTCCATTCCTACCATTCTGTAGGAAATGAGGCCCTAGCCAGGATTAGGGTCTAGGACAGCACGTGTGTTGGGGCAGGGGGGAAACAGAGCAACCAAGACCACCTACATCCAGACACAGCACTCCATCAAACCTCTTGACTACCACGTCACAGAAACAGCCCCTTGACTACACTAGATACACTAAAGCTATTATAGAACACTTCACATCAAATCCTGCCCCTTTCTCCTCATGTCAAGGACACCTCTGCACTGTACAAAGATACAGCAGTAAGAAAGCCTCTTGACTTACTTACACTCTCACTTACCCCAAGTAGCCAGCACAAAAAAATCATTCCCTTCCCAGCCTGGAGGTAAAGTGAGCTGCAAGCTTTCTTGGCCACAATCCAGCAAAGCAGGATCAGAAAAAAAACTACCTTGAGCCCCCACAACAAAAGCAAAGGGACCAAGAAAAACCCAGAAGAGCATAGATCTAAATGCAGCCCTAAACTGCCCTGTAACAGCCATTCTGCTCTCTTGCTGAGGACTGTAAATCAACTGCTTTTAGCCTAGCCCTTTTAAATTGTGGAGCCAGCAGCAATCAGAAGCTCCTGAAGCATCCAGGTGGACCTAATCCAGCAGTTTAACACTTTCATTACCCCCACCTGGTTCTGAACCCATCACACTGTTTGCACCCTTTGAAGAAAACCACAGGGCAGGAGCTGAGCTTATGTCAAGAGATGGATCTGTATTGATATCACTAGTCTGAGAGGAGCTCATCTGTGCAATTTACTGTAGATCCCCAGGAAGGTCTTCAAACACTTTTTTCTCACTCTGAATTCTTCATACTGCTGGCCCATCCAGATATTTCTACTTTTCCTTGTGTACTCTACTGCTTCTCTAATAGTTTATTACCTGGCACGAGTGCAAGAAGTTAAGTGACAACACTCTTTTGCTCTTTTAAAGGTGCCACTGCTTCAAACGTCAGACACAGCGTGCTGATGTGTAAGCACAGAAACAACCCTTGACAAGAAATCTTTGGAAAACTATGGAGCTTAGGAGGCTTTGCACACCTTAAAGGAGGTGATTTCCCTTAACCACTCCTTGCTGTGGACTACAGCCCAGTTTGCAATGTGGGTGAGTGGTGATATAACTGTAGGACTGTTCTAGGCCTGGCTCCCCAGTGGCAGGACCGTATGGTCTGTGGGACACCCAAGCCGAAAAGCTGACAGGTGGGCATCCAAGATGGGCTCGAAACACAGGTAAGGGAAGCCTCCATGCTCCCAAGAAAGCTCTGCCTGCCAGCACCCATTAGCTGCCTGTAACTGCAACGTGTCTCATATAAAGCCTTCTCTCTAGCCACACATCTAGCTACAGCACCCACACTGAGTAAAAATCTTATTGTCTATCTTTCCCATAAAGATGTTTCTGCATTCATGCAAAGGGGGTGTGAAGGTGTTGAAACTCTTGCAAATGTGATGCACACATAGCTTATATATGTTTTTTTGTGTCCTGTTTTTTTGCTGTAGGAGCACTGGCATAGCCTGTGCCATCATGTTGTTTTGTAACCTGCTTATTTCTTTGAGACTAGATCAACACGCATATCTTAGCATGGTATGTGGGTTAAATGAGTAGGAGTTCTAATCTTGACCCTTAATAATCCACTTCCATTGGTAGCCACACACACTTCTGCTCTCATCACACCCTCCAGCTCCTGGATATCTGCACAGCACCATGCAGCCAGCCCTCCAGCCACCCGTCATCCACAGGCATGGGTGGTAGCTGAGTCCAAAGGAAGCATTTCCTCTGCTCTTCCACCTTAGCCTGCAGCCTGTCTTTCCTCCACAGCTGTACACAGGATGCTGTGATCCCAGCTGGCCAGCTGGGTGAAGAATGTCACTTTGACTGCCCTGCACACTGCTTATTTCATGCACTGACCAGGAGGGCTGTTCCACAAAGTACAAGACCTTTAGATGTCTTCAGCTGCTCTGCAAAGCAGGGACTGAAGCAAATGGATCTCAATAGGTTGCCTGCTTGGCTGCTGTTTGAGCAGCATTCACGAACCAAATGTGTTCATTTCAACACCTGTCTGGACACTGGGCAGCCATGGTGGAAAGGCACTCATGGAAAACTTTTGGACTTTGGCGGGGAGGAAGGCCTCATCTCTGTAGAAGCTAAATGTTGTACCAAGACAGCCTGCTTAAATCTCACAGCCGCTGTGCGACTGCTGAATGCTTAATTTTAACTGTTACTTGTTGATAATTGGGTGAACAACAACAAATAAAGTACTTTCAAGCTATAGAGAGAAAGTTTTCACTACACTTTAACACACCAACACCTTGTTTATGCTGACAGGAAAGATGTTTACATGTAGTTGAGGAATAATTGTTGTTGTGCAACAACACTGGGCATGCTGTAGATCCACCAAACAATATCCATGCTGAGAATGATTTCAGATAACGCCCTTTCCTAATTTCTACATACATGCAACGTGTGTTGGATGATGTAGAGATGGGAGGCAAGTGAAATGAGCCTGAAATTCATGGAAATGAATTGCTTTTTTTGAAAGAAGTTGTTATAGGCAGTAGAAAGCAGTCTGCCTGAGAGGAAACAGGCAGGCCTCTCTTCCTTCCAAATCTCTTCCTCATCCATTTGACAATTCTTATGCATCACAATGACCCATCTGTAAGCACCAATTTAGCTAGCACCCATAAACAGGGCATGCAGAGAATGAAGGTAGGTGAGTCTGGCATCTCTGTAAGCCACTAGGCTGAAGCTGATCATGACCCCATCAAGCTAAATTCTTTCTGGGGTGTCCTTTGGGAAAATCTTTTTATCCTATCAATTCTGAGCTGAGAAGACTGGAGCAGACATGACAGCAGTGTATGAGTTTCCCTTGATGCAAAAAGCTCTCTATATAGAGACCTGTGGGAAGAAAAGGAGTATGGAATGAGGGGTGGAATGTCCTGCTTTGAGTTAGAACAGAACTAATTCTGTTCAGTGATTCTATTTTTAAGCTCAGTCTCTTCTAAGTAACTGCACTTTCTGAAATTAACAGCATGTTTTCACAGACAGTGCCTGCTTTTAGTAGTGACAACGCCTGATGTTTATAGTTAGTATCAAGGATTTGTATGCAGACAAAGGTCACTGCAAAATCTTGCGTACTACGTTGGGGGTGCAAAGTAAAATGTTGCACTTATGGGGAGAGTCGGACAGGACATATGACCCTAACTGGGGAAGATGGAGAGGAGGGGATTTCAGCCTGGCCTTCCTGGACTTTCACAGGGATGGAGATGACAGATGAGCCCTGCCTCCTCTTGGTGTCTGCAAACAGAAGTGAGTACTCAGAAAACCCTTAGACACTACAGTGACATGAAAAGGCCCATGGTTCCCCACAAGGAAAGGTCTGTGTGACTAGTTTTAGGGGTTTTCCTCCCTTGTGAATTCAAAGTGTGTCTGCCAGGGTAGTGGGAGTATTTGGAATAAATTTGATAAAAATGAGAAATCTTTCAAGTATTCCTAGTCCCAGAGCTCTTACCCAAAGTATGTTTCAATCTGTAAGGCAGAGCTCAGAAGTGAACCCTTGTGCCCAGGAACGAGGGAACTTTACAAGGAAGGATGTAAAGTCACGAACACTGGCAGCAAAGAGACCGTATGTAGCAGTGCAAATGCCCATGAACTCCACTTTCACTGTATGGAAGTTCCTAGCATTACATAAACTTTCATGAACTCTCCTGGCAACATCTGAGCTGTTGCAGTTTAGGTCAGCAGATCAGCAACTAGCCCAAACTTGTTGGCTATTCAGTTTTCCACCAAAGTATCGAGTACTTTATGAAGTGAAATGAGATTTAAAAAGAACAACTAGTGCACATATGCGAGGGAGTGAGGATGACTTAAGAAGTAATAGGGAAGCTACAGAAACTTTTTCAAAGGATGAAGACCCTCACTAGCATCTCTGAGTGAAGGGGAAAATCACATTAACACAGAAAAAACAGCATACTCGAACCAAGTACCTAGTTCACCCAGGTCTCTCAGTAATTTCCACCAAGTCCCACATCCCCTATCCTCACAACATCTTCTGCTCAGTTTGATGAGATTTGTCTACCTGTGAAAGTGTTCACAGTGCACTTGTGTTCTGACCCAATGGTGGTGCTGATTGGACATGATGTGGTGAAAGAAGCCTTGATTGATCGTGCTGATGAATTTGCTGCCAGAATGCCAGTAGGAGACAGAGCTAAAAATGGTTTAGGTATGTTTGCTGACTGAGCTTCTACTGAGAAGGCAAGGGCTGAGGGTGCATTTAGCAATTGGAACTGGAGTGAACCCTGCATGAATGTCATGGTTTAAGCCTCCCCAGTTGGCAACCACAAAAGGCACTCACTGGCCCCAACCCCCTGTGCCCCCACCTTTGATGGGATGGGAAGGAGAAAATACACCTAAAGGCTCAAGGGTCCAGGCAAAGGACAGGGAGGGCTCATTCACCAGTTATGGTCATGGGCAAAAGATAGGCCAGACATGAGGAAAAACAAAATTTAATTTAAACAAAACCATCACCAAAACAACAACTGAACTAGGATAAGACATGAACAGATACATCCAAATCTTATATACAACCCTTTCTACCCATGCCTCCCCTCTTTCCAAACCCTGCTCCAACACCTCCTCCCCTCCAGCAGCACGGCAGGGTAAGGAATGGAGCTTGCAGTCCTAACCAGTCTAGTCCATCATGTTCCTGTCATCCTGTCTCTTTAGGGGACAACTTCCCACAGTCCTCCCCTGCAACAGTGTGGTGTCACTCCCACAGGAGACAATAACCACAGGTCTTCCGCAGGAGTCACAGCATTCCTCAGGGGAACTCCCCTGCTGTACTGTGGGACTTCTCTGTTCCACAGGCAGAATTCCCTGCCAGTGACCTCCTCTGTAGGGCTCCACAGGCTCAGGCTGCCAACTCACCACATGCTGCAGGGAGATGGCTGCTCTGGCATGTCTTCCTGTTCTTTTCATCCTCACAGTGGGACCATGGTGTCTTGAGCCTGGCTACGCCTTTACTTCTCCCTTACTAAAATAAACAGCAGGAGCATTGGCCCACCTTTCCAAGGCCTCCAGGAAGGCAGCCCAAACACAAGTACGTGCGCAGAGTAAACACCTTTAAAGCCACCACATTACAGGGAACTCCTGGGTGACGTTGCAGCCTATTGCATTGATGTTCCTTCCATGGGCTTATTGAGTTCAGTGGCTGCATCCAACAGCTGATTTCCTCACAAACATGGCTCCAACAGCTGCCTACGACCTGCTTGTCCCACAGCATGCGTCCCACCAAGAATAGCATACTTTGCAGATGGATAGCACTGCATGTGTATATGTTAACCCAATTAAAAAAAAAATCTGTTTATGAGGATTTGAGCCATTATTTTCTTTGGGTTGGGGCAGCACCCATATCTGCTGCTCCACTACAGAGTAGGTCTGCAGTGCCTGTGGCCATCACCCTGTGGCAAGAGTCCTGCCTGCTTCAGCCACTGGACTCATTGCTCCTGCCTGCAATGAGCCTGTGGCCAGTTGCAGTACAACACCAATCAGAGGGCTCACAGTGTGTGAGAGAGAGTTGTGCAGTCTGGGGGCTAACAGCAGCTTTGTCTGCCATTTTTCAGGCTGCCGATCCTGTTGCCCACAGAGATATAAAGGATAGCTGCAGCATCTTGTGGTGTATGAGAGCATGGACCCCGGTTGCTGACAGCAATCAGAATCAACTTTATTGTTCCAGAAGCTGTAACACTTACACAAAACACTCTTACACAAAAAGGATAATGACCAATTACCTTCATACAGAAAGAGCACTGACCAATTAGTAAATAACACCTTCATACACAAAGTATACTGACAAATTAGCAAGTGACACTTACATATACAAATTATACTGACCAATTAAGAAGCAACACTTACTAGGTAAAAACAACTACCATAAATGTGATAAAAACAGTACACTACAAAGACATGTAAATATGATAAGACTGACACTGTGAGCTGTGGGTAGGATAGCATGCCAAGACTGTGCAGGGTGTCAAGGCCTTTGTGTGCAGCTGCAAAGCTCCTGCTAGCTGACTCCCACTTTCTCTCTCAGGCTAACTAACTTCTTTCTTGTGAGAAACTGACCTCTGCTTTGTCTAGTTTCTATCCTGTAGGAGCCTGGCCTTTGTGACCTATAATGACATACCCCAGCATCTTTCCTGGAGAAGAGTGCTCCATACTGAATTCAGAGGCTGAAGCTCCTGCTGCCTTCATCCCCTTGAATGGGATCTCTGGCTGCTCCTGAGGGCTCCTCTCATTTTTCAGGCACCCTATTGCGCCGGCCTTTCCACAAGCTTGGATGACCTTCCCCATGGCTTCTGTGGCAGGGGGGTTGGACTAGATGATCTTTAGAGGTCCCTTCCAACTCCTAAGATTCTGTGATTCTCTCTGTCCTCCTCTCAAAATCTCCCTCAGGCCTTCTGCTCTTCCTGAGGCATTTACCAGCACAACCCCACCTGTTGCTGTGGCCAGTTGGCACCTCACCAGAAATCAAGATGGGCCTGCTAAGGAGATTGTTTCTTTGGGTGGTGCTTCCTGCCTGAATCACACTCCCACCCCACCTCGCAGCTGAAATGCTAAGGTACAGAGGGGAGAAAAGCATTAGTGAAAGGCCATTGCAAGTATGGAACAGCTGAGAACAAAGGGAAGTTGCTATCACAGGAGCTAAGTTCTGCAGCTGGAGCTGCATTCTCCTTCCAGTTTTCTTGGGCATAACAGTTCATCTCAGTTATGGCCTGGACTCCTTCTGCTAAATGAAGTGAATTCCTGTCTTTGCAAGCTGTTGCATGCAGCTCAGGTACCTGAGTGGTGGGGGATCTAACCAACTATCTGGCTGCGCTTTTCTACCATATGTATCACTGCAAGGATTTAGATGTTATTTATTAAAATTAAATTTAGGAGAACCACAAAACCATCTCTCCCTGAGAGCTTGGGTACTCCAGGGAAATCTCATTTTGCTTCTGTGTCTCAGAGGCACCATTGTAAACAGGTTCTTTCCCCATCCAAAGTCTCCTTGTCCTGTCCTACATAGAATTTCATGCACAAAGAAAAAACTCTGCTTCATAAACTGCAATCGTGTGACCCCTGGTGTTAAGGAAAAGGATTGTGTCTGTTATTTCTGGTCCCAGCCACTATTTGCTGCTTTTCTTTCAGTGATAGAGTAAATGGTTTTCATAAATGGATTCCACTTCAGGTGTCTCTCTTCTAGTCTTTGTCTTCATGGGCTTTGCTTGTGTTTGGATGTCTGGTTTCCAGTGTTTGTCTTCATCTTCATTTACATAGATATTTGTTGTCCCCTGCACCACGGTCATATAGAAGTCCTAGAGGCAAAATATAATTTCTGTGATGGTTGTCACAAGGTACTCAGAGACTTCATGAGTATTGCAGAGAATATAGTATGCAAGAGTTCACACCTCCTTTTGGAAATGTTTAGCAGTATTTTGAAGGAAATGTTGTATTTGTTCACATCTCAGGTTCATTCCTCCTTCTCCCTTCATTTTTGCCCACGCAGGTTGCAGCTCTAAAGCTTGTGTACTCTAAAACAATGGCAAACCACTGCTGGCCTCTCATCTGGGATTGCATCAAATGGACGGACATGCAACCAGAAACAGTATGACTGCAGGAGCTCCAGGCAAGCATAGGGAGAGAGCTTACAAAGGGCTGTCTATTAGTCTAGGGCTACCTTTAAAGCCAATCCTGCATTTAGTAACTCCCTCAGCAGTATGTGTACTATGTTGAGAATCAGTTAATAGGTTACTTACATCTGGAGGTCTGTGAGAGGAGGATTCATATTCATGTTCTTCTTGCCCATCAGAATGTTGATTTGGCTGAAGCAATGAAGAAAACAATGACAAAGAATATCTAGCCACAGTTCACAAACAACTGCACAGGGCAGTGAGAAAATACTCTGTTACTAAGCAGCTCCAGGACTCAGAACATACAGAGGGGACAAATAACCGCACAGGAGATAATATTTGGGATAGTATCTAACATATTCTAAGCTGGATGCCAAAACACTCTTTCATTTGGAACAATCACAGGCTCCACTTGCCTGCCTATGAGAATGACCTTGCAGAGAGGAAACCTCAATGCCTAAGTGCCTCCTCTACTAGAAAAACCTGTCTGGTCTTGTAACACAGGGGAAAACCTTCACTTTCACATTAACAAGCAGAAAAAAAAATACAGAAAAGATTATATTAATCAACAACATTTGCTCCCTCAGTACTGTTACACCTTTCT
The DNA here is from genome assembly GCA_013399015.1 of Galbula dea. Classification (NCBI taxonomy): domain Eukaryota; kingdom Metazoa; phylum Chordata; class Aves; order Piciformes; family Galbulidae; genus Galbula; species Galbula dea. The sequence goes on from VWZX01009755.1 coordinate 302,936, forward strand.
TTCTGAAGTAAGGAAACATGAAGACCCAAGAGATGGTTAAAAACATCTGTAAACTGGCAGGGGAAGGAAAGAGGCCTTTTATATAGAACTGTCAATGCTGGGCTGCTAGAGTGCTTCATGGCTTTCTTCCTCCATAGGCAAGTTGACTATCTCTTTGGTCATGTGCATACTTTTTTCACCCCAGAGGAAGGAAGCATGGTACTGCAGAAACTCCTGAACTGACTCTAGCACTCAGGAGGGAAGTGCAAAGACCCACCCACTTCATGGATTGGAACACAGAAATAAAGGTGACCAACCATACTATGAAGCACTTTGAACTATCTGGGGAGATAAGTAACGCCATTTTGGAGTGAGAGGATCCCTAAATGATTTCCTGGGGGAAATGACAGCAAAGTCTGAAGAGCAACGCTGATAGATTTTTACAACTTATTTCTTTGCTAGTTAAGAGATCACTTGGAGGTGCCCCTTCAGCATTTTCATATGATTTTCTCTTTTTCTCTTCATATTAATCTCCTAAGCTGAGGTCCATCCTATGAGAGACAGAGCAGAGACTCTGAGTGCCTAGGGATGTGTTCCTGAACTTCTGAGAACTTTGGAAGGTGTTGAATCAGGTTTCTTATGTAGAGATCTAGACTTGAAAGTACTAAGGCACCCAGGAATGGAAGGTATTCACCTGATTCCAGCTGTAGTTCTTCCACTGTAAAACACAGACCACAGCCAAGATGACTGCAAGGACCAAGGCCAGGAAGCTGGGTATCACGGCGGCTATTCCAACCACCCATTGCTCATACTAGCTCACAAAGAAAGAAAGTCAAGTCAAACACATACAGTGTGTTTCTTTAACTTTGTGATAGTAGCTGAGTGAGTGGCTACCGCACAATGGCAAGAAAAGCCAATGCGAGCAACAAAACCACAGCCCTAGATCAAAACAGTGTGATGGACAGGGGAAGTAGAGAGTTGATTTCAGAGGGAAAACAGAATCACAGGATCAAATAAGACAAACTCTTACCCCAGAAGAAAAATCTACCTGGACACTTGTACTTCCAGATGTATGTGCAGAAGTCTAGAAACAAGATGGTTACAGAACGTTTACAAAAAAGTTTTCATGCAAAGCAAGCAAGGGGAGAGGCTAAATGAGCAGTTGGCAAGACTTGAACAACAGCATGTAGTCTAACATGCAGAGCACCCAGCTGCATCCTGAGGTCATGGCCTGTATTTGCCAGTCATAAGCAAGAACCCAAACTCTGGGCCTTCCTACAGTGTTTCTGAATGAATGAAAGGAATATACATTTTTTTCTCAAAAAGGATCTTGAGACTGTAAAAAAGCATACACAAGAGATAAGCACAAATATGTGCCAGAGAAAGCTGGATTCAGAAGGAAAAGCAGCACAAAGTTGAGTGGGAAGCCCCAAGAGAAGATGAGCTTTTGCAACAGTCTGTTTTCTGTTCTTGCCACAACGCTGAAGGCAGTTGCCTGCACAGCTCTGCCTGGAGGATCAATCTGTGCCTTGGCTCACAGATGCAAAGCACACAGTGCAGGGCAATGGCAAAGCTAGTGTACCCCAGACCAAAACCATCTGGCTTTTCTAGCCATTGCAAAATGGCACACCCAGCTCCAACTGATAAGGCAGCTCCCGCAAGGAGAAAGTCCATCACGCAGGTAGTGATGATGGCAGGTGCCTTACTTGTTATACCCTCTGCCAAGCTGACCCACTGTCTCAAGCTGACATTGCTCCATCTAAGAGCCACAGGACCCAGAGTCCACGCCAGACAGCTTTGAGGGGCACAGCATCTGGGCAGAGGCCAGACCTCAAGAGCTGTAAACACCTCCTCAAAGGCCAGACCTCAAGAGCTGTACACACCTCCTCAAAGGCCACAGGTCAGCCAGGTCTCCTCATGCTCCCACAGCTAACAGATGCTCCATTTAGTCAAGAATAACAATGATCAATACCCACTTCTACAACAACCTTTCAGTAACTCAGTAGCCAGAAAAATTCTACTTCTCCATTCTAAAGCTGGTTGTGGCTGGAGTGATTGATGTCAATGGCTTAACTCAACTTTTTGTGGAAAGAGAGAGGACCCCCACGGCTTTTAGCAAAGAACTAGCAGTGAAATGTGTCTCAGTTTAGTGTAAGGACTTCTAAAGGACCCTTAGGCTGTGATGGCTAATGGCTTATTCCCCTTGTCACTCCTTCTATCACCAGAAGAGAACAGAAATGAAATCTGAAAAGACATTCAAGTTTCCTTTGGTGAAAGAAGCAGGAAGAAAGTTCAGCTGCATTACAGGCAAATTCAACTCTCACTGGATTTGCCCATTGCTAAATAAATAGGAAAACAGGCACAAGTGTGGAAATCTGGGTACTTTAGACATCTTATCTGTCCTTACTGCTACAATACAATGTCAGTGACATTAGGATGGTCTGTCAGAGAAGATCACCGTCAGTACCCACCCATAAAAGCAGCAATTTCTTTTCCAGAATCACAACCCCAGCTCCTATGGGTAACTGATGGTGAGCAGTTCAGTTGATCCTCATCCTATGCAGTGTACTTACTGAATTTGCAGTTGTGTTGCAAAACCAAGAGAAAGATGCCATCTCCTACAGAGGAAAAAATATCAGACAAAACCCCAAAAGCCACAATAAAAACCCAAACCAACCAACCAACCAACCAACCAACAACTACCAACCCCCTTCCCCAGAAAACCCAACAACAACAAACCAACCCAGAACTGAGTGTTAGCAATAAGGAGATGCCCCTGGACAGGTGTGGGAGTGGGGAGTGGTGTTTCTTAAGTGACTGGAAATGATGAGAACATACTCATTTAAGCTGAACAGAAAAGGCATGCTAGTTACTTCAGAGAAAACAAAACCCATGCTATGCTATTGAAAAAGTGGTATGAGAAAACATGAACTAGTTTGCCTGAACTGTTTATGCCATGCATGGCCTTTAAGTAGTCAGGGCGTTATCATTTAGTGCATTTACCCTGGCAGTTCCCCAGTGAGAAAGCCTAAAGCTGTTTAACGCCGCTGTGGATTGGGAGATGAAGCACAGTGGTAGACTGTAAAACAGCAATGACTTGCACCTGCAGCCTTTGAGTCCCAAACTAATCACATATACCTGCTCCTGTTGATTCAAAGACAGCTGAAAATGATAGAAACATATTAACTCCTTCCTGAATAAATTGCTTCCATGCATAGAAGGGAGGCATTCAGAACAGTCTCTGCCAGGTGTGCTGTCTGTCAGCTGGGATATACAGACTCTGCCATCTGGGAGAAATGCAGAGAAAGGCTTGGAGGCAGTTAAAAGCTGCTCTTAAACTCTTTTGCTGGTGGAGCTCTACTGCCTCATCCATCACACTCAGAAGCGCCTGGGTAGTTCAGGGCAAGTCAGTTAATGCAGAGAAAGGTTGGCAAAAGAAGTCTGGAAAAAAAACCAGAGGGGAGCTGGACAAATGCAGTTACATGTTAATGCCCAGCAATCAGGCACTCTGGATTTACTTCTCAGATTTACCACAGATGCTTCCACCTCTTAGCATCAACTCTCCAACATTTGGATAACATTCCCTTTCCCCAGCTGTTCTCACACTTGCTCAAAGTGTGATTGCTCATGGGCAGGGACCATCTCCTCCTCTGTGCCTATAGAGTTTCAGGATAACAACTGGCCAGCTTTTGGATGGAGCCAGCACAGGATATGTGTCATTTGCTGGGTAGGACTGTGGGAGAGAGCCAAAAGGAGATCCCTAGGGAACCGATATGGGGAAGTAAATTATGATCATCAGAGGTTAGAGAGACCAAAGCCACTGAGCTATTATTTCTGTTTGTATGCTGTTAACAAGTCACTTCGTGCTGCACTCCCCTAGCTCTGCTGTCAATCCAAGATCCTTTGAGAGCATGTTTTCAGTGAATGCTCATGGAATTAACCAATTATTACATTTCAGAAGAGGATTTGCTTTAGCCTCAGATCCAGCTGACCTGCCAGGAGCAGGGAGGCTTTGCTCCCAGCCACTCTCACCTGGCCATTTATAAACAGACTATGCATTTCATCAGGTCCCACCTCCCAGGACAGGAAATCTCCTCAAGAAGGGTCCCCACTTCATGATCCAGGGCACAAGTCTCCTCTGTGCACCAACCACTCTAAGACCAGGCAATACCTCCAGGACAGAAAAGCTGTGGCAGATGCTAAAATCCAAGCAGGCGTCTGAAACTGTTGGTTGCACCATAAGGAAATGCAGAGCTAATAAAAGAGCCAGCTTGATTGAACTGGCCAGTGCAGAGAACGGGAAGGCTAAGCATTCCCTGGGGAGTTTCTCATCCAGCAGCTAAGCAGTCCCGTGGCCTCATCCCTTCTGCTTTCTGACCTCCCCCTGCTTTTTCTATCCAAACAAAATCTAACCAACTTGACAAAATGATTTCCACTCACCTTTTCGTTCTTCTTGAGAAATCCCTGGGCGCATTAGCAGCAGACTGCCCAATGCCAGGGTTAGTACTTCTTTTAGGATGAGTTTCTCTTCCTGCCAAAAAACTGAACTGCAGACCTGCAAAAGAAGAAGAGACGATGGCATATCTCTTGGGCTGACTCAGACAACCTGGCAAGGTCCCAGTGTACCTGATAGGGCCAGGTCCCTGCCATGAGCAGTGTCTCTGGTATGTGCCTGGGAAGCTAGGCTTCAGGGCACTGGGGACTCCACCTCTTCTCTGATGGCCTCACAGCTAACAAAACTGCTCCTGGCTCTGACAGCGTGTTTAATATGTACCACAAGTCAGCCTGAAGGGTATCCTGCTTTTGCTTTCTAAGGTTTGTACCTCGCCTGCCAGACCATGTTAACTAGAAACACCAGGACAAAGTGGAGGAGTTCTGCTGGCTTGATGCCGGGATCAAAGAGCCTGCCTGATCTGAGGCATCGTTCTTTGTCTGAAGCATGTTGTAGAACACTGGTGTTTTGTGTTTTTAAAAGATGAAGAATCTCATGGCAGACAACGGGTATTTCCTTCAGCTTCTCACATGTGGTGACTGGACTTGTGTGCTTTCTGGAACATGAAGTCCTGTTTCTAGAAATAAGCAGAGAAAATAAGGACTGGCCATGTCACACAGCACTGGTGTCAGGCAGTCAATGTGGAAAGAGACAGTAAAGGGAACATGTTGGTTGAACAGCAGGGAAGATGAAAGCTTGCAAAAGATCTTTACATATACAACATACATCATGCACACAGTTAGAAACCATCTCACTGCAACTGTAGATGTCTGAGTGTTCCTCTAACTGCTGTTGCTCCCATTCATATTCCACCTTCTATTGTACTCCTACTTCCCAACAACTTCACTTGGACTGCATCATTTTTGAACTGCAACTCTCTTGTGTGACTGAAGGCTTCTGGCCCTCATTTTGGAAACAATTTCCATCTGGTGACTTGACTGTCAGCCTCCAGGCTCATTCTAAGGTTATACTGTGCCATGATACTTCGATGCAGGAGGCTACACAGGGATATTTATTCTTTACTTCATCTCCATTGCTGATTTGCCTTTGGGAACAGCTGGGAGGAAATTCAGTCACCATGAAGGTTTGAGTGGACGACACACACGACAGGAAATGTTCTGGGTGGTGGGACATGCATGAACTGGGTATGTTTTGGAGAAAGAACACAGATGTGATCCTTAGCAAACAAGGTAGACATCAAGCAGTGGATAAAAAGAAGAAGAAAAGCATTTTAGGTGCTGTTTAGCTACTGAACCTTTTGCTACCACAGTGAGAGTGCAGACCACAACTTTGCAGTAAGGAATGCCTTATGCTCAGCTTGCTGTCCTTTGCACAGGTGTTTCATGTCTGAGGGTCTCTGGCACATGTTGCTGAAAGCCATACCGTGTAGTGCAGAAAATGAGCCTTCTATTTTGAAGTTTAGTCACAGACTAATTCCCAGATCTCTAATGTTTATTACTGCAGATCTGTACCTCAGGCCACTAAAGCATGAGTGCAGAACATCAACACAATGATGTAGCCCTTTGGCTGACAAACACGTGTTCCTCTGCCCCACTCTGTTAATGCCCTTGATTGCAAAAGCCAGGACAAAGCTAATGGCTCAAAGGAAAGTCGCTTCCTGCAGAGAGCAAATCCCACCCGGTATTAGCAGCAGACACAAACAATTGTTGGCAGAACAAGGAATGTATTAAGAAATTTCCTCCCCTTGAGGAAGTGGTAAGTGCATATATACAGCAGAACGTGAAACTGAATCCACAATCTTTAATGAATGCAGAGATTCGTTCTGGGCACAGGTACATTTGTGATTGCCCACACACCCTCCTCTCCTCCCACTCTTAAAAAATTGTTTCAGTTAGTGAAATGTAAAACCACACAAAGACTAGAAAATGTATACACACCTTGGAGGGTATGACCTTTTTTTTTTTTAAGAAACTTTCACACATTTAGAATTATTGACTGCTAAGCTCAGTCAGTACAGCAGAAGTATTCTACACAGATCATTGGTTGAAATGCACAGTACAATAGTTGTGAGCACACTGTCACGAGAGACACCTGCATGAACGCTAACAAGTGTAGTAGATCCATCAAACGACATTGCAAGCATCTGCAACAAATCAGTCTGGAGAAGATGGGGAATCACCAGAACATGGAAAAATATGTTACAGTACATGGGAAGCTCCTACAGTCACTTCTCTCCAGAGTCATTGCTCCCATTAAAGAATCAGGAAACCTGAACCATTCCTTGCCACCTGAAACTTTCCTTATATTTCACAGGGATCGGTGTCATGATTTTATTTCCAGACCTGAGTCAATGTGAGTTTGCTTTAACAGGGGCAAGGAAGAAAAGGACGAACTCCTTCTAGCAGAACTCACTTCCCCAGACCTGCATGGTCAAACAGCTTGAGATCAGAGGTCTTGCCTGTAAAAAGACGACAAAATTTGAAGAGAGGAGCAAAACAGAGCTAAAAAAAAACCAAAACAGAAATAACATGGTTTTATACAGCCTGCAATAAAGCTATAGTCAATGGTACAGTACTGTTCACATGACACTTATTAAGGCTTTGACTACTGGTCTTCTACATGCACATTTCATATATGTATAATTGTGTGTGTGTGTGCATAAATTACTTTATTTTTCATATTCTAAGCAAGAAAATATTTTCATGCATTTGTTTCTCCAAGTATTCACAATACTTGGACCATATTCTGTTCAAGGACTTCTGGAGAGCGCTGGGTTTATTTATTATCCATCTGGAAGCACCCTCACCTCCAGGAATGTCATTTATGCCTGACAGTGGCGTTGGCCCCAAACTTCTCCACAGTCACACACCAGAGAGGAGGTGTCACTCTGGAGCCTGACAGCACATTGGTTATGTAAACATAGTAATCCTTGGATTATAAATACTTTATTAAAGCTAACATACCTCAGCTTTTAGCTCATAATTGCCTGTGAGCGCCTTAATGAAATATCATTTAGAATAAAGTCTTTTATTTTTTTCTTCTTTTTTTTTCTTCTTCCCATATCATCAGCTCAATGACAGCATTTTCCCCAAAAGCACAGTTTCCCCTACTTTTTCCCCAAGAATTACCAAGCTACCTGTTAATTCTGCAAGTCCATGGCTCGGTAGCTTCTATATGCATAAATAACTGCAACACAGAGCATATCTGAGCCTTATAACTCAAAGTGCTTAAGTCATAATCATGCTTATTCCTCTGCCATGAAACTAAAAGACTGGGCCATGTGGCAGAGAGGAATGAGGAGGAAGAAGCAGCCATCAGACCTCTCCTGTTCCTAGTCCCATGCCTGGAGCTTGCACATGTTTGACAGGTTCCTAGAGCTCACCAGAGCTGAGCTTGTGTCCCTCTGCCTCAGGGACACCCTGACCATCTCTGGCCCAGTGTTTCCTTTGGTGAGATTCTCTGACTAGCTGGTGTTGCAAAGCACTCCTAGGTTGTGGTGAGGAGCCTGGAGGAGAGCATCTCAGCTGTGAAAATGAAGGGCTCACATGGAAATGGTACTAAGGAAAGGAAGCAACGTAAAGGAGGCTGAGAAAGCAAACACGGGTGGAGTGAGGAGGAGAGATTCCATTTTAAGCTAAAGCCTGGACTGCTGCCACAGCCCTCTGAGCTGCCTTGCCAGCAATGTAACTGGGGCATGCTGTCAGCTCTCCAGTTGTTAAGCTTTGTGACATTACACAATCACGTCTTGCATCCCACCATAGCACTTCCCTGTTAGCCACCAGCTTTCCCTTAGCTACCATATTAAAGTACTTCCATTCAACAGATACCATGGAAATTACTGCAAGTCAGGCACTGGGCCCTTGTCATTCACCATGATCCAATTAGCTAGCAGCACTAAAGAGAACAACAGTCCCTGTGCCCCTTCCTATCTTTAAACTCGCAATAACAAAGGTGATAAATAGATGGGACATAAAGAGTGATGCAGTCCCAGCCATCTGGTTGTTCGCTTATTGCACAGAGTATTTTGGGTTGGTAGGGGATAGTGGGTGGCTCCCAAGGTCTTTTGAGAAAATCCTACTGGGTGGCTGTCCACATCATCTGCTCCAGAAAATGTGTTCAGACAGCTCATGTGTATGGGATACTCAGGAATTGTCACCTAGAAACAGGACATGCAAGAGATGAAGGCTTTTCTCAATTCAATCTCAGTCTTCACTCAGCCCCATAGCAAGATGTGCAAAATACATTTATGCCCTGGTGGGTATGATTAGAAGACAATTCTCGGTATGTTAACAAGAAAGAGTCATACTAATTATTTCAGAGGCAAACCTTCAACACCAAATTTAGCTTTAGTTACAGAAAATACTGTACACCGCTTTCGGTCAGAGCCAAAAGCACAGAGGCTTAAAAAAAAAAGACAAAGATCACAGTCAAATGTCTTAATCTTCAGATGGGAATGTTTGTGAGGAGCAAACTACTTTCTCATGTGCAATGCATCCTGAAATTTGGTACTTATGTATCGGGCATGAAAGCCTTTCTTGTTGATGGTGTCATCTGTGTGGAATCGAATCATGATGGAATCTCCTGCAGAGTAGATTTCTTCCAGAGGCTGCAGAAAAGTAAAGAAGACAGCACAGCGTGGTCAAGTCTGCAAGTTAAATAACTGTCTATACTGTGATGCTAGAATTTAAGCTCACAGACTGCCCAGGAAAAAGAAACATTGAGGACTCAGTACCTCCTCTCCTGCTTTGACTTCCTGAGCACATTCCCTTGCTCATTGCATGCTTGCCCTTTATGTTTGAAGACTGATGTCAGACCAACCTACAATCTCAGTTCTTTCAGTTGTTTTTTGTTAAGTCACATTCACAGGACTCCCTGAATGGTCTTGCTCCACTGTTCAGTGTTTTCTCTCATTTGTCCTAATATTTTCAGGAAATGACACAATCCAAACTGGATTCTCTTTGGCAGCTAAGGCACTTTCAGGTTTCATCAGCAGTGAAATAACTTAGACATGTACCTTACATGATAACTCTGGTTATCTCCCCCAATGTTGTGACCTGCTACAATCACCCTGTGCTTCTCTGTGGGACTCACACTGTGCCAGCCATTCTCCATTTGTCATTGTGCAGGTAGGTAGATTACTCCCCTGCTGCTCTGAACTTCTTCACACCAAGCTGTTATGCCTTTATTTTTCAGACCATTTCCTCCGCTTGCAAGGACTGCTCCCACACACCTACTCCTTGGATGTCTGTCTCTCTTAAATGCAGTAAGAACCTTCTGCATTTTATTGCTGAAGTTCTGGAGAAATTAAACACTGAACCTCTGATTTTAAACACCACACACTATTGCTTACGCTAATAGAGTCACTCCTATTAATGAGGACACAGGTAACAGTTTAGGAGACAGTACACCACCCTGGAGTCAACAAGCAGCTCTGTAAGTCCCTCCACCCATCACCCTTGCCATAGCGAGGCTGCAATGTGACTTGGCTTCAGCCTGGAAGTGACTGAGGATGAAACTGGCCTTCAGAAGCTGTTTCCAACATTTACACAATGCTTTTGTGGCAAGGCTGGGACACAGCAGTTTAGCAGTCCTGTGCTGCTGCACATGGCCCTGGGCTAGCAAGGGAAAGTCAGTCAGCAAAGTTTTCAGATTAACTCTGTGCATCAGATAAAATGGCTGTGATCTTCAGCAACAGGAGAAGGAAAACCCAGACAAACACAGCATTCTCATCACCTGTTTGTGAGAGCTGGCTCCCTCCAAAAATGGTATGACAGTACCCTTCCTTGCCATCTCCAGTTATGTTTATGAAATCTCCACTGCTATGGCTTACCCCTGAGCCACAGAAGCGTCCTAGGCGGGGCGCAGTGCTGTCATAACCATCATAAATCTCCATGTAGTCGTATCCACAGTCGGCCTCCTCCTCGATCTCAAATGTTTGGAAAATCAGTTCCACCCCATAACCATCTTCAGCTACAATCACCCATTCACAGTTCGCTTGACCTGGGTAGTTGTTGTCCCCAAACTGAGCATGGGAATACAGCTCCTTAGTTTGTACTTCAGCCTTTAAGAGCCCACCACACTCTGGAGCAAGAAAAGAGCACAAAACAGTCTCATCAAGGGTCCTACTACAGAACAAAGACTCACCACCCCAATTTTGGGCCAGCTATAGGGAGAGAAGGCCTCCAAGTGCACGTACAATAGAGAAGGTGATTAACCATTGCACTGCCTATTGTAAACCAGTGAGTTCTCTAGCCACCCATGAATCCACTGACCAACATATACCATTCAGAAGTTTGGTTCTTCTGATACAGAACATTGAGGGAAGAAGACAATCAGTTGAAACTGGCAGGAGGGAGTTCTGCCCATTATGCTCTAGAAAAATGTATTATTTCATAGAGCAATTGCTTAAAAGGAAAACATTAATTAACATGTTCTTTGCATTTGTCCTGCAGCTGAAATTCTGACTCCAAGTATTTTACCAGCATAAGTTGAAACACACTAAAAATCTGGGGACCAAAATAATCCTTTTCTGCTCATACGCTGCACAAAGGTAGCCCTGTGATTGTGCAAAATGTGTGCGCTTTGGTGCAGAGCTTCCCTGCAGCCCATCAGGAAGTTGCCTCCTCACCTGTCTCTCATGCAGTGCTGCACAGAGCACGTTTTGTCTGTTTACAGTGGCAGGGATTTCAAAAAAGAGAGCCTTGGTAAAACACACGCACCTCTGGGCTGCCACAGATAGAAGATCAAGTTTTTGTGTCTGTCCACAGCACATCTCTGCCTCTACCATAACCAGCCTGTACCATGTGTGGGCCAACACAGAGGCTAAGTTTTCTCACTTTCTGAGGGTTGATGAGGAACAGAATGGGTTGCTGCTCAGCCAAACACCTCCAATTTAAACAGAACTGAGAAGGAATGTCTGACATCAAGGGACCTCTGAGCTGATATAGAAGCTGGCATTTATAGTATGGTGCAAATAATGGTCTACGCACTGCTTAGCAAAATTTACAACCACTTAAAATTCAGGCTAAGCTTACTGAGGAGAAGAGTGTGTCTCATTTTGCCTGGTAAACACTACAATGAGATTTGATGACAACTTATCCCAGTAGGAGATTTGCAGGCAACCAGCTTACCTGTGCTGTGCTTTGCCTGGAAACCTTTCCTTTGCACAGAAGCATCAGAATAAAACCTAACAAACATCTTGTTGGTAGAAGCCACTACAGGGTCTGGCTTCTTGCTGCCACAGAAGCGGCCAAGGATAGGTGACTTGCTGTTGGGCCCGTCATACATTTCCAAGTGGTCATAGGCACATTCTTGGTGCTGTTCAATCTCAAACTCATTGAAGGTCTACAGCAAGAATAAGGAGAATTAAGATGGACATTTGTAAGTCCTAGTATACTATTTAGCAGAGGATGAAATGCCAAGTAAAGAACAGGTCAACACACTCACCCCATAAACTAGAACAGAATTGTGTGCTTTCAGACAAGAGTGATCTCAAGAGTGGTAAAGCTCAGAAGTTCACATGAATGTGCCATGTAGCCTTAGCTTTGATGCCTCACATGAGTGCATGACAATAGTTTCAATAGCAAGCCTTATATACTCTTATTTTCCTGCTGTGAACTCTATCTAGCACACCCAATGGGCAGTTCTTTAATACTACTTCCACTTAGCACAGGGATCCAGGCATTATTTCTTTACCAGGAGGGTGGTTAGGCACTGGAACAGGTTGCCCAGAGAGGTTGTGGATGCCCCATCCTTGGCGGTGTTCAAGGCCAGGCTGGATGTGGCCCTAGGTGACCTGGTCTAGTAAATGGCGTCCCTGCCCATGGCAGGGGGGTTGGAACTAGATGATCTTTAAGGTCCCTTCCAACCTGAGCCATTCTATGATTCTATGATTATTTCTCCCAGTGCATGGGCCATCTGCACAGCCTTGGGCATGTCCTGCTATAAGCATCAGGCCATGCTATAGAACTGGTCTGACACTTCTCCCTTAGAGGAGTTGAGGACTGTTTCTGTCACCACCTTATGCAGAGATGGTCCCCACACAGTAGGTCACAGGGAAAGGTAAGGGCAGGAGGCTGTATTGTACCTTTTGTTAGAGAAGATGAGATAGAGAGCAATGCTCCACAGTTGTCATCTCCTGGAGCCTCCTCTAAGCTGCCTCACCCCTGCCTTTTGTCCCTCTGAGACCTTCTGCCCTTTTGCAGGCCAGAGACGTCCTCCCAGGATGCCCTCCTCCAAGCACCTCACACAGGACCTATGTGGATCAACCTCCCACTCACACAGTGGTGGGGGAAAGTCACTTCAGCTCCTCACAATGCAGCCTGTTTCTCCCCTCTCTCTCCCACTCGGTGGTTACTCACTACTTTCACTCGGTGGCCAGGCATTGCAGAGATGTCCCAGGTACACTCTTTCCGGCTGGGGTACTTGTCAGGCCAGTTTGGACTGCTCATTGTTCCCTCCGCACCACTCAGCCTGTGTTCACAACCAGCTTAAGAGAGAGATCACAAGATGGAGGCATCAAGGCTAGTCTCACGTGGGAACCATGTAACATCCTACAAGCTCCTCTCTGCCCACTGAGACCCTCCACAGGGCAAACACAGGGAAGAAGACGTTTTAGTATTCCTGCATAGTTCTGATGGGCTTGTCGTTTCATGAGCTAACTTGGCAGCTGGTGAAATTCCCCTGCAACTCACTAACCTAACCACCTCCTCACTCTCAAACATATTCACTTCTATCTCTTCTGCCCTGTTCCCAATGATATGGTGTCCAACACCTCCACTGTGTTGACTCATATGCTATCTCAGCCTTGAGTTGGTTTGCTGACTTTGAAAGCTGAATCAGCTCATGGAGAGGTAAGACAAGGACCAGAGACCATATACAGGAAAGGCATGGCAGCACACAGCACAAATAGGGATTCAGGAAGAAACATAATATTGGAAGCAGCAAGTGGTTAGACCAGCTCACCCTTTCTCTTCTGAATCAAACTCAATGATTAAATGATGCAGCAGTGACTAGTCTAATGATGACATCACACAGCTCGCCCAACTTCTTGCCCCATCCCTCATCCACCCTCCATAGCCATATAAAGCGCCAGACTGGGGAATGGATCTAGCTGAAAAAAAGCCCTCTTCTTCCTTTTCCTAGGTAGTTTTTCAGCTAGCTGGGGCTTTTTAAGTGCCTCAGCCTGTTACACCCTGCAAACATCCTTCCAACACCATGCAGGGAGCACTGTGGCTCAAAATGTGTTTGAAGAACCTTGTCTTTCCTTGGGGCAGGGAGTGGGTACTTTACCTTCTTTACAATCGTGGCCATTTTCATGCAGCGTGAAGCCATTTCTGCACTGGCATGTGTAACTCCCAAAGGTGTTGATACATTCATGCTGGCAACCACCATTATCTTTAGAACATTCATCCTTGTCTGGGCAGGATTAAACCAAGAAAGATCAAACCAAGAGTTGAAGTGAGAAAGACCACCACAGTTGCCAGCTGGGAGTCCCATACCCAGACTGGCAGAAACCAGTGCAAACCTTCAACCTCTGCTGCTGGATTAGTCCAGTCAGCTTTTTAGCCCAGATAAAACTCTCTTTCATTCCACAAAATACATTGTAAATGCATTTTATTATATAATGTAGGTCTGAATGGTTAAAGACTCCCCTCTAAAAGAAACTATAGCAATGTCTCATTCTTTTAGAATAGAGACCAGGAAATGCATCACACAAATTCACTGGCCTAGGCAACGATCTACTGGCCAGTCTTTATAAAATTTTCAAGTTCCTATGTGCTCTGATGAGCCTCCATCTTTAAATAGTTCTGCTGAAGAGCACAAGCAAACAGATGGAGAAGAGTATCTAAGGTACGAGCTTCTCTCTGAAGCTGATATGCCTCAATGGACGTTCATTACTCTGTATTTGAGACTGCATTCCTGAATCTCAGTGTTCTGAGCACAGGATCTGCTCATGGTTTCCAGCCTAATTTAGTTCATGAGCAGTTTATCTCCAATTTTTCTTGGGCCAGTTCCCTCCCTGGATCTTAACAACCTTATGTCTTCTCACTCCCAAATGTATTTCTAGATGAAACATACCCCACCTCATCCTTCCTTTTCAGATTTAATAAGCCCAAACCCCTAGCCCTGATTCTACTCTGCAACTGTCCTAATTCAAGGCCATTTTTCCTGTCATCCTCCTCAAAAACATTAATTCTCCGCAGTCTCTGCTGAAAACAGAGCATGAAATTGAATTTCCACTTCCATACAATGTACAGTTAACCTCCAGAACTGCCTGCTAACAAGGTACATCACTGATACCAAGAGCTATAAAGGGTTTAGAACAGAGCATTAGAAACTTCCACTAACATGCCTGGCTTTGATGAGGATGATTGCTATATAGAAGACTTAAGAAAATTTTCTAACTAACTCTTCTAATTTCAGAGGAAAAATCTTTACTTTAATGACTCGAGGGACAGAAATAACTTCTACAGTTGGGTTCCCCATTGCTTACTGCTGTGGAAGGACTGGAGACATTGATGAAATCCATGCATCTTGCTCACACCACACTATGAAACTGGACCATATGCTGCACTAAGAAACCAAGATGAAAGGTGACACAGTATAGAGCAACCATGCCTTTTAGATGTAACTGTGTCAGAGTCTGCCTGATTTGATAGGAGATTGAAGAAAATTTACCAAAAACAAGAGGTTCAGTCAGAGAAAACAGCTAAGCAAGTGAAAGAATACGGCCACATACCAGAGAAGTAGTGAACTTTAAAGCCTTTCTTGGAGACTGTGTTGTCTGACTTGAACTCCAGTCTCATGTTGTTGTCATACGATGTGATTACCTCAGGCTTCTCTGAGCCACAGAATTTGCCATGCAGCTTGGAGTCAGAAGCCAACCCACTGCGGACCTCAACATAGTCATATTTACAGACCTGTGGAGAGAGGAAGAGATTTCTCAGCTCTGTGGACTTGGAACAGAGTATTTCAGAGGAAAGAGACAGACACTTGAATGAGAGGTAACAGAAATAGTCTTAAACACACTCCTAACTTCCCCAAATTCTCCTCTGTCAGTGCTCCCGCTCCTTTTCCTTGCTGCCCTGGTCTTAAAGCATAGCTGTGTTTATCAGAAAAAACACACCCATGGAACCTTACTTAGCAAAGGTTCCATTTAATTCAGATAAATAATTACTCCCATCTAATCTAAGAATCTGATAGTGTTGAACAAACTTCAGCAGCTTGCTGAAGTAAGGAAGTGCAACTGCTTCCATTTACAGTGGGGAAAGCGAGACCTGAATTCTTTGTTTAAATTCCAGCCTGCCCTTGGCAGGGCAGAGAACAGACTCTATTACTAGTTATTTCACTTGTCCTTGAAGAACTCTATTTCACGGTTCATTTCCAATTATTTTCTTCTCAAGGAAGCTCTGGAAAGGGGTGGAGGGGAGGGAACTGACACCTATTAGGGATGGAAAAAAACTACAATTATGCAGGACTGGTAGAGAAAAGAAGCTCAGAAGAGCTTTAATCCTTCCACTCCACAGAGAAGGTAGATCCAGACTTCAAGAAGAGCAATCACTATTATTGGCTTATTATATCAAGGGCAGGGAAACAACCAGAAGCTCCACCAGGAAGCCAGAGTCTCATCCTCTTTGTACCCCAAGGATTTATACAGTTCCAAGTTAGGCAATAGTCACACCTCTGAGATACGGGGACTGGTTACGTACATCATTGCCTTCCAGCTCAAACACTTCGAACTGCAGAGAGATCCGGTACTGGGCTGGAGCTACCACCTGCCAGACGCAGTTTTTGTTAGTAGGATATTCCTTGGGCCATCCAGGGCTAGTAATGGTCCCATTGAGCTTGGTGATGAAGCCCCCACAGGCAGCTGGAGAGGCAATAAATGAACACAAGTTTTACTTGGTTCTGTACAGACACAGAGATTGGGCCACAATGTTAGCTAGGAAATTAATCAGATCCTGTTTGGTGGCACATTTCAAATTCCAGTCTCCAGAACAAATGGGGTGGGAGCTGTGAAGAAGATAGAAACATCACCTACTATAAATCACCAGTGAAACACACACAGCCAGGCTGTGGCCCTGAGAGCCACTTAAACTGTGAAAGATTAGCTTCTTTTTCACTCTATAGCCTTGGACTTACTATGGATCAGTTAACTTGACATGCACAATACACACACAATAATGGCCAGCTTGGTAAATTCACCCAGACTTGGCCTTACAAACCTCATTATTTCAAGTTTATTGCTAATGGAAAAATTAGAAGATAACCAAATCCTTGGGAAGACACCCCTGACAACACTTCCCTGGCTTATCAAGCATGGACCCCATCTTCTGTAGGGAAAATTGAAGTCAAAGCCAAACACTTAGCTTTATTATCCCATTTTCTTTAAAAATTTAGGACCTCTTATCTTCATCCTCTTGCAGGAGTGCATGGCTTTTACCTCAAAGAAGTCGGCTTCAGTTTGCTATTTTCCTGAAAAATTCCATTTACAATGAAGCAATTTTTTTCTTGCTGTTTCTTAAGATTAATGAGATTCAGACACATCTTCAAAACCCACAGGGATAAAAGTTTCCTGTATCTTGTTCCCAGCATCATCTTGCAATAAAAGAACTAACCCAAGGAAGCAGATTCAATACAAGGAGTGTAGCAAGCTTGTCTGGAGAAACAAAGGCAATTTACTCTCATGTGCATTACCACAATTTCAAAGACTAACCTTCATGTATTACCCACAAATGAAGTCTAAGTGAAGTTCAAAAAACTCTTGCCAAGTTATGCCAACTGGCTTGCTCAAAATTGCAAGAAATTATTTAAAAAATAAAGCTTCCAAAATCCTGCCCTTACGTAAGCTGATAGCTACCTTCCCCAAACAGGATGACAAAAGCAGAAGTCAGGATAAACTGTGTGACTTTGAGAGCATCATGCACAGCATTTGGAGCTCCCTACACATCTCAGCTGAAAGGTAGAGCTATAAGACAAGAAAAATAGGTGGATTCTCACCACACTAACAACTGTATTGTTGGTGGGAGCAAACATTTGTTACAAGAGATTAACTGTGTAAATAGAAAGCTGACAGAAACAGTCTCTATCAAAAATATGAGGTTTTTTCCCACCATAACAGAAAAAGTGAATTGACTTCGCAGTATGGACAATGCTTGTTTTGCATGCTGGTAAAACATTGATATTTTATTCTGCAAAAGAAATTTCATTTAAAAAAAAAATAAGCCTTGGATTGAAATACTTTTGGGACACAATTTTTTTCAGGTTGTGATGCGCCCCTTATGCTGCACCACAGGTGATCTGATCTGAACAGCTATCTCTGGCCAGGAAGGACAACTGATTTTAGAGAAGTCTAGTGTATTTTAAGTTTTTCAAGTAAAATTTGATTTTCAGTGGAAGGTGTTGACAAAAAAGAAAATTTCCAGGTGGAGGAACACAAACAGAAACAAAGAGGATATAGGGGCAACGAAAATAATCTTCAAGTTTGTTCAATGTCTTTTTTAGCTGTAGCTCACATCCTATTGATAGATGTCTCAATCTGTAGGCTACTCACCTTCACAGCTCTTTTTATCAGCTGTCAACTCATAGCCAGGCTCACAGGTGCATTTGTAGCTGCCCAATGTGTTCTCACAGTGCTGCTCACACCCACCATTGTCCGGCAGAGAACATTCATCCATCTCTATCAGGAATAAAACCAGAACATGTCACACTTTCCTAACCATCCCCACTCCCCCATATTCCTCAGGCAATACTTTTGGACAGAAGGACCAGAGCACTGGCTGACCAGCTAAGGCTACAGAGCAGGCACCACAGCAAACCTCACAAGTGCTAAAGAACTCCTACCACCAATAACTCAACAGACTACAATTACTGTTACTAGTTGAGTGCTTTTTCTAGACAGTAGTAGAAAAACATGGTCTTGTAGAAAGACTTCAGTGCATATTGTTTTCATTTTCCCCTGTTTTGTTTTGTTTTTAAATTTCTTATGCTTTTAAGTAAATTGAGCTACAAGAACCAGCCCATTATTGTGTCCACAGTAATGAAGCTGTGGGAGGCCATACCCCACTGGAACAACAGAAGCAAGAAAGCTTTTGGGTTGAGACAGGGAAATTACCCATTCATTGTCATGGGCAAAACACACTCAACTTTGGGGAATTTAACTTAATTTATTGCCAACTAATATAAATATTTGAGCACTGATATAGGTATTGGGAAACAAAAATTGAAAAAAAAAAAAGAAAAAAAAAAGAGAGAACCAAATGTTAAAATACACCTTCCTTTCCCAGGCTCAACTTCACTCCAGACTCCCCTTTCCCCTGACTTGTAACACCACAGCTTACACTCGGACCCCTCAGTAAGCCCATGAGCATATAAGGGCAGGTAAGGATGGAGAGGGTAAATTTGAATGCAAGACTGTTCCTGTTTGATCTACATCACAGTAACTGCTAGTGGAACATTATATTGGGTGTAGGTGTCAAGGTGTTGGCAGTGGGAGGCTGCAGGGGATGCCTCATTCCAGGCAAATGGGAGCTACAGTCAGTACATGACTGTGCTGCTCCTTCCTTCTCGTATATCCCCCCTGCTGCAGCATGGGTCCTCCACCAGCTGCAGGGAATATCTCCTCTGCCACAAAACACCTACACTTTCTCCTCCTCTGACCTTGGGGTTACCTCTGCTTTTTGCACGTTTTGTTCCCTCCTCTTCCAACTGAAATACTCTGTTCTCTTCTGTTGATAACACTATAGTAAAGTGTAAAGCAAAGTAGCGTCTTTCATCTAATGTTTGCCATGAAGAAGAAAGGCACAACAATGTGAGTCTAAGACAAGCACATCACTACTAACACTTCAGCCATATACAAAACAGGCTTCAGTGACATAAACTATTTGTTACCAAAATGAAGACAATTAATAAAGAGTAATCCTAGAGCTCTCCCTTGAGGTATACATGATGGACATGAGGTAATTGCTCTTCATATCTTTCTGACATTGTCTCTTGGATGTAACCAATGGCTTACCTTCTCTTAGCTGTCTTACTCTTTGAGCTCTTTTCTCTGAAAAGCTAGAAGTTACCAGTGCAAGTTCTGACAAAGCACAACATTCAATTGTATCCTTAACTCTGTTTGGTTGTTTGTTTTGTTTTGAGTTATTTTCTTTTAATATTGTAAGACATGTATTTGAAGCTCCATTCTTTTCATAATCATTAACGGCAAAGCTGAACCATTGCTCAACGAGCTATGGGTGGCAGTATGAGGAGTGCCTGCAGAGCCATCTAATTTGTTCATTTAGTTTGTTCACAGAGTGGGTGGTAGTCAAAATCCCTCTGGATATGGAGGTACAGGCTGCAGACTTCAGATCTCAGCTTAAAAGTCCACATGTAGCCTGCAGGTACCCAGCATTTGCAAACTGATTTCAGCTCTTCCCACGATGCAAGCTCGCTAGAAGTTGTGTAGCTATGGCTACTGTAGTCTTTGCTCCTCAGCTGGACTTTCAGGTAAGAATGTAGCAACACCCAATCATGCACGAGCCACATAGTTTCTGGTTCAAACATGAAGTCTCAGCAGACACTGCAAAATCTAGTCTGCCAGGAAAAACTTCACAGGCAGTACCTGTGTCTGTAATTGTACTAGCAGTGCATGTTTATGCAGTATTTTACATTAAAAAAAGAAATTAATTTATTACTGACTATCTGCACCACATGGAAATCATCCCAGATTCATCTGTGTAACTTTATTCCCCTACAAACTTTCAGGAGAACCTCAGACTCTAAAGGACGACTTGCTGCAAGCCAAGAAGTCTCCATGTAGTGTCAATCCCTGGAAGACATCTCTGCCACAGTCAGCCTGCACTATCAGCTCCTGAAAGAAGCCAAAATATCTTTAGGAAGAAGTATTCTCTGTGACTTCATGGAACCTGAGACAATAAAACAAGGAAGTCTAGGCACTGCGAGGGTTGTTTTGGGACTGGAAGTAAACACCACAGTATTCGCCAGTGATCTTGCAATCACCCTTTGTCATGGTTTGTTAGGATCTCTCAAATGTACAAGGCAAATTACTCTGTGAATTAAACTTTATTTAACTAATTATATTTTTTTTGCACATAAGTGCACATAGTAAAAATTACAAAACCTATGACTTGAATGGTAAATAAGTGAATTCATGTGACAGACTAGTCTGAGCAAAGAGGATTGAGCTCTGTGGTGTTTGTTTGGTTTATTTCTTAATGGCCTAATGAAATACAGTTTAATTCACAGAGTACATTGTCCTGTAAATTTGAGAGATCCCAACAAACTGTGACACCCTTAATGCAGCACAAAAAATGAAGTAGAAATAAAGGACTTATGCAATCCAAATATTGACATTGCAGCTATTATTTCTGTACAAATGTCACTGAAACTGAGACAAACTTGACTATCTCACTTACAGCAGCTCCACAGGTGTTTTCCAAAGTGGTTAAACATCTGGTTCTTGCCTCTATCAACTCAGTAGGATGTTGGTAAAGGACCATGTATTTGGTCTAGCTCTTAAAAAAAAAAATCTTAGTCTTATTCACATCTTTCTGAAGAGGATCTCGGTTTAGGAGCATATTTGTGTCCTAAAGCACTCAGAATTTTTCCCTGGGATTCTACTTGCATTCAAATTTGCCCTTTTCCCAGAGGTTTCTTTTGGAATAGAATTTAAGCAGAGAGTTGTTTTAAACACTCTGTGCAGTACTAGTACCTTGTTTGAAAATGTCAGTGTCCTCTGGCATAGTTAAATGGAGGTCACATTCTGTCCAGCTGTGCTACAGAAGATGTTAGTGCCTGTGTTAGCACTAACACAGTAGGCTTTCTGTCTTAAGGATGGAGGTGGTATTAATGCCTCAACATTAAACCCTTCTACCCTCTCAAAGCAATTTGTGTATAAACCTGATATTGGTGGTTGTACAGGCAAGCGTAACAGCTCTTAGTTACAAGGAGATACAATGTAACTGATCTCTTTGGGATGGCAGTAGGTTAAGGGATAAATGATCACCAGCTTTGACTTTTAGGCGTACTGGATGACATACCTTTAAAGAAATTTGCAGCAAAGCCTGCTTTATTGATGGTTGCATCAGATGCAAACTTCATCCATACTTTATTTGAACTGGATTTAATATCTTCTGGCTTCTCATAGCCACAGAAGTGACCAATCAGTGGGCTGTATTCAGTGGGGCCATCTCGGATCTCCAGGTAGTCATAAGAACAAGCATCATGCCATTCAACCTGCAATGGAAAAAGGGTGTGCCTGTAGCTCACTAGTATGAGTGCTTATGAGTGCTCTAAGTCAGGGTAACTACCCAGTTAGACTTTGGTTAGATATCGGCTTCCAAAGGAGCATCCCAAATAACTGGTTACAGTTACGGCTGCCATTGAGCTCACCTGCAGTTGAAACTGCATTCAAGCCTGGGAACATCTCAGTTCTCATGCTATTTCATGGCTATCCTCCAGTGAAACCCTGTCCCTGACTATCTACAAGCTGCTTTTCCATGCAAAGCTGTAAGGAACAGAGCAGAACAACTACAAACAAAAAGGTTCAAGGAATAGCTGTGGGGTCACAGCTAGCAGATAGTGGTGTCAGCGTTTTCCAGAACAAGCACAGTAAGTGTGTACAAGGCACAGGAGCCTATGGAGTAGATAGGATTTATGCACCAACCCAGGACTTACCTACTCCTGTCCATGACTTACATGTTCATAGCCAGAAACAGATCATTGGGCACATAGCTAAGAGTGTAAGGCATCCTATAACCAGCAGGAAAAAACTTTTTTCAGAGCTTTTCAAAGCCTGTCTGCCATCATCCAGGAGAATTATGTTTCTTTGGAGAGTCACAAACATCCTGAAAACTGCCAAGCCCCAGTGACACCAACAGGAGTTTTTTGCCTGGATTATGACCCATGTGCAAATTTAAGGACTCGTGAATTCCTACTTATCACCAACAATTTTGTGTCCCTTCCAATTCCTTATGTCTAGAGTGAGTTTTTGAAAACTTCTCATATTTAAAACTTGTCTTCAAAGTCTCTAAGCAAGCTTCTGGTGAGGAGGAATGATGTTCTGAACTAATAATAAATTTTTAAATCTTATTTACATCACTTTTTTCTTAATTTGAAAGGATCTACAGAGGCAAAATAATATCTGTAACATAATACACAATGACATTTCTCACCTCAAAGGCTTGGAATATGATTCCTATATGAAAGCCCTCAGAAACCGTGATCTTCCAGATGCACTCTTTGGAAGGTCTGTAGTCATCTGGGTAATTGGGAGATTGGATCTGGCCAGCATCTTTATGAATTTCTCCACCACAAATAGCTTCATAAAAAACAAACAGCAAAACCACGAGACCGCAGTTTTACCTTAGGTAAAGCCTGCTCCATACATAGCCTTCATCCTTTTTCAAATCTGTGTTAATTCCACTTGTTACACAAAGGCAACACACAGGTCATGGAAGTTTTTATATATATAACATTTTGTCTCAGTGACAGTGTATTCTGTCTTTCTGTGCGAACATCCTTAGAAGGTGAAGCCACTGGGACAGAGAATTTTTATGGATGTGTGCTTCACACTCCCAGTCACCCTCATAACTGCTTAAAACCTGCTACCAGAACCAAGGAACAAGCAAAGTTGGCAAAAAAACCCAAATAAAAACCAGCTGCAAACCTAATCCAGCCACATGATGGCAATATTAACAAACATGAGTTGAGCTGTGCATCAGGAGACCATCAGGTTGACTGCTGTGCTAAGTGTAAGAATGAGTAAGTTTAGAGACCAAGAACAGAACATTTAATGAAAAATCAGTTTAAACAGAAAGCTAGCCAAGACTTCAAAGACAACAGCAGTTCAGCATAACTGTCTGCATGATTATGTAACAAATGAGAGTAAGAACACAGGCTGAAACCTGTGTTACCCCATGATGTACAACACATACCTACAGAAGGCATATAAATGTTTTGGCTGTGGTTAAAGTCAAGCAAACAAAAGCCACTGATAGTAAGTGCAAGAGAAATGGCACGAAAATGACGCCTGCCAGATATCAACCATCTTCACCTTTGGGGTCTCCCTGCAATGCATTTCATTAGCAGTTCAGATGTGGGTCTCTCTATAGTGTCCAGGAAATCGCTTCCATTGGGTAACATTGTCCTGATTTTGCTTCATAAGCTGCTAATGTTTAACTGTGACCTAGCTAAAAGCACTGTTCACTAGTGCAATGCTAACTTCTTTCTTAGAGAATCAGTACTAAGACACCACCAAATGGTTGCACCCAAAATTCAGCTGCAGAGCACAATTTAGATTGTAGTTTGAGGTCATATTCAGAGCTACAAGAGGTGCTAGAGAGAACCTATTGGGGACCCTTTAGAGAAATGTCTCCCTCACCTAACAGAAGGAGGACTAGAAAAGCAGAGAACTGACAACTACATTTTTTTTTAACAGCCATAAACCTGTCACCCAGCAAACAGTATTTTCTCTATCCACTGCAGTACTTCACACTGAGATTCAGCTGAGCCCCAAGTACTGACAGAGCCTTTCTGCAAAACTGAATGAACATCTGCTGATAGAGCCTGAGAAAGCAATAACGATGACAAATTCTGGGCTGCGAGCAGTGCTGCAGGGCAAGGCCACCGGTATCTTCATATCTTGAATCTCATGAAAAAAACCCAACAAAACAAGAACAATATCACTGAACTATGAGGACAGTTTCACTACATTAACTGTCATTTAATATCAAGTAACTCTCCCTTCATGTGGCTGTATGCTTCTGACTTTTTCCCCCGTCTACTGAAAACTTTAGGGCCAAGACCTGGAGGAATCCAAATCCAAAAACCAGTTGTCACTCACAGTGCTCCCTGCTAAGTTCAGATGCATGAGCATTTACATGTGGATGGACTTTCACTAAAGCAGAGGACAGAGAAGCAGTGCTAACACCCGCATTGGCTTTCTGATACGTGAAGGAGAAGGGCTCAGAAGGAAAAAAGGAACTAACAGCAACACAGACAGTTTTAGGAAGAAAATTGATAGAAAACTAAACATTTTGTTTCCAGGAGGGATTATCCTTATTGCCAAGACACTGAGTCACAAAACAGCTGAGCCAGCTACCTGACCACAGAGGAAAGAAGCCATAACCAGTGCTTTTATCATAGGGAAACAGGGACCAAGGAAGATTTCTGGAAACTCTCCCATTTCAGCAAATAAATTATGGCGGGAGATGCAGATAAACTCAGTACCTGCTGCTCTGACAAGAGGAGGCTGAGCTAAGAAAAGAACTATGCAAGGGCCCATCACTGTTTCTGTGCTCAGTTTCCAAGCTCAATTCCACCAGTCTGTGCTTGCTCTCTAGTTTTGCCATAGATTTCATACCTTTCCAATGGAAAGTTTCTTGCAGAAAAGGGTTACATAAAAATCCAGAGTCTTGAAGAGGCAGGAAAACATGAACAGTTGGAGGGACACAAAGTTTTACCCGTAGATGCACATTTCACTTTCATTTGCTCTCGTCAAATGTCAAGTCAACAAAGTTTCGCTCATGTTTACTGAACCTTTAGGGGTCATTTATTAATCAACAGGAAAGATGGAAAACATTCAAGAGAAAAGAAAGTTTTTCAAAGTGACTTTGGCATGTAGCCAATGTAAATGTTTTTTCTTTCAATACTTTTTAGCAATATGAAGCATGATGTCATATTAACGTGCATGATGAAGAATAGCGAAGTTTCTTTGCAAAACCATTCTTCACCTTGGATATTTTTTTCAGTTTTTAAGTTGGAGCAGATATCGCTGGGGAGCAACTCACTGTAAGAATTAAGCTCACAAGCCCACAAAAACAATAAGCCAAAATAAAACAGTCTATTAGAGACAGAGTATTTTGATTCCTTCTAATTCTGACAAATTAAAAGGGATGTTACAAACCCCATGGTCCAGGCAACAGCTGTTTCTCAGGAAAGATCTTTAAAAAAAAAAAAGAAAAAAAAAAAAAAAAAAAAAAAAAAAGAAAGAAAATCAGGCAAGCTACCTCTGTCCCTGGGGCAACAACTCCTGCAGAAACCAGATATTTCTCCTGTGAAACAGATTTGTTAGCCTCACACTGTTGTGAAATCCTCTTGTGCTTTATTTGCACTTCCCCAACAGTCCCTTGTTTTCTTCATTTCCCTCTGTTAGTATCATTATTCATGAGTATATTGGACACTTGGGCACTGGACTTCCAGTGTCATGCTTGTTCCTGTGGCTGCAGAAAGAAAATGCAACGTCGGCACCAATACAGTCAACCTTAATACTGCTGACAAACTGGTACTTTTAAGAAAATGCCTGTGGCCCAGAAAACAATGAAGGCTTTTAATACATACTAGAATCTTTATTGTAAAAATTAAGCATACAGGGGGATGGGATGTTACTGATTTTTTTTGTGACTTTCGTAGTATTGTTTCTCTGCTGAAGTGATTTCACCACTGCAGTGCCGTATGAGTTTCCAAAGTACCTTACCTGCAGAAGATCTGACATGCTAATTTCTAACTTTCTGTAAGTAAAGCATACAAGGGAGACACCAGAGAACAATCTTTGCATTTGAGGAAAGAAACCCCAAACAACACACAACCAAACCAAGCTGCATTAAGTAATATAAAATGTATAATCCAAATCTGAACTCTGCCTGTTAAATTACTGGAAGGAACTGCTGCTTTCAGGGCCTAGTTAGGACAAACAGAACATGGCCTATGAACAGAAGCTATTGCTCTGTGCCGGCACCCTGCTGTCCCCCCTTAAATGTGATGATTTAGTTGGAAGATCCATGCCTTGTCTGCTGAAACAGCCCACAAAATCTGCCAATTCCCATAAAAACAAGATCAGGGGCTGTATCTAACCATATAACGAAGCAGAACTCCTGCTGGTCCCATAAACCCCTGCATCCTGTTCTGGCTGCTCCATGCAATGTGACAGACTTCTAGCTATGGGCTGTACCTTCATAGACCACAAAGAAGCCTTTGCCCAGGATGTTACTGCTGCTCCGGAACTCGATCCACAGCCTGCTGTCCGTGGAGATTACTGGTTCAGGGATCTTGTCACCACAAAATCTACCTAGAAGGCAGAAAAAAGATGATCGAGGTGTCCTGGCTGATGGGCAGCACATCATAGCAGGCACCTGTGGCTCCAGGAAGCAAAGAGTCTGTGGTTAAGGGAGCTGTGCTTGTGTAGAATATCCTTTCACTCCCACTTGTGCTTTGGAATGAGTTTCTGTCACCTCTTTCTTCCCGTTAATTCACGTTCTCTTCAATTATTAAATAAATAAAAGTTTTATTCTGCTGGGAACAGAATCCAACAGTCACAGATGCGGCCGCTATTGCCCTGGCAAATTCAAAAGGGCTCTTGTTTTGATCACATGCTCAGACAAATAAGCTGCAAGGGTGTTGAACCATCCCTTGTCCTCCTAGAGATGTGACATTAGGGAACACCCTTTCCACCTACTGGGCCTTGGAAACTCCTTCCAACATTTTGCACCCAAGTAAATTGTCCAACTCAAACTGAGGGTGGGATGTGGCCATGCTGATGTGAAACATCCCTTAACATATCCTCTGCTCCCACTCCTAGTTAAGACTCTGCAGTCATTCAACCTCTTTCAAGAGAGAGAGACCAAGAGCTTTTTACCTCTGTGATTCACCCAGATTTGAGCTCTCTGGAATACACTAGCAGTGGTAAATACCCAAATCCTGCCAGCAAGGATGAATCCTGAAACAGAAAAGCTGCAGATGGCATCTGCAGCCCAGAGAAGTTCAACAACGCTAATTTGGTACTCCTTTACCTGCTCAAGCCTGCAGAAGCTTATCGGGGAAACAGCAAGCACCAAATATGAACTGAGAGCGTTCAGTGTGAATGTGGTTTTTCACTTCAGCTGACGTCAACAGGGCTATATACCAAGTTCAACATGGCCTTAGCACCCTGTCCAACTGAAACCCCAGAGGGAATTTAACAGAGGCAGAGAGCAGTTCCTCAGTTTGAATTCAGTCAGGACAGTGGTAATAAGGACCCTGGCCTTGCAACATCAGGCCAAGGCTTCTTTGAACAACTTCCACTGGGTAAAAACATGGTTAATGCCTTATCTGCAAGACAACACCTTAGTTCCCATTAGCAGCTTGCATTGGTGGATCCCTACACTGAATAAGGAGACAGATAATTCAAGGCTTTTTGACTGGCTGGCAGAGAAGGATGTTGCTTTTCCTGTGTATGGAGGACAGAGCAGTTGACATGAATCCTGTGCATTAATAGCCTAGGAATCCCCTGCTCAGTCAGCTGTCCA
Organism: Galbula dea; assembly: GCA_013399015.1. Lineage (NCBI taxonomy): Eukaryota > Metazoa > Chordata > Aves > Piciformes > Galbulidae > Galbula > Galbula dea. The sequence continues at coordinate 330,656 of VWZX01009755.1, forward strand.
CAGTCAGCTACTACCACTTCTAGCACTGTCTGCCCCGCCTGAACTACATGGCAGCCTCGGGAAAGCTATGACCTTCAAGGACGCAAGAGCTATGCTTCTGTGATAGGACAGCCAGTGCAAATTAGGTGAATTGTAAAATTTGTTTCTCTCCAATGGCAGCTTCATCATCAACAATTTTCTCTCGTGGAGTCACCCATCCAAATACTATCTCAGACTCTAGCTCCCCTTAGCTACTCAATTCTGAGTCCCTGTACCCCCAAGCTACCCAGTGCTGTTGGTGCAGCATGACAGCCCTGCAGTGTACCCATAGCACCTCCCATATCCACTCCCAAAGGGGATGCTAACAAACAGCATCAGGGCTGTAAAGCTCCTTCCTCTAGGGTCACTGAGCAACTGCCTCCTGGATTTAGACGTGGAGTTTAATAAGGGTGTCAAGGAGAGGAAACGCAGATGAGGAACAAGAACAAGCAAACTCCGCAGAGTGTGACAAAGGGCCTATTCATAAAAAGTTATACACCATTTGAAGGTTGGGTTTTCACACACTTCCCTGGGAAAATACACAGTGCACATGTATTTTTTTCTCTCTGCAAGAAGTCCGTGCTTTCACAATTCACACTAATCCCCCTCTCCACCCCCTGCTGAACTGCCCTCTGTCTGCCTCTTCCAAGCTAATTTCATGGGCTCAGGCCTTTGCAGAAGCCGTGGCCACTCATGCAGCATCTCCTTCCAGATGGAAACACTCACGAGTCCACCTGCACTAGGGGGAAAGGGAGGTGTTTGGCTTCTGAAATACCTTTAAATTATCCAGCAGAAAAAATAAATAATGAGGAGTTCAGTTGCAGCTGTTGGAGGAATGTCACCTGAGGCATGTGCAGTAGAAAACAGCAATAAATGATACCAACCCCAAAAAAGGCAGGAAGCAGTAAAACTGGCTGCCAACTCTGCACTGAAAGGCAGGCCCACAGGAACCTCTGGACAGCAGCACAGCTTCAGCCTCAGCACCTAACCTGGTACCTGGACTGGGATGTTCAGTGAGGCCAAGGAGAGAACCCAGACCTCCCTAATCCCATTGAACCCACAATGACTAGTCCAGTCCTGTGCTGCAGCCTGAAGCACAGCACCTCTAAGACAGCTAGTGATCTAACACAAACCGATTCCTTCTTGCCTCTCAGACAGAAGGGGCTGCCCACTGTAGTGCAACATTTTACATATTGGGACACTGAACTTAGGGATGGAGTCAGGATCAGAGCCAGTGGCGAAACTGATGGGACTCCTGACTGCCCACTCATGGTGACGAAGATGACTCACAGTTATGACAGCAGGAGGCAGGAATCAAGAGGGCACAGAGGAGCTGCACTTCCTTGAGATCATTGGGAGCAGGAGCAGAGTAGAACCTGTGCACAGTTTGGTATCCTAGGCATGATCTAGCAAGTACCCTGCTAGAAGTACAGAGGCTCAAAGTTCAGACTACTATGTATTTGTAAATGCAAATGCTTGAGAAATAATGGCAGGAGCTTGGGACAGGAGCTGTACGGCTGCTTCATTCTGACTGCCCAACAGTTCCACACTGGTCTTAGGAAAAAGCAATACTAAAACCACTTTTTTAGTTCAAGCTATGCCCCTGGCTCACTTCTATCTCTGCCTTGCTTCTCAAGTTGGTAAAGGAAGGAATAAAGTCTTTTCTACCAAAGGGCTGGGAGCACAGATCATTTGGTGTGAATGCAGCACACTGGCATCTCTTCACGGAGACACTAATAGATTTCCAGTGCAGTGGCCACACATAGGCTCCTTCCACGTAAAGGAAGGTTTATTTCTGTTTCCCTCCAGCCTCAAGCATCAAGAACACCACGTAAAATGCAATTCAAATGAAAGAGCTACTCACCCAGTAATGGAGCCTTCCTCCAGTAGCCATCACGCACCTCCACATAATCATACCAGCAAAGGCGACTTTTAAATAGGTCCATTGATGTGAAGTTTAACATAATCTGAAAGGGAAAGAGTATATACATCTCTTTGGGAAGTCAGCTACTTTAAAGAGAAGACCCTACAGATGATGTGCTTCATCTCTACTACAGTGCTGCCTAAGTGAATACACAGCAACAGACAATCAGAGAGTTGGTTGGATTTTTAAAACAGTTTTCCTCAAAAAAAGAAAGGCTTCTTGGGGTATTTTAGTGAAAACATGTAAGTACGTGACAGTATCCAGCATTCTAGTATCCATTCTGTAATCTGCAGTCACTGCTCCACAGTTACCAAAATGCTACTTAAAAAAAAGCCCAATTCAGATTTTTTAAAACTAAAAATTGAGTCTGTAGTTTTGATTAAGGGAAACATCTTAGAGAAACACAATGCCCCAAAACACAGATGTTTATATAGCCTTACATAAATGATGTTTGTAAAAAATAGCTAATTTTGCTGACCAGTTTCCACATTCTGACAATTACACTCACACCATAACCATGATGCAATTGGGTTCAGTGGATTTAGAGAAGAGCTTAACATTAAAATTTTATCCCTTTGACCTCCTTCCTCTGTAACATGGACTACAGGCCTTGCCCTTGGCCTATGGAAGTCACTGATGGGGTCTATTTGTGGCATTTCATGTCCTGGTGAGATATGACCCATGTATTAGCTTACATCTATAGTCTGTCACAAAAATGGCATTAGATTAAAATAGATACCCTCCCATAAATCTCTGGCTGGGTGTGCAGAGTGCAGGTTGAAACAATGTCACTTACTTTGCTCATGTTTTTGCAGTTTTCTGACTTTGCACAGAAAGGAGATTCAAGCCCTATCTGTTCTAAGATAATGCCTCAGTGCTATGACACTACTTTGTACCAATTGCTGCATTTGATTAAACAGGTAAGTTGAAGCCGTTAATCTGATTATTTTATTTTATCTTTATCACTGGTGGTTCAGCATTTAGATGCTAGGTGCTATCCAATACAACTCTTCTGAAGAGACTGAGAGAAAAAGGGAGAATTTACAGCAAGATTTACACTGCAACACTCCCAGTGCCATAGTTTCCAAACGTGCAGTGTTATTGGTACTCTGTCCCTGGTGAAGTTCTCCCTGCAACTAATGGCAAGAGCCCAGCACTGCATGGATCTGTGCTTGCAGCTGGCAGAACTAAGTCCTGGAGCAAGACCGCGGCTGCAAAATGAGCAAGTTCTGCTCTTCTTTGTTCCAGTCTGAGTCTCAAGTGCATCTCAAGGGTGGTCCTCAGCAAAGCCACTCTGCCACGGAGCTCCCAAGCTGGGCTGTGCATTCTTGCAGCCTAGTATGGCATGAAAAGCTTGAAGGCTGGTGTTAGTGGATTAGGGAAAGATTTCATTTCCACAGGAAGATCAATAAAACAAAAGAAGCTGAGAAAAAAAGTGGACAGAGTGGGTGATTGATGCATGGCAGGGCTTGGCGTTTCAAGGTGGGGACTGGGAGTCCTCTGACAGGGACATTATGCCTGCATGACAGGGGCAGGCCACTGATGTCACTCATAGATCCTCAGCTCCCTTTGGGACCCCAGCTTGCTGGCACATTTTATCTAATTCATCTGACTGGCACCTGGCTTTGAAAAGTAGGCTCAGCCAGAACCTGTGGATGGCAGGAAATGTCTATGCAGGGTTCAGCCTTGAACTGAGAGAAAGAATGAGATGAACACATAGCTCAGACTTGTGCGGTGGCTCTGCTCCAGCATTACCTCTTTTCTCCTTAAGACCATGTATTCCTGCCTCATCTCCATGAGAACAATGATGGTGCTCAAGAGCCTTTCCAGTCTCCATCGCTACACTCCAGGCACAAAGAGATCTTTTGGCAGCTGCTAACACTGTCATCTCGGGCAAAGTCACATGCAAAGGAAGTGCAGAGTACATCCTGTGCTGGTGTTGTACCTACCTTCTCCCCTGGGGTCACCGAGATCCTCCAGACACAGTGAGAATAGGAGGGGTAGCCATTTGGAAAGCCAGGGGCTGAGAAATTCCCTGTTGAGTCCTGCAAGGTCTCTCCACAAGCTGTAGGAGAGGGGAGAAAAAAAACAGCAACAAGGAGTGACTCTCTGAAAGACATCAGAGTCTACCAAAATGTTTGCACATGGCATGGCTGATAATCCAAGGATGTTCATTCGTGGCACCAGCCAAAGGTCACTGACCACCTGAGACCTCGCCAAAGTCATCATGTGAAATTTGTCAGAAATTGCAGGATACAATAGGACACAGAGAAAACAGCTTTTAAGGTGGCATCCTTCTTCTGTCATCTTCCTTCTACATACCAGCACTTTCAGGTTTCAATTCTACAGAGGAGTATTTCACCCACTAATAAAATGCAAATATTAATCCTACCATACCTTGCAACCAGACTGCTGCTAGCAATTCTGTTTTCCCTTCATTACAAAGCTTCTCAATGAAGTTCTCCTTAGTTACCATTGTTAAGTGTCTTTTTGGGGGTTAAAACACCCTAACAAAAGGAGGTCAAGCCCCACTGCCCTCATGCTTCAGTTTTCCAGTGCCTACCCTGCTGTAACACTGTGCAGGATAAAACATGAGCACTGCGGCTTGCTCTGCTCTCCACCTGCCCTGTTTCTGTGGCCTGCTGCAGTCAAGGAAATGTAGATCCCAGAGTGACTTTTGGGAAGCAAGCAATATACACATGCATATGCTCCTTTAGGGAACCACAACATCTGGGAAAGCCATGACTACTGCAGTTCCTGCTCTCTGAGCCAGGAGGACTGAACTGGAACAAGGAGTGACCATCTACATCTGCAGAGCAGCTGACTGGCTAGGTAGGAGAATCACAAATATCAAAGCTCCAATTTCCTTCAGAGTGCTCAATAGACACAAGTAAATATGTATCACAAGGAGTAGGGACCTTGGCTTGTGTGCTTTCCAGTTGTTTTTTCCAATTTCATAACCTGCTGATGCTATAAAGCTACCCTTGACCTGCAACTCGGTTTCCTCAGTGATGGTAAAGCAGCTCCCAAAAATCCCTCATTAAGCAGCAGTACTTTGAAAGATCTGACAAGGCCAAACATCTGGCTCCCTTTCTCATGGAAATGACAGGGGATGTTCCTCTGCCTGATATTATCACACACTCAGTAATTTTTCAGCCATGATTACATTTAGATGGGCGGATCGGAAGTTGGATGTGAAAAGAGACTGGTCCCATTCAGAAAATTGAATATCTTCAAAAAGGGGAGACAGAGCCACCTAGGCCAGAATTTCTTAATTTCCCTGAAGTAGTTTGATCCACAGCTTGACAGATCATATCAGATGAACAATAGGTGGGGAACAAAAAGGGATTCTGCCCAACGAATCAGTCTGTAGGGGTGCTCAGGAGGGCGAAGTCACTCCTGGGAACAATCGACACATATTTCAAGACACAGGTCAGCATAGGATCTGGCAGAGTGATTCCTGTCAGGAAAGTCAAAGGTATTTTAAACTACTAGAAAAAAGCACCAGTGAGCAAAACAGGCAGGTAAATGTACACATCTGCCCCAGAGGAATGAAGAAAAATAAACGAAAGGTCCAAACCTCTCCACTGGTCCTTCCTTCTTAAGAAGTTTTGAAACCTGAGAGCTCCCTCTACCGTTATGCAACTACAGAGGACTATCACACAGAAAGCCATAGTTTCAATTCTTCAGAAACAGCTAATATTCTCCCACCTCTCTCAAAGTGTTTGGCAGGAATAAATGCTTGCAAAGGGTGATGACCTGCATGAACTGCAGAAATCTGGACTTCTCCTTAAAAAGTAAATACACATTCTTTCTACCTTTTGCAAAGGTCTCTTGCCTTGTTATCTGTATCAGAATCTGTTAGGATAATTTCAGCTCCCAGGATGCTCCTAGGACCCTCAACCAGGAAATGCATGCTGCCTCAGGAGGCAAACATCTCTAAGAAGCTGGGTCCCAGCCATACTTATACTGAGGACAGCAAGCCATTCTTCAGTTCATCCTCTGGTATGACCACTAGTCAATGCATGGCCTAGAGTGTCCACCACCTTAGTATGGCTCTAGAAACACCAATATCACAGAATCACAGAATTATCAAGGTTGGAAGAGACCTCTAAGATCATCAAGTCCAACCATCAACCTATCACTGTCATCTAAAACCATGTCCCTAAGACTAATCTAAGTCCCTAAGTACTATATCTAGACACTTTTTAAACACCTCCAGGGACTGTGACTCCACCACCTCCCTGGGCAGCCTGTTCCAATGTCAAACAACTCTTTCAGTGAAGAAATTTTTGTTGATATCTTGTCTAAACCTTTCATGGTGTAACTTGAGTCCATTTCCCCTTGTCCTCTCACTGGTAGCCTGGGAGAAGAGACTGACCCCCATCTCACCTCCAGCCTCCCTTCAGCTAGTTGTAGACAGAGATAAGGTCTCCCTTGAGCCTCCTCTTCCTGAGGCTAAACAACCCCAGTTCCCTCTGACAAGGTGTCCCAATAAAGAGAAGATTCCAGCCATAACTCACCAAGATAAATAAATGTTTTTTGCCTCTGTTCAAAAATCTATTTAAACAAATATGAAATTATAAAGACAGCTCTAAACCACTGGGAACACATACTACATGACCATAATGACACAGGATAAAGAGGATTACTGCCCTCAGTTGAACCAGAGTGGGGGTTTCCAACAGCCCATATTTAATTCCTCTAAGTGTTCCTGACAAGACTATGTAATTATGGAACAGGCACTAATGTATCTACTACCAAACACTACTCTGGTAAAACATCAGGAAGGGAGACTTAGCTAGCTATCCAAACCTTGCAGAGAAAACTTTCCAGACATGCTGAGAGAGGCAGACTTTTCATTGTGCAGAGAAGAGCGATTGCTTGCACGTGCAGTGGGAAGCATAATAAAATTAAGCAATGCATATTTGTGTGTAGAGCACAACTTCTTGCAGAGCACATCAAAAGCAATGCAACTGTACTCCACTTAGCAGCAAAGAAGTAAACAGATCAGATAAGACTGGTACTTCAAGGATCCAAGAAACTGAGCTGAGGTGATTTTTACCCATGGTGAGGAGGTTCTAGCACACATAAGCAGCTGCAAAGGAACAGATGTGAAAAGCAAAGTAGAGATGGTAAATGCTTCAGAAGTCTTCTGTAAATGAAGTAGTTGAGTGACAGGCACTTACTGCTCATCAGCTGGTAACTGATAAATCTTTTTGAAAACGCACAGAGAATTGGATGGGATGATACAATACAGGACCATTTTCAATTTATAGTTTAACCATTCCTGCACAGGTAGCACAGCCCACACCTGCTGGCTCTTTTAAAAGTCTTTTGTGGTGACTATCCTCATCAAATCCTGAACTATGCAGCCATATCAAATCTTGCATTTACTACTATTTTGCAAAATGCATCTTGCCTTCCAGAAATTCCTTTAGTAGATTTCATTTGGATTCACCTAGCTTGGCACTAACTTTAACCCAGCAGGTATAAGCTCTGGGGAATTAAAAGCAATTTAAAACAGCAGGGTTTTAGAATGGAAAAGCTAAGCCAGCCCTAACTGTAGCAGCCACAAGAGCTCCATTCTAATGAGTTGGAGAGCCCTGTTTCTTACAACAGACATAGCAGTCATTCTGGCTCATACCAGTGCATGCTTGTAATTCATCCTCCACCATGCTAGCTCTTTTTCTGGGGGATTGTCTTAGGCATTCTTAGATGGAGGATCTCTTCCTAAAGTGGAAACCATCTGCCATTAAACTTCTTGATTATGTTGCTGCATTTTACCTAAAAATCTCCAGCTTGACTTCTGAACAAAGTTGTCCTCAAGGTAAAGTCTCATTCAGACCCTGTTTGAACATACAATTGAAGTCCTTTGGTTCAGAACTCCTAGGCACTGCATTTTGCAGAGGAAGAGAACTTTTCAACCTACAGATTCAAATGGCAGCTGAAGATGTTAATGTCATTAAATTCCCGCAACCCTTCTCTTCAAATGCAACCTGTGTAAAAATTTCCATGCTAAGAAGAAAACCAAACAAAACCAAAAGATATTTGAAGAAAATTTGTTCAGTAGGCTTAAAGCTCTAATCATTCTGCTGCCAAATACATTCTGAACTGCAATAACCTCTACTGAAGCTTTTTGAAAAAAACCCTGAAAAGTATAAAAGTTCTACTTTGCATGTGGAAAACCTCAGACTCAGAAGGGTCCTCATTTTAAAGAAAGTTGCTTTGTAGCTTAAACCTCAGGCCAAAATGGCTTTTCAGCTTGCCTTGAGAAATCTGAATCTGTAGTTGATGCTTCCAGCTATGGGAATGAAAAGCCTACTTGGATTAAGTCTGACTCAGTCAAAAAACATGGTGCAAGACATCCTTTTTTTTTTTTTGAGTATTCAAACAAACCAATCCCTAAAATAATCGAGATCATTTTCCAAGAACTACATCTTGTTCAACCTCATGTGAAGTAAAAACAACAAAAAAATAAGAACTTGCACACCCCTAAGAAAGTTATACCAATCACTATAAGCTAAGCAATGATCCCCAAATGTCACAGACCCTGAAGTCCTCAGAATTTATTCTAGACCGTGATGAACTTATACTCTCTAACCTGTAGCAAGGCACAGAGAAGAAGCTTATCTGTGCATCAGCTGCGAATCATTTTCCATGGCCTCAGGAATGGTTCAACAGAGCAGTGCTAGACAGACAGTCACTTAAGCTGTGACTTTGTTTACAGGTAAAACTTATCCATCTTCCTCTCCTTCTCCCCTCTCTGAGATATGCTTATTCCAAGAGGATTCATCTTTTAAGATCATATTAGGTTCATGATCAGTCAAAACCACTCTCAACTGGACCAATACGCTGGCCAGACCAACCCATTTAAACAAACTCCTGGGTCATGTTTGCAAAAGTCCTTTTTTTCCTTCCTGCCTTCCTATGAATATTACAGAGTCATTCTGCAAAAGTAGGGAAACTCTTTCATTCTCCAATATCTTCTCACACATGTTTCATTACCTACGGAAATCCAACTGAGCTTGTTAAATTTTCTGCCTCCAAGCATCACACCTCCCATGCTACCTCCCTTCTCGGTCGCTGAAGTTCACATCACAGGCAGCAGACTGCATGCTGTCTTTGCTTACAGCCTCTCTTTACATACTCAAATTCAACCTGTTTTTAAGTCCAGCAGACTACTCCTCTGAAATCTGTTTTTCTCTATTAACCTATTGAGCTAAAACTGTTGCATAAACATTAACTGTCTAACATTTACACTTTAAAATGATCCTTTTGTTCTGATGGGTAGATTTAGTCTCCCAGTTATATCTGTGGCCCCAATGCTCTTTTTGCCAATCTTTTCAGACCCCACATAAAGCAGGACCCAGATTATTGGTTTTTAGTACGTCACACATATGCAGATGGGGTTTTTATCATAGCTGTTCCCACTCTATCAGCATTTTGGTAGCAGAAAGAGGAATACGGCCCTCCCCTGAACAGTCCAAAGCACCAGCTTCCAGCACCTGATTGTTTCACAAATCAACATCTTTGAGCTTTTTTCCATGTTATCTCCCAAGCCTCAGGGCAACACACCATAATCACAGAGATACAGTTTCCTTAAGGCTCATCTCTGGGACAAGAACTACCTAAGTAACTTAACAGAAATTTGGTGCTTAATGTGCAGAGATCCTAATTTACCAGATATCCCTCTGCCACTTTGCTAACTCCTAGTCCCCATTCTGTATGTGGTCTTCTACACTGATTACATTTTCTATGAACAGAAGCTACACTGGACCAACCTGAAGCCCTAAACCAAACAGGAATACTGGCAAAGTACTAAGAGGAGACACATTAGCCAAGCTCAATTCTCCCATAGCTTCAGCCTAAAGCATTTGATGGGCTACCTTTCCTGAGTCTCTTTTATCATACGGATTGTTAAGGTGCTCTTGGACTCCAATGCCTTCCAGATAAACCATGGGTCTACAATAAATGTGGAGCCATCTCCACCTGCCATATTTACCTGGGCATTTGTACAACTTCCTCGCCTGAGCGATGTCTCCCTGACTCAGGCGAATACGCTGACCAATAGTTGGCCGGACCCCGTTATCATCACGACGGGGAAGGATGGTGTCGAGGAAAACCCCTCTAAAGGGAAGAACAAAGAGACAAAGAGCAGTAAAGTAGGGAAAGTGACACCATGCACAGAAAGTCATCCTGGCAGGCCTCCCACACCATCCCCTTGACTGTATTTCCCATGCTAACAAGCAAGAATAACGCACATTGTGATAACTACATGTCTTTAGGTGGCCTCCTTGCTACAGCAGATAGCATTCAAATGTACAGGCAAGTGTGCCAAGCCACCACTCTTCTGATAAATCAAGGTTGCTGCTGCCTCTGAGTGTAGACACACTTATTGCGACAAATTAGAAAAGGCAATGAAATACTCTTGCAGAGTAGCACAGACCAGACACCTAAACCAAAGAAGCAGAGGGAAGGGAAGTTTGTTTAGTAGCAAATGGGGTTGGGCTGGCATTGACTGTGGTTGACACGAACAAGAGAAAAAGAACAAGTGCTCCACCTTGGTTCTGCATGAGTTTCCAAGCTAATAACTGCATTTGTCTCTGCCTCTTTTTCCTCACTACTGTTTCTTCCATGTAGTACTTCATACTCAGGAGCTCTCTTCTGCACTTCCAGTCTCAGTAAAGGACTTCAACCCAAGTCTCACTTCCACTGAAATGGAAAGTCCACACATGCAAGCAAGAGCTTACATACAAGACAGACCTCAAGACAGCATTAGGACTGTAGGGCTCGAGTGAGGAACCAGAAACCTGAACTCCAGATTGTTAAAGTCCAAGCACTCACAGACAGGCTGTCCAGTCCACAGAAATCATGTCACTGCACCCCTGAATGCCTAACAGGTTTGGAGGTGTCAAGGCTAACAATGAGCCTGAAACTTCAGCTTCAGCTCAGTGAGGCAGATTTCTCTTTCTGAAGGAGATGATACAACTGTCAGCAGTCTGATGGGAAATCAGGGCAGAAGCAATAATTTTAGTACTTCCTAGTCTCAATACAAGACTCTTCAAATATGTGTTTAAGCTCTAAATGTATAAGTAATTCTGTTCATTGGGCTGCTCAGCTGCATGAAAACATTGGGAAGGAATTTGAGAGAGGTTTTTTGCACTGGTTTAATTTTAAATAAATGCTGCAAGCAGAGTATTTGGATTACAGCTGTCTAGAGCTGCAGACTGTATTCCTGAACAGAAAATAGTCTATTAAACATATCTTGGGGGAGAAAAGTCTTTTGTAAATATTCAAACTGAATAAAGAAATAGAGAGGAAGGAATTTAATCTTTTAAAAAACAGGTTTAAGCCTTGCATGCAGAATATTTTTTTTCAGTGGTAGGAAATTTCCTGATCAACACCAAAATCAGTGTTACAAGCTCTGAGGTGCACCCATCAAATTTTGATTGATAAATTCAGGCTGGCATTCCATATGCTAGCTGCATGCCTCAGGCTGAATTTATTTATGTATTAAAAATAAATTCTCCAACTCCAGAAACACCATAAACAGAGAAACAGTTCAGTTTGCTCAGGTTTTCAAGCCTCCTAGGAGTTCATAGAAGAACTCATCATTTGGCAGGGACATACTTCTGTGGCCAGTGAAATGCTTTCTGCAGATCTCCAGGCTCAACCAGAGAAGAATGACAAAGTTTAATAGAGAAACCACCACCCACACGTGCAAACTTTTGATTCTTTTCTCCCATTCTAGCCCTCATGACTGTGTACTGACAGTCCCTAGCCTTCTGCACATAGCATGCATCTAGGGTATTACTCACACAATGCAAACAACCCACAACTTCAAATTACTCTTGCTAACTGTCAAACTCATTTCCTTCCAGAAGGCTGTACCCTAGGTTGAGGCAGTAAGATTTCTGGTTTTGCTTCTTCCACAAACTGAATTTTGTATGCCCTTCAAACGCATTGCTGAACATAACTCCAAATTAGGAAGCAGTAAGTATAGTTCCTCTCATGTCTTCATGGTCCCATGTTGCCCACTGAAACACGATTTGCTAAGCAACACTTAAGATGTTAAGCCGCATGTTTGGTGGGTATCGCTAAGAACACTGATATTTTGGTTCACAAATTAATAAACATTGAACAAACAACACTAAACAGAGCAGCTCAGGAACTCTAACACCAGAACTGTTCTTGAATAAGATATCTAACTTCTCCTCCCAGAGGCAGGAAAAGAAGCCAGGAATCCTGGGTGCCCCATTCTCCTGCTGTCCAGGCATGAGCAAAATATGCTTTAGCTGCTTAAGTCAAGCACAACAACCCACCATTGCTACCAGCTAAGAACCACAGTTAGAGAAGAGATACTCTCAAGAGCCACCAGCAACCACATAGTACCCAGAATGTGTAAAGCATCATGCAAACATTCTGAAATTATCAACTGATCTCAAGAAATGCTGAAGATTCACTGTCCCCTCTGTGGGCAATGGATACAGGTGCTTAACCACCACTCGAGGAAGCAGATATTCAAGGCAGGTTAAGCACTCAGGTGCAGGCATATGCATTTTGTCTCAGCTCTGTATTTATATCCCCATGTGCAGAACAGAGACAAAATAACTCTACTTCACACAGTAAAACCTGTGGAGGATGTGTCTAGTGCAGAATTAAGATAGGGTGTCGCAGATACATCAAGAATACGTCCCTTGACATTCAGGGAGCGTTACCTGCATCCTGATTCAAACACCAGCTTTGCAGAGGTCATGTGTGCTCACTTCAAAAGCAGCATGGCCAGCAGGTCAAGGGAGGTGATTCTCCCCCTCTACTCTGCTTTGGTGAGACCTCACATGGCATACTGCATCCAGCTTTGGAGTTCTCAGCATAAGAAGGACATGAACCCATTGGAACCGGTCCAGAGGAAAGCCACAAAAGTGATCAGAGGGTTGGAACACCTCTCCTGTGGGGATAGGCTGGGAGAGTTGGGGATTTCAGCCTGGAGAAGAGAAGGCTTTGGGTATACCTTATTGTGGCCTATCAGTACTTAAAGGGAGCCTATAAGAAAGACGAAGACAAGTCTTTTAAATAAGGCCTGTTGTGATAGAACATGGAGTAATGGCTTTAAACTGAATGAGGGGATACTTAGACTGGATATGAGGAGGAAATCTTCCACAATGAGCGTGGTGAGGCACAGCAACAGGTTGCCCAGAGAGGTGGTGGGTGCTCCATCCCTGGAAACATTTGAGGTCAGGTTGGACAGAGCTCTGAGCAACCTTACCCAGTTGTAGGTGTCCCTGTTCACAGCAGGGGGATTGGCCTAGATGACCTTTAAAGGTCCCTTCCAACTCTAACCTTTCTATGAGTCTGTGTTTTGTAACTCCAGGCTGTGCTGCCATATCTACTAGCAAGAAGCTAAGTGAATTAAGGTAATACACTATTTGCTTAGGGTTCTGTGGAGGTTTAAACTTTTATTATTGCTAAGCTGCCATTTACGGGTCTTGACTGCTGTAAAACTGATTGTTTAAAGAGACAGTAATATTCAGTTTGCTCCCATGTCTGTAAGGAACATATTAGGAAATAAAAGCCTGCAACCACATTCCGCAAAACGGGCAACTTTCTGACAAGTCAAGAACAGAAATTCCCATGGTAAAAACTTATTATTCCTGTCATTACAGTCTCTTGTGCCGTACTCCTATCCCTATTAGCCACAGATGTAAATGAGAAATATGTTTCACTGTGAACTGAAAATGAGGGGTGATTCCTACAGTTATGTTCAAAAGCACCACTGGCAACAATTTCCACTGCTAGGGCTCATTGTGTCTCAGAAAAGCTGTCCCTTGCTATCCTGAGTATTAAATTTAGAATAAAAATGGCACAGGATTTGCAGCAACTTTTGACTATGGCACACACCATACAATTTGCTATCATCAACATTCACAGGAGTTATAAACAACAAGATGTGCTAAGTGCCATGTAAGAGTTGCTTCAAGACAGTGAGTCAAAGGCATGGCTCTGCATCCCTCACCTCCTCATCACTCACATGACCCATCTCTGTTGGTGTCGTGCTTATACCATCTTTTTCTTATGTGGACTTTCTGGTAACTGCTAATGTATTAATCCACCCACTGCAGCCCTTCCCTTGCAGAGTCACATAGGGGCTCTCTTCCATTCCTAGCAACTGATCTTAATGAAACTTGCTGGAACTTAATAGCTTCATGGGCTCTACGCTTTTGTCAGTTTGGGTTGCAATTGGCCAGCAATTGCAAAATTCAGTAAGGTGGGAAGGAGACAGGCATACACTCATAAATCTCCACTGACTGGTTAAAGCAAGCATCCTTCCCTCAGGGGAGCAGATGTCAAAACAGGTCTTGGGTAAAGTAAAAAGCCTGTTCCCAGCACTGCCTATTTATGATGAGAGCACAATCAGCCTACAGAGGCACTTAGTGCTCAGTTCAATTACTGCACAAAGACTGCTGCTGGGGTGAGGGTGGGTCACAGAGACAAAGGGCTTAAAGAAAACAGACTTAAAAATCCTATTAAGCACCAATTTAAATTTAGAAGGACTCTTGCCATTTTTATCCCATTTTGGCCCAGCAGTGTTCTGAAGAACCTTGGTTTTCAAGAGATACAGTCTCAAAGCCATCCACAATATAAATGGGGGTAATAACTTAATCCTGCTTTTGTGCAAGACAATTCTAACCATTTAGAGCCTAGCAAATGCTGCAAGGGTCCAGCAGATGCCTTAAGGGAAGAAAAATTGTTTGCTTTGGGTATCTGATCCAAATAAATCTCTGAAGGCTGCAAAGCACCTTTGCCCAGACACCATCTCCTCCTGCCAGAACAAGCAGCATTTCAGCAAGTTTGATAATTTTCCCTGGGTTGCTGTGAAGCTTTAGAAACAAAAGCACAAAATAGGCTTGGCTCTTCCATACAACTGGGGAGTAAGAAAATTCAAAAAGCCCTAAAGACACCTTTGATTTTTAAAAGAAAAAGTTCTCAAGACAATTGATATTTGTGCTCTGCTTCTCATCCCCTTTACTCATGATGCATAGTGAAGGAAAACTCTTGGGAAAGAACAGCGGTGGGATTTAAGGAAAGAAATTCAAATAATACAGCAAAATTAAGCTGGTCATCCAGCAACTCTTACTCCAAATCCAGGACATAAATAACTATGTTCATTTTGACTCTCTATCAAGAGAGCTAACCAATCAGAAAATGGGCTTTATCTGGAGGGATAAGATGGGAGTCAAAGGCAAACAGCCTACACAGAAATTGGTCAGTTAGCTGGGACAGGAACAGGACTGAAAATATCTCCAAGAAGAAACCAGGCACACAGAATCACAGAGCTGCAGAGGTCATGATGTAAAGCACATGCATAAATGGCAAGAAAAATACTTAAGCAATTAAAAACACGATCTAGAGTTTAACTTCTCCTTTGGCAAAGTTGCTAGGGATTCTAAAGGCAACATGACTTTGTAACTCCAAAGCATGAGCTGGACAACCAAGAAATTCAAAGCTGGTTTTAGCATTACTCTCCTTGCATGTGGGCAGTTATGCACACACATACATCTGTGCTGCCTGGCAAGGTCGCAGAACACATTTACATGGTTTTGGAAGATCTCTGAAATCATCAGCACTGGATAAATAGAGCAGGGAGGGAAAACCAGGAGTCCACCATAATTCTCTTCACCCTTATTACTTTTTCAAATACTTTTTAAGCTTTGCAATACTTCTTAGGATGTCAGGTAGTGATAGGACTAGGGGGAATGGATATCAACTAGAGGAGGGTGGATTTAGATGGGATATTAGGAGGAAGTTCTTCACTGTTAGGGTGGTGAGACACTGGAACAGGATGCTCAGAGAGGTGTGGAAGCCCCATCCCTGGAAGTTCTTAAGACCAGGCTGAATGGGGCTCTGGTCAACCTGATCTAATGGGAGGTGTCCATGCCCATGGCAGGGTGTTTGGAACTAGATGATCTTTAAGGTCCCTTCCAACTCTGACAAATCTACAGTTCTATGCAGCAGAGCTCACTGCAGCTGACATGTCTGAAATAGATCACAGGTCTCCTAGGCTCCAGGTATTCCACAGAGCCAATCACAGGTACTGAAAATAGTCCTATGGACATGTAACTTGAATTGTCACCTGGAGAATGTGTTCCTAGCATAGTGCATGATGCTGTCAAAGTCATAGGTCTCTCCCAGTGAGTTCACTTCCCCAGCTTCCATCTTTAAAAAGTTGTACTCCTGACCTGTGATGCCAAACATAAAAGAGAAAAAAAAAAAAAGTCAACCACTTAAAAAAAAATCAAACCAAACAAAACGAAAAAGGCACCTTCCACCTCTGGGAGCCTAGAATGAAAGGGTTATACTCCTACATTTCAGCAGTTCCAGGTGGACACCCAAAATCTCTGTTTACCCAACTGTTTTTACCCTTATTCTAGGCACCAATTAGCAATATTTCTTTTTCTCCATTCTAGGGTTTTCCACAAGTCCAACAGGAAAGTTTTCCACCCACGCAAAAGCCAGGTGGAATAACCTGAATTGCTATTTTACCTTGCTGTATGTTCTCTCTGATGATCGTGACATGCTGGTCCCTATCAGGCCGTGTGTGCTCATGCCAAAATCCTACCACATGACCCAGCTCATGAGCCACAATACCAAACTTGTCACAGTTCTTTCCAATGGATATAGCCTGAGGGCCTCCTCCTCGGCGACCCACGTATGAGCAACATCTGGAAAAGAAAATCCACAAACCCACGCAGCACATCATTGAGTGAGAAAGTCTGAGATACAGGAACAGAGGGCAGCATCTGGCAGGGGCCAGCACAGGTCAGTAGTTGCATACTGTATGTACTTACACATTGTGTGTGTGAATATGAATAAAGAAAACATGTAAATTAGTATCTATAAAAATGCATATACACACTTAAATGTTACCTCAGGAAAAAGAATTCAGAAAGGTTTAGCACTTTCTCCTGAGCAAATACTAAATACTGTCAGTCCTTACTGGAAGCGACCAGATGCATCTCTGTGATAAATTCCCCCACATTGGTCTATTCTGACCAGGGCTAGACTTACAAAGCCATTTGTCAATGAAAGGCATGTTTACAACACTAACTTACCCACACGTTCTGTATGTGAACACAATGAAACTCTCTTCATCAGTTCTTTCCACAAAGGTCACACAAGTGTGCTTCTCCCAGTGCCTCATCGCCTGCTTGAAGATAGCTCTTTGGCTTCCTGAAAAACAAATCCAAAAAGAGCAAACAGTAAAGGCCTGGTTTTCAGGAAAATCTCTACTAGACTTCATCTGGAAAGGAGAGCAGTCAATCTTTCCAACAGTCACTCTTATACCTGTAGACATCTCTAGGAATCTGGGACCCACTTCCAACCATAGAACTAACTGACTGTATCACTCTTTTCTCTTTACATGCTTAATTAATTGATTGGTCTAATTAAACAGGTAGCAAACTTGGTTAAGCATATCAATATTTCTGTGTATGAGAAATGTCACTTCACTGAGTAGAGGTCATTCTGGCAGAGCTGCTGATCTACGCACCACCTCCTCAGTGGTGTGTCGAATTTACTCTCATGACAAAATGTAACATGACCAACACATCTTTCAAGACCCAGGAATCTCATGAGTGCTACAGATACTCCTCAAAACTAAGGCAAAGCTGCCATCAAGTAGTTTATTTTAAAAATTACAAAAAAACCCCAAACTATATAGGAGCTAAAGGCAGTCTCAGGGCAGTGTAGGAAGGTTTAGAGATATACTGCTGCTCAGTGCCCAGCCTGAGAGACAGCTCAGAACTTGAACAGAGACACCTGAGAAGTAGGATATTATGCCTGTCTCACACGATCACTGCTAGTCACTCAGCAGCATCTGAAACAGTCATACAGACAGCTGGGAAGCGATGCCGCAGAGTGATACATGGTCTCAGGAGGCTTCCCTACAGTACTGCCTTTCCAGCACAGCCTCTGGTACACGCAGGGCTTCAGAGAAATCTGGCACTCTCGAGAGGGACTACAGAGTGGAGAAAGGCCAGACATCAGAAAGGTGTAAGGAATACAGAGAGGAGGTCCAGGGTGAGATTAAGGTGAAGCAAAGCATCAAGATGAACACAAGAGAGAACTGTGCTATGGCAAGAGCCGCTTCTTACAGTGTCACCCAAACGGAAGGATGGTGTTACTTTGGACTGGTTAAGGCAGTGGGATACATGTAACAAAGGGGAGATTCTCTCATCAAACCCTGAGGGATAGAGGTGGCTGTTCTCTGACAAATGTGGGGGGACAGTTGTGACTAGCAGGTTACTCAGTCTCCCGCCATACTGCAAGAGCCTCTCCCTTTGTAGGAGCTAAACAGACCCTTCCACTGGAGCTTCACAAACTCCTGGCAGTGTAGGTAATGAGACAGAGTACATCACAGAAAACAAAGGTAATAAGGCCTGCTGCATCTAAGGAAGATGGTGGGTGCAGCCTGGGGAGACAGGCTCCAGTGAGGCACAGAGCATTTGTCATCCCTGAGTCAAGGAAATCAATCCCATGGCAAACCACGGAGCTAGAGACATGGCATCAGAGCAAGTTGTCTGTTTGCTTTGCGTTAGAGACTTGCAAGAAATCTGCTGCACTCCAAACCACATTTTAGCTTGGACACTGCCCATGAGGTGCTATAAAGATCCTAAAAACGATAATTTGGAGAGGTTCTCATGGACACAGCTTCCTCTCCCTCACACACCTACAGGAAACCCTGCCTGGTGCTCTGTCACAAAGCAGAGCACTTAAGGAAAGCTCTCTGAGTGGGGATTCAGAAAGCAATGCAGGATACTTCTGCTCCTGCTCCTCCAACAGCAGAGAGGATCCCTTTCTGGAAACACAGGGGTTGAGTACAGCTCACAGGTGCTGGCCCCTGAAGCAATCAAGATAAATGACCCAGTCACCCAATTATCTCTTGGACTCCAAGAGAAGAACCATTTTACTGCACATTTCAGTCTCAGCCTTCCACAGGGCACAATTCCTCGTGCAACCACATGCCCATCCTGCCTCAGGAGAGAGGCTCCCAAGGACTTCAGTCACTTGTGGGAAAATTCTGCTTCCAACATCTCTCACACATTTTGAGATAGCCACCCCTAAGCAAACTAAACCCCTAAGTTTTCACTACTAACCAGTGAAATTTCCTCCTATGACATATGGGATGACTCCCCCTGGCCAGATCCTCTCAGCCCTGGATGTAGTTGCCCTGCGAACTCTGGGAGAGGAGTGTGTGTCCATCCCAGACTCATCTTCATATTCCTTCCTCTTCGGTCTCCACCCAAGCGTTGTGTTCTGCTTGCTGTCTGCAAGACAGAGTGGCAACACTGTTTAAATCCTCTTTAGTTCCACGTGCAGCCCTCAGGTAATACCCTGGAGCTTTGGAAAAAGAAAAACAGAAAAAATCCCCAAGACATTAATCCAAACCAGAAGCTACAGTCAGGTTTGCCTATGATTTCTTTGGGACTTAAAGACAGTTAATCTTCAGCAATCTGGACCTTCTTGTCTTAGAGCCTCCAACCACACTATGCCAAACCTATTCTCCCAGAAAGGTGTAAAGGGACAACCCCCCCACTGTCTCTAGCCACTCACTCTCTCCGACAGCAACTTCACAGCTGGGGACACTGTACTTAAAAAAGGGCAATGGGAGGAGGATGGGTCAAACAAGGCCAGATGTTACTATGAATTCTCAACTTGCTCTACTCATCCAGATCTGCAGAGAAAGGTTTGTTCTATCAGGGATAGCTTCACTGCAGCAACAATTACTCATTCAAGCTGGCCACAGAAGACAGTAGGCCCCTTAGACTCAAACCCATACTTGAGGCTGAAAACTATTATGTAAAAGTGCTTGTTTTCACATGCTAGGTCTTGGGTGGAAAAGCTGAGACATTCTATACTTAGTGCAAATCTCTGTCCATGCTAGATCTCTTAATTTTAATGAAAAGGAGCAAAAATACAAAAGGGAAAGCAGAACATGTCTCATTTCTTGCTAAAAAAGCAGAGGAATCCTGGCTGTGTGGTGCTTGGTGCTGGCCTTAAAACCTGCCTGAGGATTCACACATGCTTCTGGGCAGACCCTGTACCTTACTCTGCACCTGAGCTGCCCTAGCTCTGCTCAGATACTGTGACCTACCTAAGTTGCACTTTTAATGTGGTATAGGTCTCATCCAGCAGAAAATATCCTCCATTACAAGCTTCCTGGCTGTTCACCCCTTATTTGCCATGTCATGGGTGACCCAAATTCTCAAAGCAGCTGTAGCCCAGCTGGGCTTTACTAGCTTGTGTAAGGACTGCATGGACACGACTTCTTAGATAAGCTGCCTGTATCAAACAATCAATGCTTCAGCTGGAGTTGGGCAAAGAAATAATAGAATACAGTGGTTGCCACACCTGCAGAAAGTGTTGGTCTAAAGGGTCACACCAAGGGGAACTCCTTTCTCACCTCAAGAGACAGCACTGCTGGCAGTGGCTTCTAAGAGCTGGTGGACCTCTCTGAAGCTCCAAGAGGAGGGATCTAAGCTCCAGTTGTGGTCTTGTGATTCCTATGGAAACCAGCAATACCAGCTACAGCTTTGCTTCCCAAGTCAGGGACGTGGACTGCTGGGTTGTGAAAAAGCACAAGTCCCTCTGAGACCTTCCAGTGACTAGAGAGGCTGCCGAGAGCCTCTTCTCCCATTCACCCCTTCAGCAGAAGCATGGATAAGAAAATCACTACTGTCAAGGCTGAGGGGATCAAAAAAATGGGAAGGAAATTAAGGCAGCGCAGAAGGTTGGAAGGAATTAACTTCAAACCCTCTCTCCTGCTTTACCAGGTCCAGTCATTCCTGTTGAAGAGCTGCTCTGAGTTCAAATCTGGGAATTTGCCTTTTGTTCCTTTTCCTCCTGAGCACCTCCCTGGCATGCTGGATGCATCTGGCACTTCAGAAACCGCCCCATCTCAAATCCAGCTGCCCCATCCCCAAACCAGCTGCTAGACCCTGGAAGCCAGATGCTCTGAAGTTGGAGGTTCTCCCAATGAAATAAGAACTGTCCTCCTCTTCTTTGTATACACCTATTCCACAGAGGTACTGCTGCAGCATGACAAGGGCAACAGCTGGAAGAAGGGAGAGGGTCTTGAGACACAAGTAGTCTTGTAGATACCTGTCTCCTAGTCACAAACTGTTCCTGGGGCTGCCTAAAATCTCTGGATTTGCACACAGACAGCTCCTGCCAGAAAAGCCAAGTGAGGAGTCATCTGCTCCACACTGTCCTGCAGCTGGTACAGTAAGAACTCTGCAGAGGACCCTGGGTTCAAATTTCCATTCCTTGCCAGCAACACACTTTCCTGAGTGAGTTCTCTATGCCAGTCCTGCAATTGCTCTTGGCTGCTTCTAATTCCTGCTAAAACGTTCTGCCTTTAACAACTGAAATTTGCAGTGGGTCCTTGGAGAGGCCTGACATACTGTCCTAGCGGAGACTTGGGGAAAGTAGGCAGCAGATGCCATTATCACTAGGGGACAGAAGAAATCTGGACAGTACGCTTGAAGACAGCTACTGCCAAGTTGCATGCATGGAGAGTGTTTCCTCAGTGAAAGATAAAGCCATGAAGCCTTTCTAATGCTTATTCTACCTGAACATAGCCTCTCTTACTGACTTGTATTATCACTAAGCCTGGGACAACCGAGATCCTTTCTAAAATCCCCCTCCCTCTATGATGAGCAACACTTGGAGGTTTCTGTACACCACCTGTGGATGGGAAGCTACTTACACTGCCCACAGCCCAGGTGGCTCTCTGCATCTGCAACAAGCCATGCAACAGTCCCTGCTGCTCTCTGACATTCACTTAGGAGTCTCTCAGCCTTATCTGGACAGCAGAGACAGCCCAGCTTTATGCCAAAAGCAGCACTAGCCCATCTCTGAGGAGAAACAGGCCACCAGAAATATCAACACAGTTTAGCAAGCAGAAGCACCTTATTCAAATGTTCTTGCCCACTGCTTCACTGCCTCAGGCCTGCCACCAGCTCAGGAGACACAAGCAGCTCCAATGAGGTAACACAGCACTGGGCAATGAACACAGAAGCCATGTGTGTGAATGTGTACCCCCTGGACTGACGTGCTGCATGGTGTCTCTGCCTCAGTGTCTCTGTTTATACATGGGAAACAACAGTTTCTCCTGCGCATAGTGGGTTGCAAACATCTTGAAAAGAGCAGGCCAGCCCCATGGGAATGCCTGTAAGATAACAGGTCTTTTTTGCTGTAAGCAAAACTTTACCTATATGAGTAGGAGAAGCCAACTGCAAAACTTAGCCTGAGTAATAGCCCTGCTTAAGGGAAGAGAAGCTTAAAATAGTTTAGCTGAAACATCCCTACAGCAAGGAGCAGCCAGCTAGCATTACACTTTTTGCCTTGGAGTAAAATGGTTTTGCTCTCCCAGTGACAGTCATGGCTACCTACATGTACTGGATCTGGCTGGGATGGAGTTAACTTTTCTCTTAGCAGCCTGTAATATACAATGTTTTTAAAATTTGTGACTAAAACCTTGTTGATAACATATCAGTGTTCAGGCTATTGCTGAAAAGTGCTTGCACAGCATCAAGGCTTTCTTTTTCTCATTCTGCTGAGCCCTGTCCACTCCCCAGGTGAGTAGACACAGGATAGGCAAGAAGTTGGGAGAGGATGCAGCTGGGACAGCTGACCAAAACTGGCCAAAGGGATATTCCATATCATGTCATCATGCTCAGAAACAAAATCTGTGAGGTTTTGTCTCCCAAGGCAGCCATTGCTCAGAAACTGACTAGGTATCAGTCTGCTTGTGGGTGGGGGAGAACAATTGCCTTTCTATCACTTGTTTGTTTTGGTGGTTTTTTTTTTTTTTTGTTTTTTTTTTTTTTTTTTTTTTTTTTAACTCTTTCCTTCACTTATTAAAGTGTCTTTATCTCAACCAATGAGTTTTCTCACTTTTGCTTTTCCTGCTTTCTCACCTACCCTGCTGGAGGAGTGGTATACTGACTGAGCAGCTGTGTAGGTGCTTGACAGCTGGCTTGGGTCAACTCACCACACTGTACAAGGCAAACACACTCCTGCAATGGAATACACGAACAGCAACAAATACAGATGCCTGGGCCCAGCTGGTCTCCTAGGCATGGAGGGATACAGGTACATAGGACAAAACAAGGTTTTACAGGTGATAAAAAAGTAAATAAAAGATACCCAAAGCTCTGGGTGGGGTACCACATTACCCTTTTTAACTGCTTTGTAACTAGGATCTGCTGAAGTGGTGTTCTCACTTGACACAAGAGACTGTTCTCCCAGGCCTCCTGCAAAGGAAAAAAGATCAGAGACACATCTGCTGGTGAGTTGTCTGGCAGAGCTCTGACAAGGGAACGACAGCAGCTATCAGTGATGCCATGTGGGAACTTGCTGGACCTAGAAACTGGCTGCTCTCCCTGTACAGGGAGTAGGGACTAAAAGCCTGATATAGTTAGGCTCTTTTCCTGGATTCGTTCCTAGCCTACAGTGACACCTCGCAACTTGTTACCATCCTGTGCTTTAGTTTCCTCATATACTGAACAAGCAGAAACTGTCTTCTAGGGAAGGCTAATTCCATGGAGACTTAGTGAGAATTAGAGCTATAAAAGGAGGATGGTAGCAATAATAACTATCACTATTGAGTCTCAAATTTAAAAAGGTACACTGCTAAGGCAAAGAATAATCTACACTCAGACAAATACGCTTTCATCAACTTTTATACATCTGTCCTGAATTCAACTTAATCTGAAAAGAAAAGTCCTTCTCCTTGATGTTAATACCCACTGGCTCTCAAAGCAGGAAGAATTGCAATGTTACCTCCTGGGTAACTCCTGTGTTTGTTATCCAGGCCAGCTACCCCCCCTTTTGGAACTTCCCTGTTAGCCACAGGGAGGTCCCCATCTTGTCCATGGAGGTGGCTCCCTCCAGCTTATTCACCAAACCAGAACTGCTTACTCTAATTCTAAGTGCCTCCATGCCTGGCTTTCTTATTTCCACATGATGTTCCTGTAATGTGCAAGGCACCAACATGTCAGGGAGGGATTTGACTGATGTCACAGCTATTGGGCACAAAAACCACAGCAGTTTTGTGGCATCTTTTTTTCACCAGCACTGTGCCCAACCCTCCCCTTTCCTGCAGACAGCACTGCTGCTTCATTTCCCAACAAGTGTGCTATAGCAGACCATGCCTGGCAGCAGGGTACAGGGGCTGCAGAAGTGATGCCACCAACTTAGGCTGTCAGCACACCAAGAGGGCTGAGGGGATTCAGTGTATCCAGCATACTCTACTGTAAGATGAAGACTCAGGGAGAGATCCTGGTTCTCCAGAAAAGACACATTGCTAAGGAATGGAGACAGACTCCTATCTATAGCTGCTACTGGTCTTTTGAACGTTAAGTGGGCAACAGCCCACTACTTGATTTTTGTTTCTCTGATGTATGACAAAGAAATCGGATCTTGCCTCAATACTGGATCCATTCTGCTACAGAAGATTTAAAATGACACCCAGTGCTAAAAACTGATTTAAACCAAAAAGTAACTTGTTCACATTTCTGTTTCAAAGAACTTCAGAATAGTTCTGCCTACTGCAAAGGAAAATACCAACTGTGAAAACTGTGCTTCAGGAAATAGAGGTCTCTCTCTCCCTTACACAATGTTACCACTAAAGACCAATTTCTATAAGCACCATTATGTCTACCCTTGTACCTACAATCCTAAGGTCTATAGACAAGCCTTCCATGGAGAGCACATAAGAGAGAATCACAATCAGGTAACACAGGAAGAAGTCTGAGTTCCACTTCATATACACTTGGCTACTGGGCTAGCAAGGTACCAGACACAGTGAGGTTTTGAATGCTCACAGGTAGCTCATGGATAATTCCCTTAATCAAAGCAGTTTTCAGAGCACTGGAAAGACCCTGAATTACCCACCTTCTGTTTTGGTTTTGTAACTGCTTTTTTTCTGTTCACAAAATATTTTCTAATGTTTCTTCCCACCACTATCATCTTCAACTTCACCTAAAATGTCTGTTTCTAAATCAACTCCCCTAATAGCAGCCAGCAAAGAACAACAACAAAACCTCAGAACAACAACAAAAAAACCCCACAACAAAAATCACCCCACTCTAAAATCTGAGAGGCTTAATATTTCAAAAAGCGTAAAGAAGCAAAGGTATTTTGACAATACAGGTTTCCTGTGGTATTTTTTAAGTTCTTAAAAATGTCTAAATGAATATTATAAATAAATAAGTTCAGAGTCCTTTATGATTTTGCACACTACTCTAAAAACTACCCAGGGATATGCTGATTGTCTTACCAAGGGAAGACCAACATTCATACAGTCTTAAGATTTGAATTCTATGTAGTACTGGCAGCTGGTGAGTGTGGAGATGGAGCCCTAAGATCATCCAAGAGCAGAAGGACCTTCAGGACAGGGACAGGAGAAGAAAATGCAGTGAAATGGACAGAAAAATGGCTGGAAAACAGGACAGGAGAAAGACAGAAGAACAAGGTCCTTCTCTCTGCAGCTATTTGTCTTCCAGGTTTCCTGGGCTTTCCATTTTCAAAGTTCAACTTGGGAACACTGCAGAACACAGAAAGCAACTATCGAGAATATAAAAACCTGGGCAGCAAGCCACTGAACAGTCACAAACCCCATACAGAAAACCAACTGGTAACTCTTTGGCAGGAAAGCTTTCCATAGTGACTTTATTAGGAGGGAGAACTCAAAAATGATGTCTAGGGTAGTAAAGCACAACAAGTGAGACAACAAGATGTGTAACATAAATAAAACAGCATGTACTACATTCATAGCCTTAAGAAGGTGATGCTGATAGTATCACTGTTGTGCCCCTCCCTCCTTCCCCACCTTGGCATCACGGGTGCTCTGTTAGTAGAAGGGAGGCTGAATAAGCTGATCTCTGCATAGGTATTATTAGCAAGAGCAAGTTTTTGCAGTCTTGGTGGCAAGGTAAAGCATGAAGAACATAGTCAACCACCATATACAGAAAGGGAGATGCTGTTAGTCATATAGCACTGCTGGATGCTGTGTAGATACTTCCAAGAGGGATGTCCCACTTTCAAGGCAGCTGGACATCTTCCAGACCCTGAACCAGTCTTGCTTTGCCAGCTGGAAAACTCTTCTTTTTGCTCTGCAGGTGGCTTCTTGCAAATCCTTCTCCAGCCCCTCCAAGAAGACAAAATCATGGGAAAACATACATCTCTGACACCTTCGAGGAAGGCTGAGAGGATGGTATCAAATTCTACCTCTCTGACATCATACTACTGTAACTAGTTAGAATATCAGGAAAGGGAAAATGAAAGATAGCAACAAAATGAACTATAGAAAAATAAAATAACCAGACTCTCGGCTGACTACAGGTTTAAGCTTCCTGGTCCAAGAGACACACTAAATCAGGGGATTGTCTCCCAAAGGAAGTGCCATAGTCTAACAGAGCTTGACTGGACAAAAGCCACTAGATGTGTGAACAGGAACAAGCCTGATTCAACAAGATGGATTGCTCTGAACTCTATCACTCTTTTCCAGCCTCAATGTCCCATCCCAAGATTTCCTTTTGTTTTCTTTCATGCCCAGGCCTCGTCACTTCCTTAAGCCCAAGCTCAACAAAAGTTTCTCTTCTCAGTTAAATTTTACATCCCCAGGACTTCTCACCCCCCCAAAGTATGCTATTCTTCACACAATATCCAATTCCATTTAAAGGAAACTCCAACCATCCATTCACCACCAGAATTATTAAGGCATGTGGTCTTTGCTGAAGTGAAGGATAATTTTGTATTTCTAAATAAATGCAGCTTGCTTCCAGTCACAAACAGATTGCTTCTTAATTGAACTTGGGAGGTGAATTATATGGTGAATTAGGAAAAAAGAACAACTCTGTATTTAGTGAATTGTTCCCCTAAGAAGGAGCTGTATGGGATTGAATTGCAAATGATGGCACCAAACCCTACAGCCGGGCCCCTCTCCTGCACCCAAGCTGCTGACCTCTGCCGTGCTACAGTGTCATTCCCGCAGATTGCTTTTCCAAGCTGTGAGCACATTCTTTCCCAGAGATCAGTGCAAGCCTTGGTTTCTTATGCAAAGGAGAAGTTTGAATAAACTAGTGTGACTAATGAAATCTACAACATCTTTGCATGTTTTGTCTCATTGTAGCTGTTGAAAAGAGAGAGCACCAAACAAAGGCCAGATATGGGTCTGCAGATATACCAGATATTTTCAAACACTACTAATCTCAGTAGCAGAGACAGGGAGCACCTACACCTTTCTCTCCACACAGGTGTTTTTGAATTATACACAAGACTTTTTTATTCTGATTCACTTGAGCTTTAAGATGTTTTCTATCCTTAATGATATTTAAACATATCCCAAAGATTAAAATGACTCGATAGATATTTAGTCCTCTCCTCTGATTCATCCCAAGAGAAGGCTGATGCAGGATTGTAGCAAAACAAAGATAGGTAACTGACATGCCATAATCAATAAATGAGGAAGCAAAGAAATGCACCTTGCATCTGGAAGCAGCTGCTTATAGGCTGCACGTAACATGCAGGTCCAGTTGCCCTCTCAACACTTTCAAAGAATCACAGAATCATTACGGTTGGAAAGGACCCTCAAGATCATCTAGTCCAACCGATAGCCCTACACTACTCTTATCCCTAAATCATCCCCTGAAGAAACACATCTATCCTCTTCTTAAAAACCTCCAGGGATGGTGACTCCACCACCTCCCTGGGCAGCCTATTCCAAAATCTCACCACTCTTTCAGTAAAGAAATTCTTCCTAATATCCAATCTAAACCTGCCCTGGCACAACTTTCCTGAAGTTGCATCTCTCTGTTGGACTATCCTGTCCTGTCTGAGAGCAGAATGAATTCCAGTGTTACTGCTCCAGAGCATGAAACGCCTACGTACATATTGAAGCTTATTATCATTAGAAACACTGAAAAGGAGAATGGAGATTTTCAGTTTGACACAATGCTCTATAGAAAGCCAATAGAGTAATAAAAAAACAGGCTTCCTCTACCACTTATAGTAATCTGTAATAAGATGGGCAAAACAGGAATGACTTGTCTGTATTTTAATGAATACCCAGCAGTTAACAAGATCACTTTCATCCTCAGTACTTCCCACCTGCTGTTGTGGCACACTAGCTATCACTTTTCTCTAGCCTGACTGGTAAAGCTTTTTCTGTTTCTCCCACAATCAGAAATGACACAGAATTTGTTAGACCATGCCTACATGCAGGAAGCTGTACTAGATCTCCTAAGCTCTTTTAAGTCTTACATTTTTATGATTGAATCCTTCCTAACAATTTGTCCTGCTTAAGAGCTACAGTCCCAGCAGGACACTGCTGGAGTCCCTAACTAGATAATTAGTTTCTGTGCACGACCTGTCTGAGAAGATACAAGAGATTCTCTGCCCAGGCTGGGAATATTTAATCTTCTACCTACAGTGTAATTGTGCAACAACTTGCTTTTCTGTTTCCCGCAGACCAGCACTGCCAAGGGAATTTGGCTGACTGAAGGAATCATCCAGTAGCTTAAATGCGCCATAAATCTGAGATGAAGCCACCACACTTAAAACCCTGGCCGAAGAACAGGTGCCTAAATTATTTTCAGGAACTAGAGAGGCAGCCTGAGGTGGTAGGTAAGAGCCCAGCAAAGCAGAAAGCAGCAGGCTGCAGCACTGCTGGGAAGAAAGAAGTTTCTCTTACTCTTCCAGAAATGAAAATGAAAATCCAATTTTGTTAAAAGAAGTCCAAGTTGTTCATCTGGAACCAAAATAAAAGACAGCACATTAAGAGAGAGAGAGTGCACAAAGCATGCTATCAAAACTGTACTGTATGCAGTTCCCTTGTGGTACTAGCACAGGATAAAAGATGTGTAGCCTGAGGAAAAAGCAGAAAGTAGACTTCATTCAGACTTCACAAGTGAGGGTGGGACTAGGAGAAATAGTAATATATTGGGACCAGAAAATTTGTCTTCTACAAGATGCAACTTAGGGTTGAAGGTATTTATTGTTATACATATCTCGCTTTTTCCTTTTTTTTTTTTTTGAAGCCCAAGTACTGTGAATCACCAAAGAGGAGACAATGAGATCCCTAAGTAAAACTTTTGTGCTTGCTTCTACTTTTTCTAAACCGTGAGGAGCTTCTTGTCTGAAAAAGGAGAAGCAAGCTAGGAAAAGCAGCTAATCAGTCCACTAGTTAGTGAATCAGGTTCCTAATGAGTCCCTCTAAGAGCTCAAAGCTACTTGAGAGGCAGCTGACTTCTAAAACATTTTAACACCATCTGTCCTCTAGTGAAAATGGTACTCTGAGGCAAGATGAGTTACCCAACTGAAAGCAAAGGAGAAACATCAGTCTATCCTGAGATACATCAAGCTTCATTTTCAATAACCTGACTGTACACACAATTATCTAGTCTCAGGTGGGTCAAACCACAGCAAGATATTTTTTTTCTAATATGACTTGTTGTGGAGAAAAGGCCATTGCAGAGCTAGGACATCACCAAGGGAAAAAAGCAACATAAAATATATTTTAAAAACACAATTTCACCTCCCTTGCCTATGCCTTAAGACACCTCACTTTTATAGCCTCATTCAATACACATGCCCCAGCTTAGAGACTGGATTTCAAACAGAGGCCACAATGAAGCATCAACAAAACCAGGAAGTGCAGGTGACATTAAATACTCATCACTGTTCAGAGCTCCTGTTCTGGTGAACTCTGCCATATTATGAATATCAGAGAAGCTTCTGGAAGAACAGGATAAGTCAAACATGATGTTACACACTGCTTTTTAACTTTCTCATTAACCAGTGAACAAGAACTTTTTAGCATAGAAGAAACACTTTATTGCACGGAATTTTTCTAACCACAGAGAAAGTGATGATTTTATTAAAACAAACTCTGCTGGGAAAACACATTCAGAATGCGGAACAGATGTTTCCCAGAGCTGATGGAGAGTCTATAGCAAAAACCTTTCATAAACCCCCAGGCCCTGGAGATCTGAGCAAATGATTTGAGATATATCCTTCAGCATTTCCTGTCAGTGGAATAGCTGAAGTTCCCTCAATTTACTTAAAGAAAAATAAATTAAAGAAGAGAAGAATTCTGAACCCCAAATTCCCTGCAGGAACCTGGTTTTCATATTCAGAGTAAGTTGACTAGCTGCAATAACTCAGGAAAGTCCCAGAGTCCAGAGGCCTGACAAGCAGATATGTCATCTCCACATCAGCTCTGCAAATGCTTGTGCAGGGCAAGGACACTGGCCTCCCAAGGCAGTTAATGAGAAGATGAAGCTGAACACAGCTAAGCAAACACTTATTTTTAAAGAAGGCATTGCCACGAATGGGACAACCCGACCCAACCTTCCCAACAGCCTTTCAAATGAGAGTCAATGCTTAAGGGGAGCAATGCTCTCTGGAGACAAGGACTGAGAAGACCGGAAAGGACCTTTTCCTGCAGGCTGCAATAACCACCTCTGTTCCCTGGACTAAAAAGACAAGTAAGAGAGAAAAGAAAGAAAAAAATGTTACCTACAACCTGCGTCATGTTACCAATTTCTTCCACTGAGAAAGCATCCAGCAAGCCCCAGACTTACAGTTCTTTGATTGGGATGTGATAATTAAAAGCCAGAGTGAGTACATGACTACTTTGGCCATGTGCACGTCTCTGCTGTATGGCCAGGTCCCCACACACAGCATGCAACTTCTCCACTCCCAGCACACCAAAGCAGTGATGTGTAGCAGCAACTACCCCCCTACACACGCACACAAACACTCTGTTGCACTTGATTTCTTATCAATCTGATGGATCAAGATCTATTTCTAACAGGTGTCTGCCTGTCCAACAGTCCTCTTAATTAACAATAGTCCTCCTCCTTTCCTGTCTCTCCTTTGTAAAGAAAGAAAAACAGACGTGAACTTGCAGGTGATAAGAAAAACTTTAAGAGATGACTTGGCTTCACCCATTACTGTTCTAGCAGGCAGTACAAAGCCTCTTGCCCCCCTCTGCTAACATCCCTTTCCCTCTGACCTGCACTGTCTAATTGCTTCAGCCTCAGTCTACCCTGGGCCCCTTCGGGCATAGCCCTGCACAGCTCCCTGTGCTGCCCTGCAGCATCCCCCTGCCCTGTTCCAGCTGTGGGCTCCCAGTCAGAGCCTGGGGCTCTCAGCAGCCAGGCCAGACCACTCCTCCCACTCAGCCTTCCTAATCCTTTTGTTTTCCCCCTACCTTGTTTATACTGGATAGAAATTAACTCAAAATGAAAATGCTACACTGGAAGCTAAACTACATTTGAATGCAATTAAAACTCCTTCCATGAAGAGTGTGTGGTGCCAGCACAGAGGCCTTCCTTCCAGCTTGCTTTCTGCCTGGATATTCGTACATTCCCAATCCTGGAGCTCCTTGGAGAGTTTCTGGTGCCTTCTTACCCCTCGGGAGCCTCCACCATGTTTAACAGGCAGTTGAGCACCCTAAGGAGATATAGCCAAGACACCTCATCTGCTTGGTTACCTGCCAGCTCCACCACAGATCATTTAAAGGACAACACAAACTGATTGCCAACAGCTGGGAAAGCGAGGCACAAGCCAGCACTGAGGCAGAAAGAGAAGTGGGGTTTGAACAGCTCTGGGAGCACCAGCCAAACATGGCCACTGCTGGGTAGGCTTAGGCCACCTTCAGTCCCAAGGTACTGGTCCCTTGGTGAAACAGATGCCCAAATCATTTGCAGTCACTAAAGTAGCCATGAGGAAGTTGGGATATGTGGGTGTGTGTAAGTGGCAGAGGAGTTTTCCTCACTGCAGTGAGCTGCCCACTGAGAGCTGTTGGCAAAGAAGCTACCCTATCTGTCCCATGAACAGCTGTGTTTCAGTGGGGGAGCCACATCTCAAACCCAATTTCTGCCACAAACTGACTCCAGGATTCAGCAGCATCATCACCTGCAAAAAGATGAGTGGCTAATCCTCTCCCTAACACAGCTTTATGCATCTCACACTAACTTCTCCCCTGTAGGAAGTGGAATAGTAAAATAATCTGAATATTTCATTTTGCCTCTGATCTTTGCCCCATAGAAACTTGTTACCCATTCCCCAGGGCTGTCCAAGTTGCCATCTGGCCTCAGAAGTACAGCAGCAAACACAGCCCAGAATTTCAGCCTAAAACTAATTTGTCTTCTTTCCCCACTTGACAGCTGAATAAATACTTCGTCCTTGCCATTTGAAAAGGGGAGCCGCAGCAAAGGGGGTTTTTTTTGTCACTTGCAGCTACAAGCACTAGCCTTCTTTCCAAATTAAGCCTGAACAAGCAGCTCAAAGTGAACACATTTATTCCACAAATGTAACCCCTTTCTATTCACAATCAACCACAAGCAGTTTACAACTTGTAATTAATTTGATGTTTGCTATTATCCACCAAGCCATTTTGGCTACTGATTGTTTCTTGGACCTGCCAGCTACTTTGCTGAACAGGCGAAGCAACCTTTATTTTGTGGGCACAGCAACATCCCTGCTTGAAAGGAGAGAGCCTGAGGTTCAAGGTATTGAAGCCAGCCTGGCTGAGTGACCATCCTACAATGACTGCTCTCAGAGCTGTCAATGACTCTTTCTGCCTCCAAACTCATTTACTAAAACATCCTTGGATATGACAAAGCAGCTTATGCAGTTGAGGAAAATTCAGTTTTTCATTTGTGCAAGTATTCAAGGAAATTAGGCATTTACCCAGCTCTGAAACAACTGCATGATTTAGGCAATTCCACAGTTATTGGCTAAGCGCTGCCGAATTTTACAATTAGGGTAATGGATTTAACTTCCAGAGTAATTTCCATATGGATAAACTGATCTCCTTGTCCATGTGTTCCCTGCATCACAATTAATTAATATAAAGCTATTTAATAACCTCCACTTAAACACAAAAGACTATTCAGACTCTTCTGGCATCAGTAGAAGGAGCAGCCTCCTAGTGTGTTACACCAGCTGTAGACAAGAGTGACAGAAAATTTGATTAAGAGTGATTAAGAGCAAGACAGCTGCAAACAGAAATCAGATGTTATAAATGTTCTACATGGTGACTACCCCAGCTCCTTAAAAGGGTTAATAATACTATCTAGCACCAACATCCAAGTGCTTGAGATGTGTCCAAAAGAGAACTTAGGGGATGGGGAAAGTGGTGGGACTGAGAGTCAAAGCCAGGAAAAGTCAAGCAGGGAGCAGCAGGGATTCAGCATCATCCATGCTGCAGCTATGCCCAAAGCTGATGGTGGCACCATGTTGAATAGGAAGGAGCGACAGAAACAGACTGCTTGGAAGAAGTTTCAACCATGTCATCAACGTATATAGTTTCTGCAGATGTCTTTGGATGCTTAAAAGAAGTTAATTGCTCATTAACAAAACTCAAGATGATTAATTTCTGATGTGCAGCATTTGACAAGAGTGATAGTCAGTTAATGCCTTCCTGGCATACAACAAGAGTATGAATTGGACTCACAGGATAAACATAATCAAAGTTTCCATTAACAACAAGTAAGAGACAGGATTTGAAATAATTGGGGATTTTCATTACAATGGAGAAAGCTTTATTGCTTGTGTGGATTAATTTGAGCAACGTTGCAGAGCTCATAAAATCACTAGAAGAAAAATGATGGAAGGCTGAATGTTGGCTGCACAGCAGAAAAAACCTCAACTTGTTTTGACAGTCTGGAGGCCACCATCCAGAAAACTTGATTTCAGGGAACAGAGCATTTACAAAACAAGCTTTCTGGTGCACGTGACCAGTGGCCACTGGGAACCTAGAGACAACCCATCTTACTCCACAGGGAATGCAGAGCAAGTAGTAGGGCTGAGTCATTCAGGTTCTGCTCTGACAAGGGCCAGAGGGTATTTTCATCTATTCTTTGCCCTGCCCTGCAGGACCTTTTTATCACAAGCAAAGAGGAAAGAGGAGATAAACTTTATTTCTCTTGCGTTGAATGAAACACTTCTCTGCTTGTCACAAGCCAAGTTTGGAACACCACAGCCCATGTATGAATGAACATTGCAAGACCTACTGATCCCAACTGGTTTTGAAGTTGCGTGTCATACTGGAAAGACCCTAGCCCAAAGAAAATTGCATCCTAAATACCTTCTGGTGTGACAGGTTGAGTGAGGACGCTAGCATCTAGGACTCAGGCACATCAGAAACAGCACCCCACAGCCTAGGGAGGCAGTGAACAGCCTTCCATTAACATCTGATGTTGACTCAAACATTATCTAGTACTCAAGTACTACCACTCTCTCTCCTGCATGATCTTCAATGTCTCACAGGGACCGTATAAAACATAGCAAAAGTAGGAACAAAAACCACACTGGTAAGGCAGGGATAACACTAAACAGCATTTGTCATTGGATGGGCCAGCGCATGTGCCATGCAGCATATCCCCAGGGCTCCAGGCCCAAAGCCTGTGTGACCACCCCACAGGCACTATCCAACTGACAGATCCATCCAGTAGCAGTGGCAGGATGGGAACAGGCAGACATGCCTCACAAGCAAACTTCCCCACTTCTGACAGCCGTGCTGACCTGACTCAGGGCTGCTTCATCAACCTTCAAAGGGAAAACTGTTCTCCTTGCACATATGCACCTCCCATGCTCTGGCACCTCAATCACCTTCTCTCCTCCCTTACAGTCAGACATCAGACTGGCAGACTCTGTTCCTGTGACTAGCAAGAGGGCATCCCCAAGATCAGAAAGTAGAGACAGAAATCCCTCTCAACATTTTCCAAAAAGGACTCAGGAATCAAAAAAGAAAAGCATTTGGAGCAAAAATATCAACCCAAAGATTAGCATTTGCTAGCAGGAGAGCTTACCTACAGGGGGAATTGGAAGGTTCATCAGCAACAGCCAAGGGTCATAGGCTTTCTAGGTAATTACCTTTACGCTGAAGAAAACCAAGCAGGTCTGAGATTGTAATACATTGGGCTGAAAGTTAAAAACACAGTATCTGCTTTTCTGCAAAGAGAAGATCACTGGCTTACTGCAGAAAAATGTGGGACTAGGAAAAGGGGGTAACTCAGGAAAGAAGTGGGAACAAGAGCACTCTCAACCCTTGAGGACT
The DNA here is from genome assembly GCA_013399015.1 of Galbula dea. Lineage (NCBI taxonomy): Eukaryota > Metazoa > Chordata > Aves > Piciformes > Galbulidae > Galbula > Galbula dea. Next base: position 365,734 of record VWZX01009755.1, read on the forward strand.
TTACCCAATTCTTCCTGCCTTCCCTTAGCAAACTACAGAACTATAGGAAATTCATTTCATGGTTGTCTGCTCTGGTAAAAACCCTGACTGAATGGACTTAGAAAGGTAAACAGCAGGGCTAGTCATAGCAAAATCATTTGGCACAGCTAAACAAACTTCAGCATTAGGCCAAGCATCAGGCATTTGGCACCTACCTTTCTGCAGAGCAGGCTGAGGCTCCTCTTTCTGTTAAAAGGCTGCATGGACTGCAAAGAACTATCCCTACAGTGCACATCTTGTGTTGTGGAAGACTGAAAGGAGGTATGCAAACAGATGGACAGAGACCTCAGACAGGTCTCCTGGAACAAAGATGTCCCTCTACCCACATAAGAGGAAGCAACCTTCACTAAAGATTTCCCAGTGGAAGAGCAGACCCCTGTAGAGAGTTCACAGATGTGGGTTGAGTTACAGCACGTACATAGTTATTTGAATTGCTCTTAGCCAGTTACAACCAATACAGTCCAAATTAAGTTAGCACAACCCACAGATACGCTCTAAGACTAAATGAATTAAAAGTTGGACCCCAGGCAGCCTTGAATGCACCAATGCTGAAGCCCACCCCTTCTACCCTGAACCAACTACCACTACAGCAGAGCACTAAACATGAGCTACAAGTGAAAAATAACTGTGAGCTTGTCATGCATGTGTCAAGTCAGCTGAGTTTAAGTCTCTTCTTCAGACCCATAAATCAGATTTTCCCTGGAATCTCAATCAGCCATAGCCTAAAATACCTGAATTTTGCATTGTTCTAGAAGTGAATTTTGCACTAACTTAAATTTCTCTAGAAACAGTATTAGTAGCATCAAAGAGGACTTGGAATTAAAGTGCAGCATTATTACTGGTCACAGCTCCTAGACCGATCAACCTCTTCCTAAGGGAAGCATCAGAGGCAGTCCACTGGAGAAGTCTTATTTCTCCACCCAGAAGCTGAAGAGCAGAATTCAGAGAAGGAGAGCTGCACTCCCTCTGAACTGAGCAACCTGTCTTGCAAGCATCCCAATTCATGCGGAAATCAAGGCCTCGCCTCAAGGGTGGAACCAGAGAGCACCGAAACACGTTTCAGAGGCTGACAGCCCACCACAGGTGAAAGAAAAAGCTGCTATGTAACTTGAAAAGCACTGCAGTCATCCCCTCTGCACCATACAAACTCTCAGGTGTTCACTCACACAGGACTGCATATTCTTCTGCTCTCTTCCAGATGTCTTCAAGGTTATTCACTAAGGACAAATTGTGCCTGACCAATTTGGTGGCCAATGGAACGACAGCAACAGTTGATGAGGGAAGACAGACTGATATACCACACATCCTTCTCCCTAAATTGGAAAAATATGGATTTTAAGGGTAAACCACTAGACAGATGAGAAATTGGCTGAATGGACATGGCCAGAGAGTTGCGGTCAATGGCTCTATGTATAGGTGGAGACCAGTGATGACTGGTGTCCCTCAGGGCTCTGTCTTGGGACCGGTGCTCCTCAACATCTTTATTAATGACATAGACAGTGGCATCGAGTGCACCCTCAGCAAGTTTGCAGATGACATGAAGCTGGGTGGTGCAGTTGATATACCAGAAGCATGGGATGCCATCCAGAGGGACTTGGGTAAACTTGAAAAGTGGGCCCATGAGAACCATATGAGGTTCAACAAGTCCAAGTGTAAGGTCATGCCTAGGATTGTCCTGACCCAAGTGCATGAGTACAGTCTAGGATCTGAAATAATTGAGAGCAGCCCTTCAGAGAAGGACTTGGGGGTCATGGTGGATAAAAAGCTGGATATGAGCCAGCAATGTGCACTTGCAGCCCAGAAACCCAACCATATTCCTGGGCTGCATCAGGAGAAGAATGACCAGCAGGTCAAGGGAGGAGTAATGTATCCAGTTCTGGGGTCCTCAGCATAAGAAAGATGTGGACCTTTTAGAGTGGGTCCAGAAAAGGGCCACAAAGATGATTAGAGGGCTGGAGCACCTCTTCTATGAGGACAGGCTGAGAGAGTTGGGTTTGTTCAGCCTGGAGAAGAGGCAGCTTCATGGAGACCATATAGAAGCCTTCCAATACCTAATAGGGCCTATAAAAGGGGAGGAGAGAGAATCTTTACCAGGTAGAAAGCAATAAGATAAGGGGAATGGCTTCAAAGTGAAGGAGGGAAGATTTAGATTGGATCTTAGTTAAAAAAATCTTTACCCAGGGGATGGTAAGGCACTGGAACAAGTTGCCCAGAGAGGTTGTGGATGCCCCATCCCTGGCAGTATTCAAGGTCAAGGCTGGATGTGGCCCTAGGCAACCTGGTCTAGTGGGTGGCATCCCTGCCCATGGCAGGAGGCTTGGAGCTAGATGATCTTTAAGGTCCCTTCCAACCTGGGCCACCTATGAATCTATGAATAAGGTTTGCCTTCATGGCCCGGAGGAGTTTATGCACATTGCATTGGAATCCAATTCCTGGGTTGTCATGCTACAAAAAAACCCTGTAGGGAGTCCTGAAACTGGAAGAGTCCCATGAAACAAAGTGACTAGGGGAATCCCAAGGCACAAAAAAGCAAAGTAGCTTGCTGCAGATGTGGGCCTTGTGCAGACCTAGTGAAGCAGCAGAGTAGTTGCCTTCATTTTCACAGCGCGCTCAAGAACAGCAGAGCTAGCATGTGCCAACGAACCAACTTCTTGCTCTTATTAAGAGAAGTTTTAATGCAGAACTCCTGTCTGCCTCATTTGCCAGAAAATAATTTGCACAGATTTGCTTTCAGAGCCTCCAGCCATTCACATCTGCCTCTGTCTCCCTCTGATTTCAGTAGAAATCCTGGGATTAAACATATCCCTGCCCCAGCGGCACTGTTATCCAAAGCATTACTCAGCCTACCTAGCAAAGATACTCTGTAAATCCTTCCTGCCACTCGTTGTTGCAATGCAAAAGCCTTATCAAGGCCTTCAAGACATGAGCCTAAAAAACTCTCAGGATCAGATGCAAAGAAAACCTGTTTTGACTTTTCTTGAAAAGCATTCCTGGTGGCAGTGGAACATGAAGCCAGCGGCTCCAGCACAGCATGGCATTAGTGAGGGCAGCCAGACTCCTGTGCTTTCCGATCTGCTGGTGCCAAACCCAGAAGAAACAAATTTGCCTTTCTCACTCAAGAGGTGCCTTTCAGGACTAGCAACTGCCTCCATGACAAAAAAAACCCCAACAAACAATAACAAACAAACACAAAGAAAGAAAAAAAAACATGAAAAGGGTAATATATATCAGAAAAGGCCTCTTAATACCTAAACTGCCTGAAAAGAAATCAAGCCTGTTGTTAGGATTAAACAAACATATATCCAATAGGCACAGCGAGAAAAGAAAAAGTCTTCTTCCTCTGTGGCTAATGCTTCAGTAGATAAAGCAATAGAGCAAAGACAATCACCTTTCACCAGTGGACTCATTTGGGTCCAAAAGAGAGGTGAAACCTGTGCAGCTTCACAGCCTGCCTGTGGATCTTCTTGTTTCCCATTTCAAAGCCATTTGGGGGTTTTCAGCAGCAGAGGAAACATCTAAGTCTTGATTCAAGTTTCTTCTAACTAAAATTATATTGTTGAAGCAAATATTTTCACTAAAGTTAAAAAAAAATACCCTATGAGATAATTTTCAAATCCGTAAACTCTCTGAAAAAAATCTTTCATCAAAGTGATTAGCAGCTGGTGAAGCATGGGCTTCCTGAGGACAGTGCTCTTTGGCAGATCTCCAGGTACTAGATTCATTTCATTGTGTTTTGAACCCGTACTGTATCTCTAAGGGATCAAATCCTAAGGGTATCCACTTCAACACAATTGCATGAGAAAAAGCAATTCTTTGAGCTTAGGACCTAGGTTCAAAGAAGAACAGTCAATAGGTGGAAAAAAAAACCCAAACTTTTTTTTTCATGGTTTAGAAAATCAGCAAAATATTACCCCAACTCAAAGGGAGGTGAAATATTCAACTTTAAACAGTTGGTTTACCAGACCACTGATTAGAGTAAAACTAAGCTTCAGGTAAAGCAGAGCTGAGGTTGAGAGACCTGTGGAAAGGAGCACAGAATTCATATAACTGGAATGATTTAAAACTGGGTTGGAGGAAAGCACTTTGGAATAAACCTTCAGGGAAATCCTGAAAGGGTCCAGACAAGAAATTAACTAGTTGGTAGTCCTGAGCCCTTTTAGAAGAGCATGTTTCCTGGTATTCACTCATAGTTGCTTCTACACTGCATGCAAGTGCTCTCCACAAACTCACAGCTCAGAGTTTTAACCAAGTCAACAGGGATCAATACACTAAAAACTTCTTGAATTAAATAGGCTACACTTTGCTGTAGACTGCCACCATGCCAGCCTTTCCTTCAACAAGATCTTAAGAAAACCTCACTTTTATAAACATACCAGAAAAGGATGTTTGCACACAAGGTGCTATTGTAAAGCCTTCTGCAGTTTTCTGCTGCTCACCCTGTGCTCTTTATGATCAGTTCTTGGAAAGGAAGCTCCTTTGGAGTAAAGGAGACTACTCACATGAATAAGGGCTATCAGGTCATATGTGGCACCCCAAAAGGCTTTATGAACATAACACAAGTAATGCTAATTACTTGTGTAACTGCTCACACAACAGAATCCAGGCATACCAGACAGAGACATCCAGTCAAAGCTGAAGAGGGACATCCTTGTTGGAGCTCTGAAGCAAGGTGCAAAGGAGACAGCTACCCCTAACTGTAAATCTCATATGAGCAGTCTTCAGGGGAATTGCAAGAGAGCTGTAGGACAACATCACTCAGAGGGAAGGACCCATGACCTGCTCTGTGACTTCACCAGGAAAACAACACTACTTGGTACGTTGCTTTACGTCCCAAGTACCGGAAATAAAACACCAGCTCCGATATTTGTTGAGAAAATGCTTAGAAACACTGAACTTCAAAGCACACCACTCTTAAGCAGGCTTACAAATTTTGAGGGTCTGATAGCAACTATGACATTTCTGCAAGTAGAAAATCAATGCAGAAAACAATCCTGGAGCACACTGATCCTGTGAAATTAAGCTTAGCACAAAGACCTGTGGCAGAATCCAGATGATCCTCATTTCAGATTCCCTGTTTCTCTCTCTCAAGGGCTTAGAGAAGGGCATAGCTATCTTTCTGGACAAAAACTGGAAAAAGGTGAAGAAGAGGAAAGCTTGAAACATCTGACAGTCTCAGCACTCACCAGCCAAGGGAGAGCTTGTACTAAAGCAGATCATTTTCAGCTGGATAGAGTGAAGAACCTATCACCCCTAAGTACATGGGAACCTCGTTCTTCCTCCAGAGCCTTACAGCTGCAGCTGCTCCACACAAGCTAATAGGTTGCATGCCTATAAACAGCCAAGCAGTGTTAAATGGTAGAATTTTCACCCCTTCTCCCAGTTGAACAGCATTTTCTGGAGAAAAGAAAACAATACAAGGGAAGAAAACTGCCAGGGCTAATAGCATGTTCAGAATGGCAGCTCCCAGATACGAAGAGCCTGTGTGTCTCTATATACGTATTAAGTACTTCCTCCACTATACAACTAATCCGATTAACAGCTTTAGGAAACTCTGAAATGTTATAATTCAAGAGGTCCCATTCATAAAAGGTCTTACGCTGTTTCTGTACAGAGGTTGCATTCTTCCCACTGGAAATAAAAAAAGCAGTAAGCAGGACTCTCTCCCAGGGAAGAATGGGTCCCAATCCCCACAATACTGAAATAGACCACCCTCTTAAAATTCACGAGTGTCAAGCAAGTCCTGCAAGAGAAGAATCAACCCTTCCAGCCCTTGCAGAGAGCCCCCTTAGAGGGCAGGTGAACAGAGAGGTCCCTCTAGGCATGCTCCATAGAAAGCATGACAGTCACATAGGCTGCCCATTTGTCAGCTTGGACTTCTTAAGGGGCTGAAGGCTGGGGGTATGACTATGTGGATGTTAGTGTGTATGACTATGGTGGATCTCTTTGCACCCCTCCAGGGATTGCTTCTTATTGGATTACCCCTCTGAAATGCCTGTGTACCAACACACACAGCATGCGGGATAAACACAAAAAGCTAGAGATGTGTCTATAGTCACAGGGCCACAACCACAATCCCAGTTACAGAGACATGGTGAGATGGCTCATTTAACTGGAATGCTGTCATGGACGGCTACATACTCTTTAGGAAAGACAGACCAGCAAGGCAAGGCGGTGGAGTTGCTCTTTATGTGACAGAGCAACTAGAACGCATTGAGCTCTGCCTTGGAGGGGATGACGAGTGTGTTGAAAGCTTATGGGTAAGAATTAAGGGGCAGGCTAATATGGGTGACACTGTAGTGGGTGTTTACTACAGGCAACCTGACCAGGAAGAGGAAGTCAGTGAGGCCTTCTGCATACAGCTGAAAGTAGCTTCACGGTCACATGCCCTGATTCTCATGGGGGACTTTCATCACCCTGATATTTACTGGAAAAGCAACACAGCTAGCCACAAACATGTCAGGAAGTTCCTGAAGTGCATTGATGATAACTTTCTGACACGGGTGGTGGAGGAACCAACAAGGAGAGGTTGTGCAGCTAGGCCTTGTACTAATGAACAAAGAAAGTCTGGTCAGGGATGTGAAGTCTGGGGGCAGCCTTGGTTGCAGTGACCATGAGATGGTGGAGTTCAGGATCATGCAAGGAAGTAGCAGGGCAATAAGCAGGATTGCAACCCTGGACTTCAGAAGAGGTAACTTTGACCTCTTCAGAGACCTGTTTGGAGGAATCCCATGGGTTAGAACTCTAGAAGGTAGGGGGCCCAAGAGAGCTGGTTAGTATTCAAGCATCACTTCCTCCAAGGAAAGGTTAAGAGACTTGGGGGTGTTCAGCCTGGAGAAGACTGAGAGGGGATCTTATCAGTGCTTATGAATATCTAAAGGGCAGGTGTTAAGAGAATGGGGCCAGACTCTTTTCAGTGTTGCCCAGTGACAGGACAGGGAGCAATGGGCACAAACTAGAACACAGAAAGTTCCACCTAAACATAAGCGGAAAACTTCTTTCCTTTGAGGGTACTAAAGTGCTGGCACAGGTTTCCCAGAGAGGCTGTGGAGTCTCTTTCTCTGGAGACTTTCAAAACCCATCTACGCATGTTCCTGTGCAATTTGCTCTAGGCCAGCCTCTTTTGGGAGGGGGATTGGACTAGATGATCCCCAGAGGTCCCTTCCAACCCCTACCATTTCTGTGATTGTGTGTGACTCTGTGAATGAAGCCTGCTGGCAAGGAGGACAGGGTCAAGTAAGCGATGTGACATCACCATTCACCTAATGAAAAGCATCATACGATTCACCAGCTTTGCCTCAGTCAATAAAACATGCCAGAATAGACAAGTCCTACCACAAAACATGGGTCATGTTTATGAAAGACAAGTGCCTGCACTACGTAATACAGATGCGGATTATAAAATTCAGTTCGTTCGCCAGATGGCACAAGTCTGGCAACAGTGCCAAGGGAAAGAAATGTGCTAGATATGACAAGTAAAAAAGCCACCAGAGTAAACTAACACAGTTAAACATCAGCTGACTTTGCTTCCCCAGTAGTCTCCTCATCTAACTTCAAGAGCTGACAAAGGAATGTTGAAGAGATGAATGCTGTCTACCTCACCTACTTAGTCCTCATTTTCTGATTTACCTTCTGCTCTGAAGGCAACCTAGTCCTAATCACTTAGGAATACACCACAACCCAAACCACAATATGAACGGTCTAAGTGACACGACAACACAGGACAACTGCATTCCAGGGAACAATCCATAATCTGAAGAACTGGCCAGCCCTCCTCTGTCCAGAATGTCAGTGTCTGCATGAGTTTAATCAGCTACATAGGAATCAAAAGCATGCTTCTGTGTTGGATGTGTCATCTTTCACACTCATCCCAACAGGAAGCTGGAGCACTGATCCCCAAAATAGGACCTACACAGTGTTTAGATGCTCTGAAACCAAAGCTAGGCAGTCACAAGGATACAAAACCAGCCACCAGTCCTTACAAATGATACAATATTAGCGGAGGTGCATGACTCAGATGAACATATGATTTCAGTGATTTCCGTCCCTACCCAAAATCTCATCCTACTAGCTAACCACTAACCTAAGAGTGTAACATAAGAGAGAAAAGAAGTTTGTAATGACCTGCTCTGTCTCCAGTCAGTCTGGTATCTCTCAAGAGTTCAGATTTCCAACAATTTCTTCATGCATAAAGTGGAGTAGAGGCAACAATACAGCAGGGAGCTCTCCAAACTCCCCAAACCTGTTGCAGAGTGTTTCAGACACAGTTAGAAATGAATCCAGTCAGAGTTTCTGAGTAAAGAAATAACTCATCTGGCACAAGATTGGGCATACCTAAAAGATGTGTAGGTGGGCAACATAACTATATGTGAACCCATCTATTCGCTTTACAAAATATCAACACAATTGTTAATTTCTTTCAATTATAATTTCACTTCAACAGTAGTCTGTATGCAAGACTGCAGTGAGGTTTACCTAGGTAGAGAGATTAAAAAATGCATTATTCCATTAAGATCATACATTGCACAAAAAGGCTGTGAGGATAATAAGAGTCAAAACTAATGCCAAACTGAGTGTCCCTATTTCAAACACATTTCATTCCAAATTTGCAGAACGACAGTTCTTTGTAGAAAGAGACCAGTGCTGTAAATTTGAAAATATTCTCCCTCATACAAGACAGGATTGGCTACATCAAACTCCTATTTGTTTTTTCTTTAACAAAGTTCAGAGCTGGATCCCACCCTCAGACATATGACTAAGCTCTGCATGCACCTCCATGCCTGTGGGAACCCGTCATGAGTAAGAGGAACTCATTCCTCCCTAAGGATAAAATCAGGGAAAAGAAGGCACCACCACCCCAGAGCTGCCCTTACCTGAAGTATGTCTTGTATTTCCATCTGAGTGCTTTGTTAAGTCAACAGTTCTGTCTATTTGAAACAGCTTCAGATCATCTTCATCTAACGCGATATCTCCCCAGAAGGCAGCTGGAGAGAAACAAACTGCAATTAGTTTAGTTTTTATTTTGGAAGAAAAGTATAGTTCCCATGTGCCCTGTACCACACCTAAAAGGTGATTACCCCATGGACCAGAAAAAGGTAATACACAGCAGTAGTTTGTTACAGGTCTGGCTCTTAAACAGGTACTAACACGGTTCATTAAAGTCTACAAGGAGGACATTCACCAGCATTTCCCTAGTTAGTAGGAAGGAGTTACCTTAGTTGCAGGTCAGATCCTGAGATGTTGCATCTGCACCCTTCCCAGTCCAGCAATTTGCATAAGACTGGAGAACAGTGGTGAGTGACAAACTCAGCAGCATACATCTAAAGGCTACAGTTGTAAGTTTGCAGGACCTCATACACATGGTTAGCACTCAGACACACTGCAATGCTCTAAATCCAAGCTGAGAGCCAGCCTACTGTTTCCACTTTGGTGAAGAAATGCCTGTTATTAGCTCCCTTGTGGATCAGTTATCCAGATTTAAGTCTGCAGAGTTTTTAATTTTGTAGAAGTCCCTGAGTTTCAGCCAGAAGTCATGAAAATAATGTAAACAAATAATGTAAACTGATACGACATTCATAGAACAGAGAAGCAGACTGGAAATCATTTAAGTGGAAAAATTATACCCCAAGAGTATCCTGACCAAGTTGATGCTGCACAATGTATAGTCAACATTTTGGGATTTGCATAAAATAAACACAGATGCTGAAGCAATTGACCAAGCAGAACAGATCTTCCAGAGGTAAAAAACAGATTATGAAAAGAGCTGTTATAAGTCATAGGAGAAACCTGTACAGGCTGATGAAAAAATAATATAAAAAAAGAGGCAAATTAATCGATGGTGCAGTTAAAGACAACTCAATAAGACAGACAAGGAGCAGTGTTGAATCAATGTCTCACTTTTACTCCCAAGATAAATGAAATATAGAGCTTTGCCTGAATATCAGAAACCTGCAACCATATCTGCAGCAACTGAATTATGAAAAAACTCAGAGAGTGTTTTCTGATATAATATGGCTCTGATTCTGATTCAGCACTTGCCCCCTCTATTCTGCATCTCAAAACCTCAGTCAGTACAATAGCATTTGCCAGCGTCACTGTTCTGGGACACAGAAACATCAAGAAGCCTTTGCCTGCTACTGGGCACATTCCAGCTGCCACAAACTTTCCCAGCCAAGAGCTGCTATAAGCAGCAAAGCCCTGGCAAAGCAGAGGGAGACTTGGGTATTTCCTCCTTTCCCTGGAACAATCCTGTCTTCCCCTGCTTACCTGGTCATGGCAAAGGAATGGGAGACACCCTCAAAGGAGGTTGGCTCTGGCTTTTCAGTTGGGTCTCAACAGTATTACCAAACACCAGAGTACAGAAATATGTCAACAGCTCCAGAACAGACCAGTTAGTGCAGACAAATCTATACATAGACAGATATTAATTATAAATGGGACAGACCTTCTGTTTTCTACACAAAAACAGAATGCAAGCTCTCCCCCAATTCTTGACAGTCCAAGTCCTCACAATGAACAGAGAGAAAACTAAAATACTTTCAAATCCCCACCAGCCAACAAGTCTACCAGAATTGCTGAACATCCCAAACTGACTGGGAATGGCCAGTGAAAGAAAGCAGACATATGCTCCTGTGACTGCAGTTTGAAGAAAAGACATTTCATCCATCCAGAGAAGTTATTTGCTCAGGACAACGTAGCAGTGAAGGGGCAAAGATGCAAACAGAATTCCATGACATCTGACTCCCTCTTCTGCCACATCTGCTAAGTCACAGAATCACAGAATGTCAGGAGTAGGAAGGGACCTCAAAAGATCATCTAGTCCAACCCCTCTGCCAGAGCAGGCTTCTTCCCTGACTGGAAATCAAACCCGATCCCTGGTGGTGAGAGCACCAAATCCTAACCACTATACCATTATACTGGCCAAACAGATATTCATTCCCTATTCTCCAGACAAACCCATTGTCCCATTTCAGCCTCAAACTGCCACCACTTCGTGCTTGCCATGGCTTTCTTTAGAAAGTTTGTTTCTCAGGCTAAAGTAGCCCATGCCGAAGCACAGCTTTCAGGCCAAGCCTGCAGTATGGATTTACATCAACAGAATTGTTACATTTTCCTCCCCAATGGAATGCAGCAGTTTTCTCCCAGCCCTAGCAATGGAATCTCTTTCTGTTACAAAGCCATACATCATCCTGAAAAATGGCCCACTACAAAAGCTGAATTTCCCTAGCATTTATTTCCAGCTCTCTGCAGTCCCGGCATGCTCCAGGGGAACCATGATTTATCACAGTCCCAAACCAGCTGAACAACTTTCCTCACTGGAAGTCCCGGCTGAGAATGCTGCACTGCAACTTCGCCTGTGCTGTCAAAGGCTTCTTCCTAAAGGCACGCAAGCCTGAAAGATTCTTGCTTCCACCCCAAGGGAGCTGTTCCACAGGAAAGCTCAAGTACTTTATTTTAAAGGGTCACAAGTTCAGAGACTGCTGGCAAATGAAGCACCTCAAAGCATCCCTTCTGATTTCCTTTACCAAGGTCTCCTTTTTAATTTAATGGGGGAGGATTTCCCAAAAAGAAAACAAAACCAAAAATTAAAATCTCCAAACAGCAGGCTAACAAACTTGGAAACCAGTATTTCTCTTGGCAGAGCGTTCTGCAGTGTGCAGCCAGGTGCAAACTCTTAACACTCAGTGCAACAGCATGCCAGTTTTAATTTAAGAAGATGCATTAATCACTCTCTGAACAGAGCAGCTCTTATTGAGATCAATGAAGCCAATATGAGAGAGTTTCCTTCTATGCTGTACTAGTAATCTGCACCAAACACCCTCAATGTTTAACCTCACCACCTCCCAGAACCAGACAGAATTTGTCTGTTGGGGCAAAAAAAGAATGACTGTTTAACAAACAAATCCAGCACCCAAATGAAAAAAGCAACCTGGTAAAGCTGTCTTCATCTTCAGCACATTTCTCCCCCAGGAAAACAGTCCACATACTAGTGTCTGCATTGCATTTTGAGTACAGAGGTGCCATGATGCCTGGAAGGTATGGCAGATGGCACCAGGAAGGAGAACACCTTCTTCTACAGACTGAACAGTTTCTCCAGGTGTTTCACACACAACCACAGCCCAAACCCGCCAATGCTTTCACAGTCCTCATTTTCCACAGTAACTCTGTGGGGCAGGGGAAAGGGGAGGTTCTGGCAGGCTCCCACTCCAAAACAATGTGACTGCTCAAAGTGTCTTCTTTCTAAAATCTTCACTGCTCTTCCCTGCAAACCACCTCCAATCTGTTTTTTTATCCCAAAACACTTCCCTTCTCCCATTCCCTGCTTACTTTTCTCCTTTCCCTAGTACTGAGGAGCACAATCTGATTTCAGGGGAGACAAACAGTTTTGATGTCTGTTATAAGACCTCATTACAAAACCATTCACAACAGTTAAAAAAAAAAATCCTTTCCCATGAAAAGTGTGCAAAGGACAAGAATTTTGTTTCTTTCCCTCCCTCCCACCCCCAATAAAATTAAAAATGTCACCAAGAAAAGGCCTTCTGGTATTCACCTATAAAACTGAGTATCATTGTTCCTAAAAATACGTATCAACACAAAATACAATATTGTTATTTGTTAAAAACAGGCTGATCTCTGACACTTCCAGACAAATACCTGGGGAACTGGTATCCTTCACCCTCACCACAGTCAGCTTCCAGTTTATACAAGTATGTGAGAGTCACTTGAGCTGGCAGAACAAAATGTAACTCCATGCTTGAGAAATATCACCCAGTGTCTGTGTTTGAACTGATCTCCAGCCACCGAGCTGGAGCAAAACCTTCACCCATTTGCCTGCCAGGACCCCTTGCCAGGAAGCCCCCATTCCTTCACCAGGGCATCAGTATAGGCCATAGATTTACCCTAATCACAATGATCAGCAAAGCAGTCAACCCTCTGGATGCTATGGGAGACCACTGCAATTTTCCCTGTAGTGCCCATCAGGACCAGCTGTGACAAAGATTCACAGAAAAAGAGGCCCTGGAAACAGACATACCCTGCCTGCCAGGAAAGCTCCCTTTAGCCCACTCCACCTCAAACAGACTCTTCCACCAATTGAAGCTTTTATAAAGAAATATCAGGTTTTAGGTGGTGAACGGGAGATTCAGGACTGTGCCCTCTAACTTCAGCCAAAGGAGCCCTCTTTCTGTGGGTCCAGAGCTGTGCTAAGTTAGTGTATGTCACCAGTTTGAGGGTCTTGTCTGAACCCACAGCCAGCTGGCACAGCTCATGCTGACAGACTTCATTTCAGTTCTTCCAGCTTAGTTTTAACACAGTTTTGTTGAAAGGACTTTACCCTTGCTCAGCAGGTTTCCCACAGTGCAGTAAAAGCAATGAGCATGGAAAACAAATAGTAACGTGAATCCAAGTATATACCTCAGACTTGTTTCATCAATACTCACAACTCAGATCCAGTTTTTGCTAGTGTTCACAATCTCTGTATGTAGATGACAGCTGGGTTCCCAAATAGTTCTCATGACTGCGCATGCCAGTGCAAAACATCCAAGGAAGAAGCATTTGCACAATTAACCATCTTATCTCCAATTTCACGAGCATCAACTGATGCCACTGCTAGGCAACCCAGGTAGCCTGCCTGTACCTGTCTGACACAGACTCAACTGTGTCATCCAAGCAATGAGCCACATTGGCTGTTTGTGGCTCACAGTGCAATCAAAGGATGTGCTCTGAACCCACACATGAGATCAATCACACATGTATTGTAAGGGACAATGTCTATTCCCACCTAGATTTCTGCTCTCCACCATTTGCATTACTGAAAGAGCCTCTTGTTCTGGAGTTGATTGTTCCCTATCCAAGTAGTACAAGGGAAAACCAACGACCCACCTTTGCAATATGAGCTACCTGCAGGGAGCGGTGGGCATATGCAGACACAGGTAGGCAATAATGAGTGCCACCTCCTTGCAAACAACACTGTGACTGTTCATGCGCTGCCAAAATGCACGTTATTTTTGTGCTTCTGCTGACACTTCCCAACCTGACAGGTCTGAGAGCTGTGAGATTTAATTTTCAGGGCTCACACACTTTCATTAGGGCTAACACTCTGCAGTATAACAATAAATAAATAAATCAAGATGTCAAAGTGCATTCCCAGCACCTTCATGTTTTCTTCTTCACAGGTCTGCTACTGTTGCTGAACCACCTGCTGGCATAGGAACCAGCAGGACAGTATTCTGATGTATGCTAAGAAAGATTTATACCTTGAATTAAAGAAATCAACACATTCCTTTTGGCAAAGTAGCAACTGTGTTAGACAGAAGAGCAAAGCCTCCACATAAGGCAGAAACCAGTGAAAGAAGAGAGAAAAATATCCCAAACCAACACTTTGGAAATAGGGCCAGATACTAAGCATTGAATGCTCAAGCCAATGGAGGATGGGAAACAAGTGGCAGTAATGAGTAAAAGAAAAGCAACAAGACCACCATGTTTAGACATAATGTTTTCATCTGGATCAGTTTGTTTCTCCTCAGTAGGAACAATCAAAAGTTTCCCCACTGGTCAGATTTGGGGATAAGTTGGCTTGAAGGCTCTAGTGGTAAACCCCTCCACACAGCAAGGGTGTCTGAAGCCAGAGCTGGTGTCTTGCATCTGTATGGTTTCCCAGAAAAAGGGACTCAGCTGTTCAGTTTTCTGTGGGCAGGTGTTCTCCTGCCCAGGGAGCATGTTTCATTTCAGAAATGAGGTTCGATTTGGGGAGGAATGTCTAAGAAGATGGTCCATTTCTAAATGGCAACAAATACTTTAAAAACATCAAAACCTCCTGGGAACCAGAATTGGAATCCCTGTTCAGACCTCTGTAGAAACCTGAATTGCCAAAATTATCATGTGCACTGTTGTCACAGCACCCCCTCTTAGGACGTTATCTGCAGGAGACATAAGTGGGCTAGAAATTCTGATTCATAGTCAATGAATTTCCTTTCCTGGAAGGTGACAATGTAGGAACAAAGAAATACTTTCGATCTGAGATTGTCCAAAGCTGCAAACATACATGTGAACCTACACAATGACCAGCTTTAAGGAACAATATATCTTCTCCCTTGGCTGAATGCCTTGTTATTTAAACGAAGAACCAAACAATTCAGTGGCCCAGATTATAGTTCCTGCAATAATCAGGTTAAGAGAAAAATCTTTTCATTTTAATATTCACAACTCTCCATCTGATGGTTGCTTCCTTACTCAAGGTCTTCATCATTTCCACACCGACCCGGTAGTCACTCCAGTGACTCCATTCCTGGTAGGATGAGCTATACAGAAGGGCACATGCGAACACGCAGAGCTGGAAATCCATGTCACAGGCAGCAAAGCAGCTCCCTCTATGGGCTCTTAAATGGTTAAACACCTTCTTTTTCATAAGAAAGCACTGCAGAGGGATCTCTACTGCTTAATACTTTAGACCACTTTACAGGGTTAAGGATGTTACTCCACTCCATTTGTGGTGTGCAAAACCCAAGGGACTGGCTTAACCCCTCCTGCTTCCATGCAAAATAAATTGAGCTATGTGAGCTTCATAACATTTTTGCTGTCTCTGCTTTCTGCTTGAGGTGACAGTGTATTGCTGGTCCTGTGGCAATGCTGATAGAAGATAGGCCTGCAGGTGTGCATCTCTGAACTTTCTTCCCTGAGAGTTGTACACAGTCTGCAGAGTGCCTCTTCACCACATCTTCCATGTAGGCAGACAACAGACTTTAGGAAGACGCTATCAAGGACGCACAAACATATGTAGTTTAATCTCTATCTCCAACACAGACATGCACAGAGCCATCCCGCAGGCAGTTAAATTCACTTGGAGACCTCACTCCCATGCAAATGAAATCAAACTCTGCAACTCACTTGGCTATCCTGCCCAGGCAACCCTGGCCCTCTCCCACTGCCTAAGGGACAGAGGTACCCTTCCTGGCTCCTGTCCAACTCCACCATTGCCACAGATGCTCCACTATGGTAAGGGAAATAGATTTCAGCACCTTCTTTTCTCACAAGCCAGGAATGGCTTTCAGATCCAACTTGTTCCCAAGTGCAAGCTGCATGCTCCCAACCTGTGTCACCAATTCAAAGAAAGATTCTTCATCTGCAACTTCGGCCAGCTCAGCGTTTCTTGTCTCCACCCTGGCATCTGGCTCTCAAATGGACACCACCCCATTCCAACCTTGCCTGGACACCTCTCCATTTGCTATTGCTTAGTGTTTGAGGAAGCAGTCTGCACATAAGGTAGGCTAGAGAAAAACCACATCTTTTGCTGCACTGAGTTAGTGGCTTATGGAGTAATCTCTCTTTAGAGCATCCAGGGATGAAAAGAAAGCACACATTTTGTGTCTCTAGCTACCTACGTCCATAATCTAAGCAGCTGACACCTTTTTAGCATGTAGAAGAGTGCAGAGAGATTGCTTTTAAACAGGGCTAGTGTTCATAAGTCTGACTGTTCTCCATGTTACACAAAGTTCAGAGCAACACAGGGGAAAAGCCAATGATGACTCAGAACAGATATGGTATTATCTCTTTAAGCCAACAGCCTGGCCAGATGCTCTTGCCGAAAACAAAACAAAACCCAAATCCTTGATTTGTCACCTTCATGTAATTTAACCAACTCAATCAGTCTTTCTTCTGTCCTAGCTGATTTAACAAATGTCAAACCTAGCATTTGCACTGAGCCTTCATCACTTTCTCCTCTTCTTGGCCTGATCAATGACAATTGATTTTAGGAACATCTAGTACTGGCCTTTCATCAAGAGATTGTTTGACATACGGATTTTTAAAATAGAAAAATTCTTTCCTGCTGTATCCCACAGCCAGGCACTATCAGACATCACAGCAATAATGCACAGCAAAGAAGCTGGGCATGGCCATGTTGCTCATATTGCCAATAAAGACAGAAGCTGCTGCATCCAGTTAATCCAAAGCTTCAGCCTGCTCCACATCCCCCAGTCCTGTACTAGTGAGCATATTCAATAATTTATTATTGAAATCAACAGAGCAAACAAGCTTCCAGGACTGCCAGACCTTGAACAGCTTATAACCTCATGGTATGTAGAAACACCCTTGTGCACCACAAAGTGTTTAAACAGCCTTAAAGAGAACTGTCACAGCTTCTTTTCAGAAGGGTAAGAGCAGAAAGCCTCATATTCAGCCAGATTTAAGGGGCAGATCTGCTGTCAAACCAAGAGACGATGCATCTCAGCTTACAGGAGCTGGCTTCTGAAATTCCATCACAAAGACAAAGTCGTGGTGTCTCCAAAGCCTACCACAGAGAGGTAGAGGAAACAAATACTCAACAGCCCCAAAAAAAGCAGCTGGTGCAAGCAAGAAAAGCGTGTCACAAAGATAGCGCTGATCAGATGCATCTTTTAATGAAAAGTACAGAAGGGACGCAGATGGCAGCTGGATCATGATGTAGTGAAAGGAGAGCCACATACAGTTCTCTCCCTGTTCAACACTTAGCAAGTGGTCCAAACAAGCCTTGGCTTCCTATAGCTTTTATCACACCCTGCTCAAAATTTATTCAGACTAAATAAAAGCAGCAGAGAAAAATGACCTAGCCATCAGCTATCCCTATCCCCTGCCAACATCTCCACCTTGCAGTGCATGCAGCTCTCAACGTTAGCATAAGTGCAAACCAGGAAACAAAACCACAAGCAGAAAAAAACCCCATTTTTTGGTCTGAATCTAAATGATAGGACCCATTAATAGTACAGTGACACTAGTTGACAGAGGCAGCATCTTCCTCAAGTGCCTATAAAGTAATAATTGTTACGTCAACGTGCAAGGCAGCAACTCTGTCTTGGAAATGCAGTGTTGCTTCAGTTGCCCTTTAAGAGCAGGAGATGGCAAGGTTCTGGGTAATGAAATCCAAGAATGCTTTTGTCAATTAATTATGAAGAAAGCTGTACCATGCAAGCCCTGTCTTACACTCTTCATCATTTTTGCTGCTCAGTATAACTTTAATTAATCTTTCCATTGGCAATTTGAAGGAAGGGTGAGCACGCTGCAAACACCCACTGTGTATTAAATCAATTTCCTGTTTTATCGTCCTCTTTCCCTCCCTATTGGCCCAGCTATGATTTGTGGCCCTTCACTTGGAGGTATTTTTTCCACGCTAATATAATCCAAAGCCCCAAGCAACAATCACATCCAGAGAAGTAACACTTTGCACAGTCAGTGGCTTCAGCCCAGCCTCTGTCAACACAGGGGATCCTCTCCTGCCCCTTTTTCTCCCCCCACCATAAGAATTCAAAGCAACCACCTTATTTCCATACCTTCAACATTTTTTGCCTAAAACAATGGCAATATTTCTTTCATAAGAAATTAAGCAATCAAGGTCTCTGTTTCCTGCCTGCCATTTGTAGCAGTTTATCTTAATTACCAAAGCACTAATACAAAGCCTATGCCACTAGCAAACACGACCTCCTGGCTGAGATACCAGGCTGGTCTTGTGTTCCAGATATCTGGAGCTAAAATCAGAAGGTAGTAATACAAAGGTCAGTTGAGCTCCCCAAGAACTCCACCTACCCTCAGTGAGAGACACCACCTTACCTTGGGCTTGTGGGGCTGAAAACAAGATCTTTAGCAGCAGCATATTCCGGTGCACAAGCCAGGTCTGGGGTAAGCAGGAAAATAAGGATAACTGAGCACAGTCCCGCTGTGCAGCAATGGAACAAGATCTTTTCAAATGACCTTCCCTTTTGGCCAACAATTTAAGGCTGGGAGTGGTTATGGATCACTTGCTCAACTTCAAGGACAAGCACAGGGATTGCTTGCCAGTAGGTTTTGTCTCAGGCAGTCAGGTCCTTGTTCAACACTGCTTGCTTTGTAGCATGGGTTAGGAGACCTTGACCCAAAACACTGCACCCTTTCTTCAGCAACTGTCTCACAAGTGAGACTTCCTGAGCCTTCTGACCACCAGCTTCAGTCTTCTGGGTGGAGACAATCCAGGTCAGACCTTTTCCTCAGGTAATTCCCATGGCATGGGACTTGCCCTCGATTTATTCCTCAAAATTAAGTTGAGGACTAATAACCTTAGAGATAGCAAAAGAAAATTTAAGACAAACTGCTCTAACCCTAAACTTCCTTTGGAACAGTTCAGTGGTTAAGGACTGTAGACATTTCACTAGCCATGTCCACCAAGCAAAGTGAACAGTTACAGCTTATTGAATTGCATCATTTGGGGAGGGATGTTCTTCCTTCCAGCAGCCTGGCATAGTAGGTGTCAAAACCTCCCTGTTCTCACCCCAAGCATTGCAGCAGGAGAATGGGTGACCCCAAACAGACAAGCAAGAAATTCACTGCCACCTGCCCACCCCCAGAAGAAATTGGGTCATGGCAAAAATGAACAGAAGCATAGCCATTAACTGAGCTGCAACCTCAAAAAAAAAAAAAAAAAAAAAAAGGAAAGAAAAAAAAGGTAGCTATCCAAGCCTGCTCGAAGTAAACCTTAAGGCAGGCTGACAATTTAAAACCACATGGTCCTTGATGAAAGGAGGGGTACTTCATGATAGATCACATCTATTCAAGGGCCAGACAAGGAAAGCAAACATAGGCTCATTTTACTCATTGTTCTTTATCCACCAACACCAGGAGATGAGTGTTGCAGCACTGTTGGAAGAGAGAAAAGAAATGGGCAGCAGGCAGCAAAGAAATGGGAGCTATTTACAGAGGATAGCTAATTTGAGCTGTTTACAGACTTCCCCTCTGAGAGCTCAGGGATGAGAGGGTGGCAGGGGGATGGTTTCAGCCATTAAAAATACAACGTGAGAATCCATTAATTTTCCATAGAAACAATGTCGTCATAGAAGCGAGACAAATCCGATCAGTCATGCAAATGTGCTGATGTTAAATTCTCAGGCCTGGGTGGAGAATTTGGGTTGCCAAAACCACAACAATGAAGAGATCAGAATGAGATTAGCAGCCAGATTGGCTGCAGCACTGAATGGCGTGGTGGGGGCATGGGATGCAACCAAAGGCACCCCAGACTATAGTGGGGTTCATGCCCTAAGCCAGCCAGAGGTGTCCCAGAAAAACAGACAAAAAAGAAATGCTATCCTTACATGAGATCTCAGGAAGCGGGCAAATGCCACTTTCTTGCTCTGTAAACCAGTAAACGCTTTCACAGACCATTGAGTTGACTACAGGGAATGAAAGGCTCAGCACCCCACAGGACAGAGACCCTCACAAGCTGCAAAATCACATCATGAATCAAATGCATCAAGGAAAAGCAAGAGGTGATAGCAGAGAAAACAGGTTAGTGTGTCTCACAGCCGAACACAGCAAAGCAGTAGGCAACAAAAGTTTAGGAGAGAAACCAAGAAGGAAGCATCTTGGTACCAGCACTGTCCCAGGCTCATGCTGAGCTGTAATGCAGTCTAAAACATGGCATTAATGTTGTGTTAAAAAGGGGCAAAATATAAAGAAGTATTTTTCCCCTTCCAACAAAAAACAGACACACAACAAAAGGAGACCAGCAGATTATCTCCTTTCCTCCCTTTTCCCTCTAAAAAGTCAAACTTTATGAACACTCCCCAGAGGGAGATACTACGCACAGAAATTTACAGCAGCACCTCAAGCAGGAGGAGTGGAAATCGCTCACCCTGGCAGTGGACTGCAGCCCTTCCTTGCGAAGAATCCAGCCACCATCCTGGACTGGCCTCACTACAAGTATTTAGGAGTTAAAAATAACCTCGCAAAATGAAGTGCTCCACCCCCTGCAGTACGCAAAACATTACTAGAGTAACGCCTGTGATCAGGATGCTTCCGGGTTAGTCTTACCACAGAAAAAAAAAAGGTTCAAAGAAACATATGAATGAATCAAAAAAAGAAAGGTCAAAATACATCTCAAGAGATGTTTCACCCAGGTTCATCCAGAGGCCAAAATACCAGTATTATAGGATCATAGAATTGTCAGAGTTGGAAAGGACCTTAAAGATCATCTAGTTCCAAACACCCTGCCATGGGCACGGACACCTCCCCCTAGATCAAGTTGCCCACAGCCACATCCAGCCTGGCCTTAAAAACTTCCAGGGATGGGGCTTCCACACCTCTCTGAGCATCCTGTTCCAGTGTCTCACCACCCTCATAATGAAGAGCTTCTTCCTAACATCTAATCTAAATCTACCCTCTAGTTTGCATCCATTCCCCCTAGACCTATCACTACCCAATATTCTAAGAAGTCCCTCAACAGCTTTCTTGTAACCCCCCTTCAGATATTGGAAGGCCACAATAAGGTCTCCTCGGAGCCTTATTATGAACAGCTGTTTGTTCACCTGTTATGTTTGAAAACACATTGTGTTTAAATTTGAAGCCTTTGATGCTACAGCAAAGGGAATCCCCTCCACACAGTGGCTGCACATCCCAGTGGGGTGGCTGCTGATGTTCACAAGCCTAGGGAAAGGCTCAGCCTGTTGCTGTCTGAGAAGGGGCACTTGCACTGTGTACTTCAGGGAAACTCGTCATACCACGAACTTGGCCAGAAAAAGGCATTTGCCAAGTAACACCCTGGTCAGAGAAGTCTCTAGTGCTATGTAATTCAAAGATGTGGCTTTCCCTGAAGTGGACAATCCTGCAGGATACAGCAGTGCCTCAGATGGGAACTGTGTTGCTAGCTCAGCACAACACAGCCCAGAGTACAGGCTGCTGCAAGTACGCTTGGTCTGGGAGACAACTGGGAGCCCTCTAAATCGCCTCATTACCTCTGGTCATTCCCTACCTCTTTTAAACTCCTACAAAAAAGCCTGAAAAAAACAGTGATTGCCTTTTTCTCATGACTTCTATAGAGTAAACAGGATCTTCTGCTTCCCTTTCTGCAGCTCATAAGCCTTGTCAGCAGCCTCTTCAAATACTATTCTGGATTTGCACCTTTAGAGATACATGGCAGAGTATCTAGCCAGCCAGCCCACCCCAGCAGACAATCTTCCACTCTGCTTTGTGGTGGTGAGCATTACAAGACTGTCAGCAGTGGTTCTTTCTGGTGTCCCGAAACCTCCTCCTTTCCAGTCGGCCCTATCAGGGGTGCTCCGCACACTTTACTTTCACTGCTTCCTCACCCTTTTCTGAACCCCACTGCCATAAACTCTCCATTTTTGTCTTTCAGTACTACTGTCACACATCAGCTAAACTCAGCCACCCAAACATCCACAGCAACTATTACTGCAGTCTCAGCAACTCCCATCTTGGTATCCCCTCACAGTTGGCATATATTCAGTACTCTCAATACTGAAGACCATTTTTTATCATCCCAGCCACACACACCACAGTGAGCATTTAGGAGTGTGTAGCAACACAATCCTCCCAATTTGTAGAGATCCACAAGGATTTAAAGTTCAGAGGCTGTCACAGCTCCAGTTACAAAGACATCAGTTTCAGGTGCAGTTTCTTCCCATAAAAAATTGCTCTCAAGATTCACACCCAAAAGCCACAGCAGTCACAACGTTCTGCTTTCTAAGATTGGTCAGAAAGGCATTGAAATGTATTGAGCTCTGGTCAGACCCCAGAGCTTTAAACTAGTGTCAATACAGTAGCATACAAGTGAAAGACACTACCAAGACAGTCATGGACCTACAGTCTTCTGTTGACACAACTGGTCCTACACGCAGCAGTGAGCAATAAGGAAAAGCAGTGAAGGGTTAAGTGTATTATATCTATTCATCATATTTATGCAGTCGGTGCCCATGAGAAGCTGGTCTTTTTTGTCACGTGTCCTGTAACATTCTGGTTCTCCATTTCACTTCAAGCACTTAACCACATCTGGGTGAGGGCGTGCTCCCCACTTCCCAAGCATGCCAGCTGCACCCTTCACTCGCTCAAACATCAACGACAAAAGCCTGCTCAAGAATATGCATCTGTTTCACGTATGGCTCATACAGCTAATTTAAACAGTTTCCATATGTTCCCAAAAACTGTGACCAAATGCCACTTGCAAATAAATGGGGAGATTGTCTGGCTTCCACAGAGAAAAGTCTCATCATACAGCTCAGAGGAACAGCTCATTTGTTCCTGGGTCTGTCTGGGCTTCTCCAGCTTCTTCCACAGTCAGATGCTGCTGATAGGTCCAAACACTGCTTCCTTTTGGAATTGTGCCACATCAACACACAGACCACAGTGAGCAAACTTTGAAAAAGACCCATAATGAGCACCTCAAGGTATGAAGATGATCTATCAGGTTAGGCAGTGCAAACAACCTGATTCCAGAGAAGTTACTTATTCTTAGTACAGGCATTCTTTTTGCTCAGCCCTCATTCAGACATTACCACTGGGCATCAGACTGTAGCTGTTACAACTCTTCAAAGTATAAATGAAGTTCTATATGCATACCTGCTTTATAACCTTTCATGGGTTGTAAAGTTTGTTTCCACACATCAGGCTCCACATAAGCTATAATTTCATACTTCTACATTTTGCTGTGCCATCTGAAATTAGCGTCTCAGTTTTAATGTACCCGTTGTGGCTTCCTGCTCAGTTCCAGCCTAGTAACAGGTCAGTTGCTGTATTACAGCTAGACTGCATCCAAATTAATGGTCTAGGTAGATTGGAGGACTGAACAGATAGCCAGGTAAGGCCTTCACTGCTCTCCAAAATGTAGATCTGGTCAGTGAAGAAGATTATAAATATCTCTACTTGGAAATGAAGGGGAGGCTATTAGAAGGATTTAAAAATTCAAAAGGCAAAGTGCATGGATGTCACTATTTTGCTTGTCAATGATGGCATGCCATACTTGCACCCTAAGAAAGCACAGTGCAGAATCTGTACCTACTGGAACAGGCCTTGCATAGTAAAACCTTCCTCATATCTTTAGACAAGGCTTATTGAAGCAGGCGTCAAAAAGATGTCCCAAAGAACCATCCAAAGATATGTTTCAAGCCTGTCCCAAAGAAGTGAAGCAATTATTTTCAGTCAAAGAATTCAAGGTAGAGCTGGATGTCTCAGCTGCCAATGCAAGTGCTTCTCCATTAGAGAAACCATCTGCTGCTGGCCAGCACCAAGGTGCTGGAGTCACCTTCTCTCTCTTGAGGCTGAACGGTTTCAAGTCCTTGCCTCTTCACAAGGCAATCATGCTACAGAAAGGGCAGTTGGACAAAGCAAAAAATGAGAGCATTCAGCTCCATGTTCACTTACACACTGGGCTCTTTCCCATTGCTCAAGGCAAAGGCATTCACATCCACCAAAGACATCCTACTCCTACATCCAGCGGCCTCTCCTCTCTCTTCGGAGAAGCTGTTGGGGACCAGAGACACAGTTGACAGAAAGTCCTCCTCAAATCTGACAAAGTGAAGAACATGAAAAATTACTCATGCAATTGATTCACATGGTTTCCATCATTTATAAATCCCTACACGTTAAAGGGGAGGCGTCGGATTTGCACTTAACAGATCCAGACAGCTGCAGATTTCCAAAGGCACTAAGTGCCTCCAGGCAGAAGCCACTCCTCGTATAATCTCATTAAACAGCTGGAATGAATGAAAATGCCATGCAGTTCAGCATGCTAACAGCAGCCACCTTTGCTTTCTCCACTGCTAGTGAAGGGTCCTCTCCAGTTCACACTCTTCCTGTGGGTCCAAATTACAGGAGTTATTTCATGTCCAGCACTCTGCAGGAAGCCTGAAGCACATGCACGCATGAGGCTACAGTAATGGAAGGCTGCCCTCAGAGTGACAGGAACATACCCAGGCTCTTTATCACAGACTGTCTCCTCACAGTAAGATGCAGCTTTTGGGGATATCACTGCAGAACACACAAGTCTTCTCATGAACAGAAACCTGTACACTGGAGTCTGGGTCTAGAAGGAAAATCAACGCACTGCCATCTCCAAAGGCAAGATGGTGCAATTCATAAGAAATATAACTGCTGGCAGAACCAGCTCCAGACTGGAATCAAAGACTCTGAAGTCAGGAGGGTCTCAGGTAGAAGCTGTTTGCCATTAACAGGCTCTTCATGTCATTCAGCACTGTATCACTTCATAGCAGATGTGAAGAGTCAGTAGTGGTAAGTAATTTGAAGGAGGTATTGTTAATCCTCCACCTCTTAGGGCAGGCCATAAAGAGAGGCCAGCCAAACTGAGCTCTGTCCTCCTATGCAGCAAGACTGAATCAAAGCATCCAGCAGAAGAAGGCATTCAACAAGGCTTATGCTTCATGCATATGCTAATATGGTCTACCTTACCTCCATAAACTGCTAACTCATTCTTAGTGCTTTCCAGTCACATTTAATCACTAATACATAAAAATCTCCTACAGCTTCATGGAAACCAGAGTGTCTCTCAGTGAAGATTAACTACAGCTATGGCCGTCCAGACAAGTGAGCATGATGAAACAAGTACATGCACAACAGAAATACCATCTCTCTGAGCATGCACCTTGCAGAATTGTTGGTTTACACTCCAGGAGGCAGTTAGTTTTATCTCCTTTCTCCCCTTCCTCCTTCCCAGTCACTTGTTCCTATGGCATCTCCTGTGCTACTACAACCATTCACAGGGAAGCAACATAGTAAAAATCAATTTGGTTTTACCAGCTTAGTGAAAAACAGTTTGTTCTCAACCAGTCCAGTCCCTCTTTGCACTCAGTTCCCACAGCTCACCAATACTGGGAGAAGGAATACAGGAGGGAAGACTGTCTTCTGCAGCAGCAGCCCAGACTTGAGCCAGAATCAAAGTGGCCACTTCAGCATCAGTGGACAGGGCTGGCTCCTCAGCCCTCCTTAGGCTATGATGGTCTTCTACCTAGTATGCCCAGCCCTCTCTTTCCAGCTTTGTCCTGAAAACAAAGCATCACCCAGAATTATTCATCTCAGGCCTTCACAAACATTCACAAGGTTACATTAAATATACAGCCATATAATTATAAAAATATACACCATAACCACTTCTGCTACCCCAGCTGCACCCTATGTGTTAGCCTAGTCCTCTCTATGTCAAGAGCTACACTCTCTCCTTTGAGGCAGCAAATACTTGGCACTTTTGCAAGGGATCTGTATGGTCCCATGTTAAATACCCAGAAAAGCACAAAGGTAGCAAGGAGCATTGGAAAGACTTCTGCCACAGCTCCCTGATGACCACGTAGGAACACTGATGGAAGAGCATCAGCACACACTTTACCATGCTGCCACTCAGCTGTCTAAAAGACAGAGGCTTTTTTTACCCTTGCTCAGCGTGCACCTCCCTGGCTCTGCAAGCAAAGAGAAAGGATCCCTGTCATCATCAGTCTCCTTCACCCCACAGCTGGATCTATTCCAGAAGCAGCGTCATGCAGTTGTATAACTAGTGACTATTGCGATGTGTAAGCAGGGTTGGATTGAATGTGCAAAAGCAAACTTCAATTTTGACATTTCCCATCATTAATAAAATAGCTTTATATGGGGAATGAAGACAACTTCCTATGCTGACAAGTTGTTTGTGCCCTCTGGATAGCAAACAGTCTTGTGTCAGGAGCGTGCCTGTCTTTGAAATGGGAGGTTGCAGTTTAACAAAAGCAGGGAGCAAAAGGGAGAGAGGACAGAGAGGTATTTGAGGCATTTGCCAGGATTTAACAGTGCCACTAAGGCCTCCCTGTGTTAGCCTTGGTCTGAGGCAATGAAACCCCTTTTTTGGCTCAGGTTCTGAAAACACTTCCCAGGCCTAGGCAAACCAGTATCAGGAAACTCCAGCCCAAAGAACTGCAAACTAGAAGCTAGTTCCAGTTTCCCACAGCCTTAAGCCAGGCCTTGCCACAAGCACACCTGGGCATTGGCACGATGCAGGGTCACCAGTCCCACTGTTAAAAAGGTACCATCCATGGAAAGTAGGTCATTTATTGCAGAAGGATAGGTGCTGGGACAGAAAGAAGACTCAGTTCTTAGGCATTTGCTTTGGTGGCTGCTGGTTTTCAACATCCCCTGCTGCTCCATAAGATGCCACAGACAGATTAGCTCAGCAGAAGAGCCAGAGGGAGCTGTAGCAAACCACTTTCCCTCCCACCTTTAGCAGAAAGGATGAGCAGGGAGATCTGCTGCTGGCTTGCCCTCTCAGGGAGCAGGACTCCCATGCCAGTTCTGGATCAGTGGAAAGCAAAATGCAAGCAATTTACAGAAGGGCTGCCCCATCAAAAAGTTTTCAGTTATTGAGCTGTTGTAACAACCCAGCAGCCAGCAGAAGCAGATCTGCTCCCCCTCCTGTCAGTTATCCCTCTGCAGCCGTCAACAGCACAACTTTTAACCCATCAAATGTCAGTGCTTCCCTGCATAGTACACATCCATACTTCAATATTAACCTTGCGCAAGGTTAAAACCACCATAAAGCAGCATTGCCTAGCATAGAGGTCTTCAAGCTTTACTCTTCTGACTCCCCTCTAAATTTTGCAAAGATCTGTAGTACAGTAGGGAGCAAAACTTCATCCACAATTTATGCATCTGCAAGAGAGCTCCCTCACCATCAGACACTGAAGAGCTGAGAGCAGGCAAATCCACCGGTAAAAAGGGGTATTAAAAGGGTCTAGAAGTCTGAGGAAGTTTAGAAATTGAATATTTAAGATAGTGCAGCAAACATAATTCAGTTCCCAACATACCATTCCTCAAACAACATAATCAACATACGGCAGTTTCTTCTCCACACTCAACTATACAAGTAGCCTCATGTCCATCTTTCATCATTTATCTGGACATTTTCATCAGACACATTCAAATACTTCACATTCAACAGTCAGGCACTATACACATCACTCCTGAGACACATGCTGACAGAGGGGTGATGTAAACATGTCAAACCAAATTTTTATTTTACCAGCAGGAATTTGAGAGCACCAAGATCCTTACATTTTTTGTGTCTCTAGCAGGAACTGCTGCAATAAAAAGACACTGTCAGCACCACAAAAAAAAAGCTTGCATCGAGCACAGAGATTTATAGTTTGTTGATATTTAATGTTGGTTAAGCAGGGTAAGTATAGTTTATGGTGTCCTTTCAGCCACAAAACTTTACCGAAAACCTCTAACAACGTAACAGGAGTTTCAAACTGCCAGTACTAGAAGATGTCCAGATACTATAGTGGCAAGTATATCCCCTTCTTACACTGTCCTTCAGTTATGTCCCACCACAAATTGTTAGACACTTACTTGGAGAGGCATGTTCAAAATTATCCCTCAAACCTGAGTGGTCCAACACTCACCTGCAAAATGTGCTGCAGAGAAGCACTAAGCAATTTCCATGAGGTATGGAACATGACTGCTGCTGCCCTCAACATTTTCCCTCCTCTTCCCCACCCAATGTGGTCTTGGAGTTCTTAAAGGATTTTCTCACAATAGCAAAGGATGAGTATTTTCTGCTATTAAAAACAGCTATATTCCTCTGAATTTCCCCAAGACAGAGACAACACAGGGGAAGCTTTGGTCTAAAAGGAGACAAGAACGGAACCTGGTAGGCAGCACTAAAACTCTACAGCACCTGATGCACTGATAAGAAATGAGGAAAGAGATGCTGCAGTTAAGCTCTGGCACTGCTCATCCCAGGAGGGTATGGATGCTAAAAATTTGTGGAGGTTCAAAGAGAAAGCAGGTGGATGGCA
Source organism: Galbula dea (assembly GCA_013399015.1). NCBI lineage: Eukaryota > Metazoa > Chordata > Aves > Piciformes > Galbulidae > Galbula > Galbula dea. The sequence goes on from VWZX01009755.1 coordinate 394,332, forward strand.
AAGATATCCAAGATCAGCCCTCTCTGACTCAGGGATTATGGAGTCTACTACAATCAAGGAGACTTTTTGGAAGTATCACTCTGTTTTACCCTGCTTTTCTCATCTCCCTTAGCATTTGTTGCTGGCCCAATGGAAACAGGCTACCAAGTTTGTTTTGAGGCAGACTAGCCATTCTCAACAGTACATTTCTATGGGATCATTTTAGCTTTAGCAAAGCTCCAAATAAAAGAAAAGAAAAGGCCCGTAAGCACTTTCCAAGTGCTTATCCACACCACTACGCTCCCAACCAACTTTAAAATTCTGGTCTCAATGACCTTTGGTGAAAAAGAAAATTTTTATGGAGGACCTTCAATAAACTGGCAAGATATAATCAACTCTCTGGGATGTTCCTAGAGAAAAGTCATAGTAAAACCTGCAGTATGTTGGGCATTGAATGACATGGCTAAGTATGTAAGCAAGGAAGGAATAATGTGGTTACCAGATGGGAAACTACTCAACATGCAGAGCCACTGAGCGGTCTTCATGGCTGGAAAGCTCCTCCAATTCCCCCTACTTGTAGTTTTATTCTGACCTAGCCCAGAGAGGAAGAATAACAAGCTGGATTGTTCCTGTCAAACCCCAAAGCATCACAAATAGTTTCAGAGATGGGGAGGGTATTCAGCAGAACCTACCCAACTTCCAGGCAGAGAGAGGGCGAGAAAGAAAACACAAGGCTGAAATAACCCCCAGACACATTCAGCTCGTTCAAAGCTTCCAGCAGGGGGATTTAGCAGAGCTTAAAGCAGTTCTCTGTGACTCTTTGTCACAGGAGTGTAGGTACAAACAAACAGGAGCTGGGACAAAGGGAGTCAACACACATTTTATTAGTAAAAAGTTAATCGGCTTAAAGTGTGCAACTAAATAAGCAAAGCTTACATTAAAGTGACCCGCCAAGAAAAGATGCCATGGAAATAAAGTTATAGGAAATACAATATAGTCTCTATGTTCTTTTGTAATCCAGCATGATAAATATTCATGATTCTGGGTTAATGGGGTATCCAGCTCTCAGCCACCACAATAGTTTTTTGTTTATTCTCAAGACCATGAACTTTGGAACCATGAACCTGAATTTCAGGACTCCGCACTCATGCATGTTAGCAAAATTCGGGGCAAGGCAGGGGGATGGAGACAATGTCAGGACCTTGGCTTGTGACAGTGTAACACAGGTTGCTAGCAGGTTTTTTTTATAATGTGTAACAAGAGTCCTGGGATGCACATAACTTCTAGGGTATCCATCACTTTTACTGCCTCACCACCACCAGAAGGAGAGAAGAGGTACCACCTGCAACACAACCCCCCACCCCTTACTTCCAGTCCTTCCTTCTAGAGAGTTTCTCTCTCTAGACAAAAACAGCATCGTGAAGCCAGCCCTTGAGGAAATAGCAGCTGCTGCATGACACAGCAGCATCATGGAGCAGAAGAGAGTTCCACTCCTTATATGGGAAGGAAGACCTGAATGTCCCAAAACACAATCCCTTGAGCCATCATATTAACTGAAAGGGCACTTTGGCATTCTGAAAAGAGTCATACAGGGAGAGGTCACCAAGCTTCAGCCCTGCATTCACATTGGATAGCAAAAGTTCATCCGAAGCATATTTTAGAGAGTCCCAAGCCTCCCCAGCCAGTCCCTCTACCGTTGCTCCTTCAAAAGTGTTGCCTTCTGCTGACAGCAACAGTGCCATCTTTCCCAGTTTTGCTACAAGACCTTCCAACATCTCTATTCCAACTTGTATTAACATCTACAGATTACTGTTCCCCTTTCAAGGTATGTTAGGAGTCTTTGGGGTTGGTGAAGGATATGAGGAAACTTTTAAATAGCCACAGAAGCTGAAAGTTCAAACCAAGAAAACAAAATGCTGAACTGAATGCATTTTAAGACTCTTGAGTTTCTTGGTTTCTTTCCCAACATCCACCCACAACTAGAAGCAAAGACTATGATTTGCTGTGGTCTTCCACTCACCAAAGTATTCACCCCTTTTCCCTAAAAAAGTGCCCCCCTTCTCCCACATAATTTAGTGAAGCATGAAAGCAAGCCTACAAACAGCCTGGCATCAAGCAGCAAGGCCCTGTTCTGCTGAGAGCTAGGAGCACAGCTTTCCACTCCACAACACAGTGGATCAGTCTGCTTGGTCTGCAAAAACAGAGCTTGTATCCCTTTACTGCTTCCTGAGGTTTTAATTACCTATTTTAGGGAAAGTGCTGTCTAAGATTTGTAAATTAATAGGGTCTTCCTTTAGGACAACCTAGATGACAAACCTTTGCCACAGCAAGCTTTATTTCTCCTTTTGGCAGAGCTCCCCATTCTGATCAGCTAAACCTGAGAAGCAATAGGATAGGCATTGCAAAGGTCAGCTGTTTCTTCAGAATATGGCTTCCTGTAGCAATACAAAAGTCTAAAAGAAACAACAAAACTCCCTTAGACTTTAAGTCTCTAATACTTTAATAATAGTACTTCTACATAGGACTACCATAAAATATTCATACATGAAGAAAAGGGATTTAGCAAGAACCATCAAGGTTGAGAAATAAATGAAAAAGTTTAGAGTGTACTTCTGGAAGGAAAACTATTTCTCCAGCTAGTGAAATATCTGCCTTGAATCACAGAAAGGCTCTGTCTAAAAATCAAATACACTAGCAAATAGCAACAGCCTTCTCAAAACTGACATATCCTGCTCAGAGTGCATGTATGTAGCATTTACCTTTGTAATATTTATCTTCGCAATAGCTGCATGAGCATAATGGTGACTGTCCAGAGGGAGGAATACACAAATCTGCACAGGAGGAGGGGAACTTCTTTGGAAGAAAATGCTTTCTCCATGCCTGTGTGGAATTTTGCATAGAATGCCTTGTTTCTCCTGAATCAGGGGATGTACCCATGCCCTCTCACCTATCTCCAAGGACATGCCTCTTCCCTTCACACTTGTCACAACCTACCTTCATACCAACGAGCCAGTGTGACAGCCCAAATCTGGCAGCTTCTTCCATTTCACACCAAGCAGAGGTGTAGCTATGAAATACACAGGAACGGCAAAAGCACCAGGACCCAGTTGCCAACACTGCCCAGGAGGATGGAAAGAGCAGGCAGGCACACTTGATGGTTTGAGGGTCTCCATTTCACGCATGCTTGCAAACCCCGTGGCAAACACATCACACCTCTGCCTGGAGATGAGGGAATGTACAATAGGCAAAGAGGGCAAAAGGACAGAAAATGCTCTTCTCAACATTAAGAAAAAAGAAGGCAGACAGAAGGTTTTACTCCTCATGTCAACAACCCATTACTAACCAGCAGTTTACCTGGACAACAAAGCTTTCCAAGAACAGGCAAAGACTTGGGTGCTTGAGCAATGACCTTAGGAGATCCCAGCTCTCTGCCCAGGAAACAGAAAACAAACTAAAAAAACCCAAACAAAACAAACCAAAAAATAACAACCAAAAAAAAAAAAAAAACACCCACCCAAAACCAAAACAAATCAGCATATCACGTATCACTTTCCTACTGAAGCATGACAAAGAAGAGAATATATGGCAGAAGAGGCCAGGGGAAAAAACAGAAATCAATAGGATCTAACAGAGCGTGACAGAAAATCACTTCCCCCATAAAAAGAGGTTACTTGCCAGGTTAATGAATCTTTTCTGTTCTGTACGTAGACACCCAGGAAATGGAAGGGGTCACAGGAGCCATGTGGGTGGGAATGAAATCCCTAGAACATGCTTTCAAGAACAATCAAAGGTTAGAGATTAAATCCAGGCAGCGGTCAAATGCACAACGCAGCAGCAGCTCGACGCACGGGCCAGCTGCAGCTCACAGAGTCACTGAGCAAAATACACTTCCAACATCAACAGCACAGCAAATAATAGGTTTCGAGGGCAAACAGAGCCCAACAGGCCACTATCTTCCTTCCCAGGTTAGCATGGACAGAACAAAATGGTCTATGGGTCTCTAATCTGAGTAAATGTGACAGAATCACACAAACCAGGCTGCATCAAAAGTCACACTATGCAAATAACTCGGAAAGATCTTGGTCCAGCAACCAAAACTTCTCGTAACTCACTTTTAGGTAAAGAGCTGTGCCTTACTTTCATTGGGAATACACAACCAGCAGACAAACCAACAGAAGCGTCTGGACGATGGCAGGGTACAAGATCTGCTGGCCACAGAAGCCTGAACTAGACCTCCAGAGTAACAAACACATCCAAAGCCAGATACATATAACTTTGAACTGCAGTTTCTTCTGATTAGAGCCCTACTGACAGGCTCCATAAAAGAAGTGCAGACCCTTGTGTTTTATCATTCCCCTGCCCACATATTGTTTGAGTTACTGACAATATGCCACCTAAGGAATAGCTCTACTTAAGCCCAAAAGACTCAGTAAGGGAATTGCAAGTGCATGATTTCCATCCTTTTCAAGGCCACCTAACTTGTAGGTCACTACATCAGGTTCCTCCACTGCCTGTCAGAATAATTTACCAACTGCTGGTTTTCAGACCGAGGCCTTTTGACTCCAGTACAGCTCAAACACCTCCACCATGCAGCTGTCCCACAGAATCACAGAAACATTACGGTTGGAAAGGACCCTCAAGATCATCTAGTCCAATCGATAGCCCTACACTACTCTTATCCCTAAATCATCCCCTGAAGAACCACATCTATTCTCTTCTTAAAAACCTCCAGGGATGGTGATTCCACCACCTCCCTCGGCAGCCTATTCCAACATCTCACCACTCTTTCAGTAAAGAAATTCTTCCTAATATCCAGTCTAAACCTGCCCTGGCACAACTTAAGCCCATTCCCTCTAGTCCTGTCACTAGTCACAAGGGAGAAGAGACCAACACCCACCTCCCTAGAATGACCTTTCAAGTAGCTGAAGAGAGCGATAAGGTCTCCCCTCAGCCTCCTCTTATCCAGGCTAAACAACCCCAGCTCCCTAAGCCTCTCCTCATAAGGCCTGTTCTCCAGACCCCTGATTAGCTTAGTTGCCCTTCTCTGCACCCTCTCTAGTACCTCAATGTCCCAGTTTCTCCTGCAGCAGCTGCCTTGTTTTCTACCCTCTACCCAACTTCTGCAACACAAACTTGGATAAAGCAGACAAAAGTTATCGTTACCCGTATTTGATGCAGTCTCAGGGTAGACTTGTTGCACAGGATAGCTGTTTGAGACAGAGCTTCATATCACATCATTTGAGTCTATCTTCATGCCCAGGGAGCTACATCACAACCTTCAAAGGAGACTGAATGCTGGCATTTCTGCAAGAGGGAGCTTTCACTTTGCAAGTCCAGTGCATTTAAGTATTTGTATACCTAGGGAGTTTTAAAGCAAAGCTGACACCTTACTGAGCCCATACCTTCATCACACAGCATCCTGCTGTGATGGTTTGGACCTGGCTCCCTGCCAAATGCCCAAACTCACAGTGAAATCCTTCCCCCTCCCTTCCTCTCTCAGAGTTTAAATAAAAAACTAGAAGAGAAACTAAAGAGCCTGAAACAACCTGAACTACATCAAAAGTATTTATATTTATATATATATAGCAGTTATATACAATTAAAATACTATGCACACAGTAGAGGGAACCCCCTAAGGGAAAGGGAAAAGGGAAGGAAAAAGGGAAAAGGGAAGGAAAAAGGGAAAAGGGAAGGAAAAAGGGAAAAGGGAAGGAAAAGGGGAAAAAAGGGGAAAAGGGGAAAAAAGGGAAAAGGGGAAAAAAGGGAAAAGGGAAACTAAAACAGGTATGTACACTCGAAACCCAGGATAGAACTAATAAAAACAGAATCTTACTACTCTCCTTAAGATAGCAGAGTCGCGCTGACCAATGCCAGCAACAGCTGCCTCTCAAGGTCTACAAGGCTTGACTCCTCTGCACGGGTGAGACTGATAGCAGAGAACCTGCGTCCTCGGATCCACCGGAAGGCAAAAGAGAACGAGGGCCTCTCCCCCTCTGTATTTATACCCCCAGTTACGTAAAATCCTGTGGAATACTGGGTAAATATGATCACTTCCCTGGTTACAAACTGGTTACCAGGAAAAGCCTGGGTCAAACCATTACACCTGCCAACACACACATCAGTGCAGACAGTCCTCTACTTCCACAACAGACATCTGCCCCCAGAGCAAGGACAGGCTCTTCTGTCAGGTGCAGCTACTGCTAGAGGGAGGCAGTGCACAGCTTGTAAACAAATCTCTCTTCTCCAAACTCTGCTCCCCCAAATGAACAACCAACAGCAGTTTGCACCTGAAGTTCAGCATGAAAAATACCAACCAAACCAGCTAATTTTGCCAAAGCTTTGAGCAAATGAAAACACTACTGATCAGGCAATTTTGTCTGTAGTCAATGCTATCTAAGCTCAAAGTCACACTGATGAGGAGTGGGAGACTGGCAACACCCACAGCTACAATATGAGAAGTACAGAAAGGTAATCCTCAGCACCATCCAGGATTGTACCAAACAGCTTTTAACAAGGAGGCAAAGGGACTCAACTGTATGCCAATATTAATTCTCAATAGGAGATAAACGCTCAGCAGACTTGAACTTCTGTCTTCCAACACTGTGGTACAGTTTGCCCTGCAAACAACTTTGGGGTTTGTGGATGGTGAGGTTAAACAGATGCTTTTTGCTTGAGTGCCAATACTTGCATGAAAAATTGCTTGAGAGGATATGAATTTTGGTTTGGGTCTAAAGCTGAGCTGATTCATGGACTAGCAGCAGTTGTGGGTCTCTGACAATTTGTATCAGTCAAACCAGAGGGTGATTTACCACTGGCTGGGGTTTCATGTGGGCTTCCTTCTCAACACGCAGTTAAACATTTCTCTCCATTCCAAGCTGGCCTGACAAAAACTGGCCAAGAAAGAGCAAACAATCATCATAAGTTCTTTAATCAAGGGCTTCCTTGCACTTTTAAGCAGTTTCTATTGACAGAGAACCTTACTGCTCAAGGAGTGCTACAGTGGATCTGAACATCAAAGCACAGTGCCCTTCAAGATCAGCATGTCTGGGACCTCACCTACAACAAAGGAATAAAAAAACCCCAAAACCAAACAAACCAACAAACAAAAAAACCCACCCAATCCACAAATAACAAAAAAACTCCAAGATGATGATCTAGGAGCTGAATCAAAACAATAGTCAGTTTCTGCTCCAGTCCTCCTGAGCAGTGAAAGCATATTTCAGCACTAAAGCAGTTTTGTTGCAGGTTCATATCTGCAATATTCATGGTCCAGTACAACCAGATTGTTCAGTGTCAGAGCTGCCTCCTTCCTGCCAAAGTTGCCCATCTCCAAAAAGAGCATACAGACTGCCCTGTTGAGTGTTCTCTCCAGTTCCAGCATGATATCCTTGGCACAGACAGCTCTGGACCCCAATTCACAAAAGCTGGCCATGCTGATTCCTTCTGGTTTCTCAAAGGAAAGAGGAAATAGGCACAGTAGCCCATCTATTACAGCAAATAGCCTGTTGCACAGAACAGGTTTATCAAGCAAAGCACAACAGGTCAATGCATACCATAGCACAGGGCGGCTGCTGTGTGAGCAAGAATGGAGAACCTACTGACCACTGGGACAACAGCACAAAAGTCTCTGCAGTAAAGGTAATTTGGGGAGGGGGGAGGGAGGAATTGATGTTTTATAGAAAGAAGGCTAGAAAATCCAGTGTATCAGACACATGGCACCTGCAGTTTCCCAAGTACAAACATGTGAGCTTGAACATGCTGCAGTGGGTATTTGTAGTGACATAGCTCTTACCCAGACTACAGTAGCAGCTTCTTACCTGGGAGACACCCCCATGCACACTTTTAGCAGCAAGAAAGAGGTGGCTTACCAGTAAAATACAGCTACTTCTTGCATTAGCCATCCAGCAAGGCACAGGCACACTATGCAGGAGGTTTGGATGGGAAGAGAACAAAAACTCCAAGCACAACTGCAAAGGTAGAATATAATCACACAAGTGTAAAGTGCCTTAAATCAAAGTCCTTGGCTTTGGGGACTTTTGAAGCTTGGAAGACTTGCAGCACAGTTTCTAAATGCCTTTGTCTGGGGCTCTGTGACTTGCTAATCTTATGCCCCATAACACCTGAGGAATGAGCAGTATTCATTGATCAAACCTGTGCAGGCTGTAGTCAAGGGCATACACCTGTGAACTGCACCCCTTTGCAGAAAAGTATCCATGACAACTCAAAGAAACTCTTCTCCACCCTACCAGCCTTCTTTAAGGAGACACACACACAAAAAAAAGACCCCCACCCTAGATTTGCCCATCTCTTGCTCTGTCCATTGCTAAATCTCAAGGTGCAGATATAGCACTGACTGCTACATCTCCTACAGGACAAGGAGATCCAACACACTTCAAGAAATGTCAAAGATCAAGCACATTTTTGTCAGATCCCAAGTAGACAGCTAAACACTGGAACGACTTCAGGCCCAATCTCGAGTGCTTCTTTTCCCAGTGATCATAAGGTTTTGTTCTCAAATTCCTCAAGCCAATCCTTCTCTACTTGGGAATCCCAGCTTCAAGAAAATGGTTGGTGGTTATTTTTCCTTTAATCCGCAGCCATTAGTTTATGCTTGGCTAGGATTGTAATAAAAGCCACCTTAAAACTTTCCTTTAAGGAGGAAGCTTCTGCTGCAGCTCTACCTCACTGCAAAACAGCCTTCCCAATGGCAAAAGGCTGTGTCACTGGGTGCATATAAAGACAGTATCTCCAGTAGTCCTTGCGCATCTGTTTTCCATCCTGTCACTGCTGTCACCTCCCCAAAGCAGGTAAATTAAAGACTAGATAGTCTGTTCTCTCATTCTTTCCCAGACCACCCAAAAAGGCTCAGTCAACTTCCTCATTGAGCATTTAACCCTTCCTGTAACCTACTTGGGAAAAAACATAAGGGGAATGATTATTGGTGAGAGCTTTCTCCTTCCTCTATAAATGTTTGCATCAGCACTGAAGAATCCCCAGGCTGTGTTATGTCCCAGACTCTTCCCTCAAAGCACACACAGAATCGTTAAGATTGGAAAAGACCTCTAAGATCATTGAGTCCATAATGTAAAAAAATCGAGTCCACATGTAAGTATTGGTGGCAAAAAAAGGAAGAAGGAAACTTTCTTTTCTGGAAACCCACATGGCTTCTCATGTCAGGAGACCAGGATTCAGCTCTCAGCACTGCCACCACCATACTGACTTCTTCTGGGTAAGCCTTTGACTCCCACCCTCATCTTCTATAACTCAGAGTCCCATGCCGGAGGCACTGGTACCTTCACCACAGCTGCACTGCTGCTTACTTGGGCTTTCCACACCAGCTCAGAGGTTTCAAAGCTTCATAGAAAAAACGTAAGATGCAGATGAGATTCCTCCACAGGAAAAGGGCAGGTTGGCATGTGCTCTGTCAGTGCTTCTGCCATTGCCAAACCAAATAGGACAACTTGTGAGATTGCAGGAAAGCCCTCATAAAGAGCTTAGTGAGCTGGATCCACAGTGCAGCCTGCAAACAGCTTTCAAGTTGTTGTGCTTAACATGACAAATCTGTGCTTCCAACAGAGAAAACAATATCTGCAGTCCCACTCAAAACCTAAGCAATATTCAAGCGACCTGGACTTTCCAGATCCTCTCTCCCCCTTCTCATTTGATTATCCCCTCGAGGCTTTCAGTTCGTAACAGCAAATTCCTCAGCTGCCCACAGAAATGTCTGCACAGGACTTCAGATCTTTGCACCACAATCCAGATGAAAAGAACAACAGAGAAGCACAACTTACACCTCTCTATGAGAGCTTGTCTCAGGACAGCACCCAGGGTGTGGGATCTCTTTCACTGGGCATTTAGAAACCGGTGGATGAAATCAGCAGGTGGAGCAGGAACAGGAATGCATAGTGGCACTCTGTGACTGGGCAAGCAGCTCAAAGGAGTAGTGGTTTGGCAGGCAAAGCTGCACCATCGTTGCCTGATTGCTTCTCTACAACTTTTCCAGTCATAAAGAAAGGGGACGGATGGGACTGCTGCTCTGTTGCCTAACAGTGCCCCCTCATAACTTTTGCCTTAGGTCTTCCCCTTGTGAGGTCACATCCCAATCACTCCACAAAATCCATAGGCACTAACTCACTTTTCAGGTGTTATCTCCCTACCAGAGCTACTTTCTTGTTTTGCAGCCTCCCCATGCCAGGCTCTGCCTGCTCAGGAGCACTGGAAGCAACAGCCCTGGGCAAAAACCATTGCTCTGACCACGGTCTCATGGAAGAAGCTGAACTTGCTTGCAAGGCTCATTTGTACTTGAAGGCAATTTCTCCTCAGTCTGGCTCTCCTCAGCAACGCAAAGCCTCCTGAATGGTGCTTGAGACATGCAAAGGCAGCAGAAGCCCTAGACGCTTTTGGCCTCTGCCTCAGGAGCACATGGTAAGGCAGGCAGAGCTACCTGTCTCCTAGTGCAAACACCTGCACAGAGAAACACTGTGTCACCTGTTTGGACTGTGAGTCAAGACTTGCAGGGTGACCCACGTCTGGACTCAGTCAGCCTATAGACAGGACGTGTCACACAAGAATAAAGAGCCTAGCCACAGCAGAGAGAAACAGGGGACTCCAACACAGGACACCCTCAATGGGCCCCACCCTGGAAAATGAGCTACCAAGGGAAATACCAGGCCTTGGGCAGTAGCACTGCACTTCCAGCTTACAAAGGGTAGGCAGCACCACACTAGAAGCCAAAGTACTTAGGAAATAAGATGCTGAGGCCAAACCACTTCTTTTTCTCCTCACATGCTGATGTGGCAAGTGGAAAAGAGCCTCATCACAGGTTTGCAGCTGGAGGGAAGGGGTCATTAAGCCTGTAAACATACAGGGGACACGTTATTCAGTGCCCAGCTGTCCTTTCTATTTATGTCTCCCACCTCCCCTTGCTGACTTAGGTTGTACTGTACCATCTCAAGAGGTCACTTTGAACCTCAGAGATTCTGCTTTTCACCTCAAATCAAAGGTCATATCAGCTTGCATCAAAATAACTATCAGAACAAATTACAGCTTATTTAATTCCTTTGGTTCCAGTTTGCCTGAGGAGCCCCAGAAGGATGCACTTGTTTTATTTCCCAGGCATCCACAGTTCCTCATGCTGCCTGCCGGGCAGCCTCACTCAGACCTGCATCTTGGCCTGGGTATCCTTAGGCAGACCCTTTGAGCAGCAGGTCTATTTGAAGCCCTTGTCAGGCTTATGACATTTTTCCATCTATAAAGGAGCAGATCTGCACAGGAACCTTTGTACTGTTCCCTTTGAAAACCTCCAGTGACCTGCCGCAACACTCAGCAAAACTCACCCAGCAGAGTCAGCACTATCTCACCTCCCCTGGCAACTCAGACCTACAGTGCAGCCCTGCCTCATGTGCCCCTTTATCAGACATTCATGCATTTTCCCCTCTCTTTCTACCCTAGCAAAAAGGCAGGAAAGCAGCCACAGATTAGGAAAAGGAAATCCTGGATGGCTGGAATTAAGAGGTTGAGCAGCACTGGAGTTTTGGCCCATCAGCTGAGCCCTGCTAACTCGGCACATGTTTATACCAGCAGCTCAGCAGTCACAGTGATTTAGGAGGTTACTGCCCTGTGTTGTGCATCCTGTCTTGCTGCTGGAGATGATTACACCCTTAGCTAATGCAACAGAGAGAAGCGTGTGCCAGGCTTTTCACTTCCAGTCTAGCAGACCAACCATCTACAGTCTGCACTCAACCTCAGGGCATGAGCTGCAGGGGTGAGAAGCTGGCAAGCTTCCACTCTGTAACCTGCCAGATCTAAATCCATCATGGCCTCTGGGTCATAGCCATTAGCCTGCAGAGAAAAAAAAAAAAAAGGGAAAAAAAAAGAAGGAAAAAAAAAGTAAAGCTCTACACTTTTTACAGCTTCTGAAAAACATCTAAGTGGAACAGCAGTTTGTCTTCGCAACGGACTAAGGGCTTCCAGCCTGTGTACAATCTGCAGGCACAAGACTGCATACAGGAGCCTGTGCCTGCAGCAGTAATGGAAACACCACCACAAATTTCATGGTGCCAGCTCTGTTTCCACAGACCATCAGAAACTTTTTATCACAAAACACACTAAGCGCCCAAGCTTTTCACAGTCTGCAATTGTTGCCCTCTTGCCAGGCATGCTTCTGGACAAATACTGGCACTGCCTCACTAGTGCAGAAACTCAGGCCCAAAGAAGTTAAGAAGATTTGTCATCGCTATGGTACAGGAGGAGGAGGGCATGATAGACTTCCTATATAGGCATTAGAGAGCAGCTCTGATAGCCCATCTTGGAGGGACAACTCAATTAGTGTCCTCACATCATCTCACAGAAATGGATCTCTTCACTCATTAATCTTGGCTGAACTAACCCTTCGGGATGGCATATGCAACAGTGAACATGGGTCTAGCTCTGTTGATGGCCTACTACTAGAAAGGAAAGTAGGCTACAAATACAAGTTAGAGGGAGGAGGAAAGGCAGAGTCTAACACAGGTCCATGTAGTACAAGTCCTGCTTGCTTTGTTTTGGGGCTAACCTTAAAGACTAGAATAATTCAGTGCACAGAGATAGGTATGCGGCATATGAGGAGTATCTTGTTCCCTAAGTGCTCTGCAGTTTAGGTTGATAAAGCTCATATGAAGAGAAACTGAATCAGAGAGCCAGGAAGCACAGCCAGCCAGGACAGATCGAAAGAGCCAGAGACACTTTCTTCTACAGAAAAGACAATGGAAATTTGAGCAAGCCAGTGACAGTGCTCACGGGTGCAAAAGGCTGCAACAGAGCAGAAGGCATCAGACCGTCCTCTGCATAGACTGAGAAAGGCAGACTTACACTGCAGTACTGGAGCCTCGGGTCAGACAACAGGAAAGCCAAAGCAACGCTGGGCTAGGCTGCCTGCAGCCTCCACCACAGTCAGCTGTGGGCCAGCACTATCAAACATCAGCTTGGTCTTGGACTCCAGAAAGTGACTGCGTGACCTCCAGAGACCTTGTTCACTTCTTCCTTTCTGTCAGAAGGAAGACATTGGAAGGGTACTAGAGACAAATACAGAGAAGTCAGAGTAATTACTGCAATTGATCCTGACTGAACTTAATTGGCAGAAATAAAACACAAGGTTTTTCTGCCCACCAGAAGAGATGAGGATGCACAATGAAGGGAGGTTGCCATTGGCAGTCCAAGCTCTTCTCAGTGTACACACAGAAGTGAAAGGTAGAGAGCCTGGAAGATGAGGGAAGTACAAGAGAACAAAAAGGTTTTACAGCAAAAGCAGGTAAATAGCAGGTTGAGGATTTTTTTCTCCTTTTTCTGCCACAGATTCCCTGACTAATGTAGGTAAGTCAATTAAACTAAATGTTCTCTACATGGTCCTTAGAGGAGCATTCCTCATCCTCCACGTACTTGACCTGACAGCAGACAAACAGTCTCAAGTGCCAGTGAGGTACACTGCAGATGATGTAATGAGTTTGAGGAGAAAACAAGGGTAATATATTTTCAGAAGTGAAGGCCAGAGCACTGTACCTGCAGGTCTCCAGGTCTGAACCACTGCTGTATCACTAACAACTAGTTTCACTGGAAAGAGAGAGAGGTGAATTCATTGCCATGTAGAAGTAGACAGTAAAGCCTGTTTGGATGGGCTGATCACCATATTGATTAAAAATAATTAACCTTCCTCCACCGCCAAACCTTATATCAAATAACTTACTGATCAAGGGAATGTTTTGTGCAAAAAATACTCTTTGGACAGAAGACGACTGAGTTGAATTTTGGAATGAAGTCCACCACTCACAACACAGCCAGCTAAACAGTTTGCTACAGAAGACAGCAGAGCTCTAATACACGTTGCATTGATAGAGCATGTCTAGTCTACATGAGCATATACAGCTATATATCCCCTAAAAGTAGTCAGAAGAGAGTTAATAACAAGGGAAGCTATCACCTAGGGACACTGAGGAACAGCTAGGAGAGCACTGAGGGAGGAAAGCCCTCAACTCAAAAGAAAGACCAAGAACACTACATACAAAGAAACTCCTTTTTTTAGATTCCTGCAATATTAAGAAAATAGGACTTTGCACAAAGTTATCTGTAAATTGAACAAGACTAACATGGTATTGATTGCCAGTTTCCGAGCAGAGAAGCAATTCACAGGATCACGACATTCACTGATATCTGAAACCAGAGTGAAAACTTGTTTATATTCCTTTCAGATTAAGATATTAGGGATGACAGAAGCTCTTGGAGAGATCAAAAAGTTAAAAAGGGTTACAAAGAGCTCAGAAACGACCGAACGCAGTCTAACACGGGAACGAAGAACTCTGAAAAAGGGATGAAGGGAGCAGCTGAAGGCTTCTTGGAGAGTATGCGGTAACTCGCACACAGGCAACTCGAAAGTACCTGCATACACAGGGAGGCTCGGCCGGTGGCAGAGCCCCCACGCCAGCTGCGGGCGAAGCGCCGGCGTACTCCCGCCTCTCCGGGGCACGCACCGCAACTTCGGGCCGGACAGACCCCGGGACAAGTTTAAACAACTGCCAGTAGGCTACAAAAATGCACAGAAAAAGCTGATATAGGGGTGGCGGTGGAGGAGAAATCCCAATACGACCCGCAAAGCACCGCCGGGCATTTTCCAGCCTCTGCAGGAGAACAGGTGGGTGACGGGAGGACTGGGGGAAGCGGGGGGTGATTTTTAATACCCTCAAGACTACCTTCCTACCCGGGCTTGCAACCCCCAGGTAACGGGGACAGTGGGGACACAAGCCCATGGATAAGGAGAAACCTCCTGCCCCGATAGACAGCGAGCAGAAGGGGAGCTCGCCGGGTGCCCGCTTGGATCTGGAAGGGCAGCAGGATGCCGAGATGGCTCCCGGCCGGGGGTGCTCCTGCCACGGACAGGTGAGCCCCAGGTCGTTCCCGGGTGGCACCGTGGTACCAAAGAGCGCTTCGCGGGGACACCTGTCCTCCACGTTCTCCGTGCTTGCAAACTTCTCCCAGAGTTGCAGCCCGCCCGCTCCCCTACCGGCTTTGCAGGGGTCACGGTATTCCATCAGATCCTCCGCCGTCTCCGGTTCCCCCACCGTTAAGGCGACTCCCCGTCCGCCCGTCCCCGCCGCATGTAGAAGTAACAGCGAGAGCAGCAAGCGGCGGAGCGGGGCGGTCCTGCGGCCCATAGCGGCAGAGCAGAGAGGAGAGAGAAGAGAGAAGCGCGGACCGGAGAAGCGTCACAGCTACCCGGGCTGCGGGCACTGCTCGGCGACAGCGGCCCCACCGCCGCTGCGGGAGGCGTGGGGGGGTGCCGACGCTGTCACTCAAGGCAAGGACAGCCAATCAGATTTGTGCCCGCGCTTCTGCCCCGCCCCAGGCGGACACCCTTCCCGGTAGCTCCGCCCGGCTTGGGGCGAGAGACTCGCGGGCTACGAGGGGGGGGTCCGTCGGGGGCGGGGAACCCGGTACTTCTCCCGGTTGCTGCACTTGGACGGCAAAAGCTCGAATTATAATAATAAAATTAATAAAATGTCTTAATGTTCTATTTTTTAACGATTATTATTCTTTCCCCTGGAAATAATTGTCAGTTCAGTGACAGTTGAAGAGAAATAGCTCATCCACTGCTAGGAGAAACAACATTCGTAGAATCACAGAGTCGTTCAGGTTGGAAAAGACCTTTAAGGTCATCAAGTCCAACCATTAACCCAGCACTGCCAATCCACCACTAAACCCTGTTCCTCAGCACCACATCCACACCTCTTTTAAATACCTCCAGGGATGGTGACTCCACCACTTCCCTGGGCAGCCTGTTCCAGTGCCTCACAACCCTTTTGGTGAAGAAATTTTTGTTGATATCGAACCTAAACCTCTCCTGGTGCAACTTGAGACCATTCCCTCTTGTTACTTTGGAGAAGAGACTGACACCAATTTCGCATCACAGCCTTAAAATCCATACATAAGCAAAACTGCAAGGTCACATGTGGAGAAAGATGGGGCAAAACCCCCTCAAACTAAAGAACTGGAGAAATTAAGAAAGACGGGAGAAGGTGTCAGGGTGTGCATCTATCCCTCTCACCCACTTTTTAAGTGTATTGCAACAGCTTTCAGGGAGAACTGTGGTGGTTTATTGGAAATTTGGGCTTTGGGGTGATCCATATACAGCGAGGCCTAGGAAGTCAGGCAGATGGATTCTTTAAGATAATCAGGTGCATCAAAATCGACACCATGGTGTCTGAGCTGCCTATCAGCTACCTGAGGTTGTAGGGTATCTTAGATATCTTTAACAGCAGAATATGGGGTAACATATTGGAAAGCATCATACTTCAGGGCTGCTGGCTTGTGATAGAGGCAGCCCAAACAAGCAGAACATCTCTGCTATTTACTCACTGACACTGTGGGGAAAGGGCAGATCTTCAAAGCCCAGCCACCTCACTGGGACACTGAAGACTCTTAAGAGGCATCTGACAAGGGCCAGTCAGGTGCTTCCATACGAGTTCAACACTGCACAGGGCAGCTGCTGCTTGAACAAGACTTTACAGTCTGAGGCTGCAGCAATAGTTATAGGTCTCTCATTTATCCTCATGCTGTTTGAAAGACACAGCATTAGTCAAAAATACCGTACAGATATCGTACCAGTGAGCAGAGGAGAGTTAACAAGTGTACAAGCTCAGTGGAGGGTTCTTGGGTTGAACATGCATGCCACAATCACCTTGTGCTCTTTCAACAGCATAATTCCAAGCTCCCACAGCAAGATCTTTGAGCAGTGTCTCCTGTTACAGCACTGGCTCCAAACTCTCTTTTCACTTATGATGGCTTGCCACCAGCAATCCATAAATTTGCTGCTTCTATGCTAGTCTACAGCAATGAATGATACCTGAGAATAAAAAGGCACAATATGATTCAGGCATCTCCTGAGCAACAACACAGGCAAACCCTTCCTGCCTCTCCCCTCCCCCTAGCCCCTGCCACCCATTTAACATTGCCTTCCCAGAAAAGATAAAAGTCAGGAAGTTCATATCCTCTCCAAAAATTCATGGAGACCAAAAAGGCTGCATCAAACCCTGGCATGAAGACCACAGTCAAAAGCCCTGCTGATTGAACACACTAGAGCTTTCTACAGCTGGTGAAAAGCCCATTAGGTAAAGAGAAACAACTGGCTGGGGAGCATGGAGGAGAGTCCCTCCCATAGGAAGGGGAGGCTAGCACGAGCTACCCACTTTCCACCTATCTTCTGTAACACCAGCATCGAGGAGACACAGCCCATGTAGCTACCCAGGGGGAGATGTCAAAAAAGATAAACCCCAGATTTCATCTAAACTACCAGCAAGCTACAAGACATTACAGTAAGGACACTAAAAATCTTTATAGCATGAGATGGTTTTGTGCACGTGAGCCTACCCTCTGCACACGAAACAACCTGAGGGAAATATCTAACACCAGTGTTTTTCTAGCTAATCGGCATTTTCTGGGGGACTATAATCAAGATGATGGCAGTCACATATCCACCAACACTTCAGAATCTTTCTTGTTGTCTTTTGAACTGTGATGTGAGATGGAGCAAAATGGACATTTATTTCTGTGGCCCTGACAAACAGCAGCTGGTCCATGCTAATGCTCAAGACCTGCATTGAGCCTTTAACATCTGCAGTTTTGGCAATAGCTGAGCGGAAGACACACTGCGTTTCCTACACTCTGTGCTTCCAAGCAGGTCCCAGAGGATTAGAGGAGAAACCTGAAGGACAGGGATCAGCAGGTGGGGGAGTTTGGGATGCCCATGAGGGAAAGTCCAAAGGTACTCCAGGGGCCATCACTCACAGGAAAATAAAACATGCATGGGAAAGGTCTCAGATTTTCACTGGAAGAATGAAACACCTTTTTGCTGTACCAGTCTCGGCTAAGCGAGGGGAAAACAGGATTAACAAGGACGTATTTCAATGGATAAGTCATGATTGTGACTAGGACTTACTGCTAACGCTGGAGAGAAAAAGAGCTACCCAGTCATTTGCTTTCCTTGAGGATACTCTGCCCTTCACTCCTCACTGATGGTCACCAAATTCAGGTTGTAGCACCAAATTCGCCTGTTGAAATCAAGGCTGGCAAATACAGGCACTTTGAAGAAGAGCCCTAAATGAGTACAAAACTCATGAAGATTGGAAACACAGCTGACCCATCCATCAATGAGCATCTGAAGAGAAACGATGAAAGGAATGGTAATTTTGGAAACCGGTCTAGAACTTGAGGCCTCATGAGCACAGAAGCATCTTGGTGCAGCTCTTACTCTTGCCATCTTAACAGAAGATTATTGTGGGCTTTGTGTACAACTCTGGAAGACCTGAGCTGAGACCAGCATGGAGGACAGAGGAAAAGACAGTAGCCCTCTTCAAATATGTAAAAGAAAGAATAAGCATCACCTGGATGAATGAAGATTTAGGTTTCAGGCAAGCTTTCTAGCAGTAAACCAGGAAAACTCTAGAGCATATTGTCATGAAGAACAGTTTCCAACACTATAGGTTTTCAAAGAGGAATGTAGACAAACATCCATCAGAATAAACTTAGGAAGGTAACTAGATCCATGTCCTGAGTTTTACACTGCTCATATGCACACTAACCCTAACAACTTTTACTTTTTCTGCATTAGGTTGCTACTTTCTCTGATTTTGTCAGACAAAGAGCAGAGCCTAAGGGTTATTTTAAAAGGAAAGGCTAATTACCATCTATGAGATGATGAGGGTCTATAAGACTTGACCCCTCTTGGGACAACCCTTCTTCACCGGCTTGACCACTGTTATTGACAAATCCAGATGATAAAATGAGTATTAACCCTCACTCTCTCTTCCTTCCACCCCCCATTTCTGTCTCTGCTGCAGTAGGCTGGAGGTGAGTCATTCTTATCATGTTTATTGCATTGCCACCCAGGAAATACCTCTCATAAGGTTAACTGATTCATTACCCAAAAGGAATCTTTAAAGGTGCTTACATGCACATGCTTAAACATGTTCCAGGGGTTCTGAAATCCACTGTAAAGAGAGCTAGCTCACTGCAGTCACAGGTACATTAACCTATGCATGAACAAATCAACATACATTTAACAACGTAGTCCTGTTATACACAAGCAGGGACACTTTGGGAAGCTAGGAGTAAGTAAGCCATGGTTAGAAAATTCTTTTTTGTTCACCCAAGCAGCAGCAGACAGGATTTTAAGTTATCCCATCTAAAAAAGGACCAGGCATTTCCCCCATCATTACTGCAATTCCTGAACCGTGTGTTGAAAACCAAACTACTTCTAAAGGTATTTTCAAGCTATAGTCAGACACAAGCTGTGGGAGGTAGGGACAGAAATCTCTTATCTGGAAGTATGAATTTTGGCTTGACCACTGGTTCCCAAACTGAGGCATGTCAAACTGATGTTCCATTACTTCACTTAAAATCCATTTTCAGGGTCCATACACGAGTCAGTTGTGTTTGGAAAGTAGTTAGCAAAGCTGGTGGGTTTGGTGATTTCTGCTGCAAGGTTAAGCAGGAGGGCATGGGAACATCTGTGGCAAAGCATCTATCAGTTCAAAATTCTGAAAGGTGAATCCACTAGTCTTTCCAAAGTATTTTTTGCCATAGGAAAAAAAATGTCCTAAATAACTTTTTTCTCTTTTCCCAAAGAGATGGATATGGGAAAGTAAAAACATTTCTCCAAGCCTCTGCTACATGATGAAGATGGGACAGTTACATTTATCTGTTCACCTGCAAGCATCCTTTACAGAGGCTGGTAGCATATGCTACCTGAGTTCAGGCTGTTTTACAACAGTGGGTAGAATTTGATGGCTCTCAAAAAAGCAGAGATGCTGCTTCACTAAGAACTGCCTTAGTGAAGTTTCCCAACTACAGCTTCTGCACAGGATTTCTGTACAAAGATTTATCTGTAGTAACACCTTCACCCAAACTACACACCTGGCTCTATCACAGAACATGCAAGTATTTCCTCTCGTTAGGCAAACAATACTTTAAAATAGGTTCATCTTACATGTCACTCTTTAGATTGTCAAAATCAGGAATAGTGATTTCCTTTTTAATCTTTTGTTTTGCTGTAAGTATCACTAAAAACGTGGCACATTTCAGATTCAGACAAAGGTGGGTGCTTGATCACTTCTAGCAGAGAGGAAAAAAAACATTCTTAACAAAAACCAACATTCAGCTAAGCAATTCAAATTACTGAAAATGATTCTGCAGGGTCCAAATGAAGAACTTAAGTAACCTAATAGCATCTCTCCAACATTTTATTATAGAAGCCTCCAATTCTTGCAGGCAGGTGGATGTGCATTTCTGTAAAACTGTCAGATGACCTTTTAAAACAAACAAGAGGTAATGCTCACTAATTCACCTGTCAGTTTCTGGCTGGACATTAGAAGGGAAATGAGGAGAAAAATTCCATCCCATTCTGTAGCTACTCCTCTGCAGCAAAGCAAGAAAAGCCTCATACTAGGCTAATAACACAATTCATTTTTCTCAGCCCACTAAAGTCACAGAATGTTAGGAGTTGGAAGGGACCTCGAAAGATCATCTAGTCCAACCCCCCTGCCACAGCAGGATTCCCTAGACCAGGTCACACAGAAGCAGCCAAACCAAGACTAGGGATTCAGAGTGATAAACCAGCATAAAATTAACTCCAAGGGAGCATTACATCTCTAGCAGCCCAGAAAACCACCATGCCGTGTCTTTTGTACCTCACACAACTCCAAACTTCCTGAGACAAACCTCTGGGAAATGAGAATGAACGGCCTCAAAATTTGAGTTGAGTATCGCATGATATTCTCAGATGTTTGGCAGCTTCTCAGAAACAGTTAATTACTACAGCTCTCAAAACTCTTCAGAAACCACAAAGCCTTTGGAAAAAAAAAAAGAAATTAAAATTCTCAGTGTGGTGCCTAACTGTAGCACTTTTTTTCCAAGTTACCAAGCTTAGACAGAACTACTAGGCACTGGACATTTAGGCCCACACCCAACATAGCATTTCAAACTTATAGGGCTTAGGTCTGTGCTCTGGTGAATTGGAATATATCAAGGTAACTACTGCATCATACTTGTAAGTACGTCTCATAATACTAGAACAGAAAACCCTAAAAGAACAGTTCTGCAGAATTAGGTATTTTGTTTATGCAAATAAATTCCCAGTTCTAAAAATGCATGTTTTCTGGAATGCTGTAGTCATATGATGACAGCTGAAGGATAAGTATGAACTTGTATAGTTATGTTTTGGAATACTCCAAGCCCAAGGTCTAGAAAGAGATCTTCTGTCTAGAACCCAAGGAAAGTTCCTATGGGTTAGGTTTTCACAAGACATGAATCCTCAGCATGGTAGAACCTCCAGAGATATTTGACATATTGTACTGCATTGTATTACTAAGAGATAGCAAGAGAATTAATCAACATGTCAAAATTTTTCATTTGACATTAACATGTCATTTGACATTAACATGTCAAAATAATTATTACCATGTCAAAAATGCTAGTAGCAACTAACACCATCTCCCTTGCTCACAGGATGAATCCTTACTTTATTGTACAAACCTTGCACCATGGTAAATACACCGATAAAACAAAAAGACTGTAACTAGTATGTGGCTGGGGGAAATGATTCCAGAGCAGCAAATCTGTCTCCAGAGGTCTGCCTTCAAAATTAGTTAGCGCATCAGATAAAATGACTTTTTCTAATCCTTTCACCAGTTTGAGCTTCTGCCCTTTACTGTCTCCAAGAACTGCTTGAATTTACTGGAACTGCACAAAGCCTTCCAAATTCTTGGGTTCTCCCATACTTCACACCCTCCATGCCATAACCCAAAAATGTAAAGAAAATAACCACAGAACTGACCAAAGTAAATACTGTAACCGCCCCTTCCCCAAACTAAAAAAGTACCTCCTGGATAAAACTGCAAGATGCGATCAACTACTAGTAGAATTTGCACGCAGACGTCTCCTCTGAAAATGAGAATTTTCTCACTGATGCTATTTAGCAAAAAGCAAATGTTCCTTTGCAAGGATTTGGAAAACAAACAATTAACATTTTCTTCTCCTCAACCCCCAGAGGAAAGACACTCCTGAAGAATGCAACCCATAAAGGCGCTGCTTCAAAATTTCAAAGTGTGGCTTATTCCAACAGAAATCCAACAATAGCAGGGGCTTTCGTGATCCAGTGCTAACCCTGTAAGAGACACTTGCTCTAGACAGCAGCGGTGCCAATAGCCATTGCAAGGCTGCCACTACCATTGTGCATTTAGCTAGAAAAGATCCAAGGGATCCAAAACTGGAATTCTTCTCCAACCTACAGTTCCAACTGACTCTTCAAATGAACCACAAGCCACACAGTTAAGAATTCATTCAAGATAGCAGGACCCCTCAACTATAGCTCCAACTATTCAGTTTACCTGTCCACAGACTGGAGACTTCGTTTTTTCTGAGTTTATGCTTTTTGGATACAATCCAGTGGAAAAATTGCTGATGCACCACTCAGGCAATTTTGCTGCCTTAAGTAAAGCTGTGTGTCAGTAATTCCTTGGGCAAGTTTGGCTAGATGATGGCAATGCTGAAGCCAGAGCAAAATGTAGCTTTCTAATTTGTGTTACCTCTGCAATAATCACAGAATGTTAGGAGTTGGAAGGGACCTCGAAAGATCATCTAGTCCAACCCCCCTGCCACAGCAGGATTCCCTAGACCAGGTCACACAGAAGCACGTCCAGATAGGGTTTGAATACCTCCATAGAAGGAGACTCCACAACCTCTCTGGGCAGTCTATTCCAGTGCTCTGGCACCCTCACTGGGAAAAAATTTCTATGTGTATTCACACAGAACCTCCTATGCTTCAGCTTACAAACATTACCCTTTGTCTTGTCTCTGGGCTTCACTGAGAAGAGCCTGACCCCATCCTCCTGACATTGACCCTTGACATATTTAAAAGCATAGATAAGGTCAGCCCTTGGTCTCCTCTTCTCCAAGCCGAAGAAACCCAGCTCCCTTAGCCTTTCCTCATAAGGAAGATGTTCCAGACCCTTCATCACCTTGGTGGCTCTGTGCTGGACTCTTTCCAGCAGTTCCCTATCCTTCTTAAACTGAGGGGCCCAGAACTGGACACAGTATTCCAGATAAGGCCTCACCAGGGTAAAGGGGCAGAAGAAACTCTCTTAACCTACTAACCACACCCCTTCTAATAAACCCCAGAAACCCACTGGCCCTCCTGGCCACAAGAGCACACTGCTGGCTCATGGTCATCCTTCCATCTACCAGGATGATTGTGCTAAGAACTTGCTAACAATTTTACTCACCTTTAGCACTAAAAGTGTAAAAATTATTTGATTTTTGCTTTCGTTTAATGTGAAACTTGCTAAAGAAACTTAGACTATCACACAGAAAACAAATTAATTGTGTGTCCTTTACACACTTTGGAATGTAATTCTGGAGAGGAATCAATAGACACTGCTTCTTATAAAGATTCAGATACATAATGTTTATTTGCAGTCTCCATCATCTCCAATCCAGTTTTCACCACTTTTCATACATGAAGTACCAGAGGTGCTTTCTATATGCACTCTGCATCAATTGAGAAGATTTACAATTGTGTTTATCTAAAGCATTTGATCAAGGTTGCCTATTGCTATACAACAACTATTTATCCAGTTCTCTGGTGTCTGTACCAAAAGTGAAAAGAGAAGCACCGAGTGGCCAACCAAAGAGTATGATAAAAGCTTGAATTTGAGAACCAGAAACTCCTAAGAAACAACCATGGAAAGAGGACTATTGGCTGTAAGATCTTTATTTCTTCCATAAAAGAGGAATCATCTAAGCAGAGAGCTTCCAAATTCTACTAAACAAGATGGTTCAAGCTACACCCACAGGTTTTGGGGGCCAAATAAATAGCCTTGTCTCAAACAGCAAGCATAAAGACAAGCTGTTGAGAACTGGTCATGTTTTGCACTCTTACAAAAACCAAAATGAAGGGAGAAAACAACGCAGACCCCCAACTTATGTGCTATGGTGGAAGTATAAAAACATCAATTATTCAAACACAGCACTTCTCCAGAGGAATGTGCTTGCAGAAACAAAAGCAATGCCTGTGCAGTAAGTATCTTTTCAGTGTCACTTTAAAAGCTATACAATCCTATCTGGAGATACAAAAGCTAATAATGCCAGAGGATAGAGAAAGCAAGTAGCCTGCCCACCATTGTGTGGCATTAAAAGTGATTAAATGAGATTCACAAATGGTTTAGTGACATTTCTGATAGACTAATCGCACAGCGGTGCTCTAAATAGAGATACAGAACCATTATAAAAATATTCCCTTTAAAAAACCTTTATCTTGGCAGAGTACTTAATGTTATTTATTGTGTGGAGATAATGGCTTCTCACTTCAGCTTTAGAAGAACATGGATGAAAAGAGGGCTTCCCACAGCTGTATGCACCAGCAACAACTAGTACAAAATCCATTCTTTAAGTCTCCATGTTTTCACAGAACCACAGAGCAACAGAAAACTAACTCTTGACCCAGTTTATAAGCTCATGTTAAAATCTGCCTGTACTTTAAAAAAAAAATCTTCCATTAAACAGCAGAGTCTTCAGCTACAGACACCAACCATTCACTTTAAGCAAAACTTATTTTCTGACACATTGGTTAAAATAGGCAGGGAAATCAGAGCTGAAAGCTCAAATACTTTTCAGAAGCCACTTATAGCAGGATACATTGCTTCTCACTATTACCTATCAGTTAGTTCCCCCCAGTCTCCAACCCAACTCTGCCAAAGCACAGTTGATTCTCATTGTGGCTACTGCATTATGAGTACCTTTTACAGAAACACAACACAGTGCTAATCAATACAAGTATTTTGCTCATTTTTTTAAATTCAGGAAGTTGTGTTCTCCAGGGCAGGTGATCTATTTCAGACAGCCACATTATGAGAACATTCCTATGTGGCAGATGCCTCAAACAAAAATTAACAAAATCAAGCCAACGGGCTCTCAAATCTATCACAAACACATTCAGGATTTTTCTAGCTAAATACAGTGCATAATTAACAGTCATCTTAGAAAGACTTAACCTTTATTTGCCCATTTATTTCAGTCCATGTTTACCCCCAGTTTTCTCATTACACTAGCTGGACCACAAAACAGATTTCTCCACAAACAGTTCAGCCCAAAAGAATCTTTTTGGGCTGGTCATCCACTTTGGAGTTGTACAATATAGTTCTAAGCAAATTCTGAACTCAAAGCAAGGGCTTTTGATGTTTGAAAACCACACTAATATTATATACAGAAACTGGCATTCAGCAGTATTGCCTTCTCAAACATTTTCAACTGCAAACTCATCTATTTTCACAATCAGAACATTTTTGTCTGAAAAGTTTATTTTAAGTTTTCTGAACACTCTAAAGCAACTGTGCTTTTGATGTAACACAAGTGTCCAGACAGGATTAACAAAAATTAAAATGTTCTAAATTACAAATTTAATTCCTGTAAGAGCTTGAGAAAGGAAACAGAACAGAAAAGTATGACATACACACATTGTGAAGAAACCCCAACTTTTCATGCAATGGCAGGCAAGATGTAAAAAGCCACCCAAATTCACACATTTTTACACCGAATCATCAAAAAAGTACTCTGTAGTAAATCTGTACATCCAAATACATTTGGGATCTACACCTAAGTTACATTATTTAATGTTATATACACTTCTTACCCCTTGTATAATGTCTAAAGGAAAATCTTCATTCAAACCCAAACAAAAAAAAAAAAAAGCAAGAGTAACTTGGAAAAAAGGAGAATCACTTTAGACATTAACTTAAAACGTTGGTTTTGTTTTAATCTAGACCTCAAAGTGTTTTATTAAAAACCAGACAATTCTTTTCCTTCTATAGTTTGCTTTCTAACTGTACAGTAAGTTGCATTGCAGAGAACACATCCCGTCTTCAGACTGCATTTTCTTTGGATGGATTTAAGATGTAGCTGGATATTACTTTAAAGATAAATAAAGGGAAGTTGGTCCAACTAGAACAGCTGATACACTACATGCATATGGGGGGGCTGTATCTTTGTAATTATTTTTTAAACAAATGAATATAGGGTATAGTTGATATCACAAATAAACCAAAAAGCACCTGGAGTCAAAATATAAAACATACCTCCTATCCTGGCAATGGCAGTAAAAATCAGAAGAGTAATCTTTCTGGAACGGCATTTTTACATAATTTAGAAATGTTAAGTACCAGGAAGACTACTAATCAAGTAGTTTTAGCAGCCAAGTTTCCCTCTTTTTATTGAATGGAACAAATGCTTTAAATAAACCGTTTGTCCTCTTCACTGAAGAGAGCTAGTCTATTCATCTTTAATGAGCTAGGGTTTTTGTTGGTTTTTTTTTTTGGGGGGGGGGGGGGGGGGGAAGATTAGCCACATACTGTAGTAATGCCTACTGCATATAATCCAAGCATTTGCTGTGAACAGTTGGGAGAAAGCAGTCAGTAAGAACCTAGGATCAATGAAATAGATGTTATTTTAAGCCATCCACGAAATGGAGACCCATATAGTGCCCAGTGTTAAAACCCAAATCTCTTCTCGCGCTTTTTGTTGTGCAAGTTCATCCCCCTGAAAACAGAAACTGATCCATAGTTCGATTTGCTTATTTTCTTAGTCAATTTTCACATTAGTGTAGATTTTACGAACGAAGGCACTTGTTCCCATGTAACCAATAGCTCCTGCAAAACAAACCAAAAACAATGAATGTGTTGAGAGCTGACAAGCCAACAATATAAAACACATGCTTAAAGAGAGAAAGTCACATAAAGCACACACGCTGCACACAGAAAATTATTTACCTGAAATTCTTATTCTCAGACTGTAATTATTCACGCTTCTAGTGAACTAGAGCAAGAACTCCTCTAGTCTAGCAATCTAAAGCCATTAAGCCATTTTACCAAGAGGCCATGCTCACTTGGCCTCGATAAATATAGCAGCCCCCCTACTGCTGCCAATAACCAGGTCCCTTTTTCTGAACAGAGGGTGAAAAACACACAATCACCCACTCTGCAGGGAAGGTGGATAGGAGGGCGGGTTTTTATTATAAGTTACATGCCTTCTGGATGAGTGTTTTATTGGCAGATGGCTTTTTCCTTCCCACAAGGCACAAATAATAATAGATCCCCAACCCAGGAGTCTTAAACTCCAAGGAGGTCTGTACAAAGAGATTAAATTAGTAGCAGTTAGTAGTTATAGGAAATTGCAACCTGTGGTTTTCAAATTAGTCAGAAAGTCACGAGCAGAGTATGCACTGTCACAGCAGTAATAAAAGAATAGGTCACCAGGTTTTTCATAAGGGCAACAGTTTATGCTAAACCCAAAATACTGCAGGACTAAGGACATCTAGAAAAATGAAAGAAATGCACTGTACAAAGACCTATTCTCATAAAGAGGTTCACCAACCTACCTGGTCAAACACAGAACCTTAGTTTTGCCAGTCTTTCCATACTGTTGTCTTAGAATTATCTGCAAAGACTATCTGCAACTCCTTCAAGCAAATGAGAGTAAATCAGCCTTGTGGAAGTCACTTCAGCTATTCCTCAAGTTAGAAGTGAAGTTTAAAATTAAGAAAGAACTTGAGGTAACCGATGTCATTGTCAGAACAACACATCGTAAAATATGGGAAGAAAAGCATACAGAAGTCAGGGCCCCTAACTTTCTACAGAGAAAGGAGTTCTTAGCATCAAATGTCTGGATGCTCAGTAAAGAACAGACTCTAAACAGAAGAGATTTTTGCTTCCCTGAAGGATAGAGAAAAGCTGAGGTTAAAGCATGAAATGACTTTTTGGGTGATCTGAGATGCACCAGACTCACACAAGATATGTTAAATATGAAAGTCTAACCAATGCTAAAAGTTCTCTTCCAAAACGTCATTGTCCAATAAAGATATAAAGGTTTTCCTTGCCTTTAGAAATTAAGGCTGCACAGACGTGCACCTAGTATTACCAACCACAGAGTTACAGAGAACCTGGAAAGTTCTTTAAATCCTGGGGTTTAGACTCCCAAAAGCCCAACATTCATATCTAATCAGGAAATCTGCACAAGCCAAGTCTGATGCATCATTACACTGCTATCAGAGCGGTCAAGAGCCTGCAGAGTCAAGGCTCCATGCTGCATAGCATTTCAAGCTGTGTAAATATCACGACAACCATTCCACTGGCCAGCAAATAAGAGGTTTGTATTATTAATTTGGACAAAGTAGAGTTTGATTAAAACAAATACACAAGATCAGGTTTCTGCTTACAAGTGTTAAGTGTGCCAAGGACACAGCAAAGGAAGGCCTGGCAGTTCAAGGATAGACCAATACAGAATTCAGATAGATTCAAACACAGGCTGTGTGAGCTTGGAGTCATAGAGGAGCACACGTAGATTCTTCTTCTATAGCCTGTCAAGAAACTCATAATGTGCCTTGTGCAGTAAATGGATAAAATACTGGCACCAGACTCCTGTTTTAAGACTCATCGTATTTTGCCTGTTAAAGCAGACACTGCCAACAGATCCAATGCCCATTTTAGTTGCTAAAATCAGATACATTCCAGAACTTGTTATTTGAGGGTTTCTCTAGTGATGTGATGCCAGATATCACAGATTTGCAAGAACAAAGCATTAATTATGTTTCATTTGTGATTTAGACAAAGTGTGCATGAGAAGTGAGGAAGAGGAGCAGAGAGCAGTAGCCACACGAGACCACAAGCGCTCAACCCCATAAACAAATCACAACCTATTCTGAATCACAGGAGCTTTATCCACGTAGGCCACTAATGGCCAATACCAAAGGCAGGGGTTAAGCCTCAAGGCTACTTCACACGCACTGAATAAAACATGGGGTGGGGAGGGTGAAATCATAGACAATGAGGACTGAAGAAAGTCCTCCTGAAACAGATGCAGGACAGTTGGCTCATTTGAATAAAAAATCCACAGTAAAGAGAATGATTTTATTTATTTATTAAACACCTTATCAGACGATATTTATAACTTTGTTATGACCCACATAAATTTAGCAGAAATAGACTGCAAGCATATTTCAGAAGAACAAAAAGCATTTAAATACAGAGAAAAACCTAAACAGTGAAGAAGAGCAACTACAACACAGAAAAAAATTCCCATCTATTACTTTAAACCAATTAACACTTTATACAGTTGTGACTTTGTAAGCACAGAAGTTTTTTTAAAAGCCCTTCAACTATACAGTATTCATCTCAATGCTGAAGTGTGGTACTGCAAGAGGCCTTTCTATACTACCTAGCTCTTAAGCCACCCACTGAACTGGGGAATAAGTTTTATTCTTCTCTGTTACTAAGAGGGATAAGAGGGAAACATGAGGAGCTCAAAAGGTTGGGAAGTTCTCATGGGCTCCCTACTGTCCAGTCCCAGAACTGAGATGCTCTGCAGAGGGCAACAGACTTTGTGATCAAAGTACCCCACTACATGTGGGATTTGAGTTCACTACACATTGTCAAGGGCTCCAAAACCAGAGCAGGATGTTACAAGCCTACAGTTTCCTGGTGTCTGCTTTGGACTCAAATTAGTTCATCTCATATCCAGCTGCAGGGTACTAAACATGCCATTCACATGAACCTCCAAAGCACAGATCTACACACTTTTCTCAGGAGACATATAGTCAGTAGCACACACACTGCACAATTCTTTAACACCAATGTCTTTGTTAGACCTCAATGGCAGCAAGTTCCCTAGACAAATGCTTTCTGACAGGGGACTTTTTTTTTCTCCTTCCCTCCACATGCTGAAAATGGGAGTTCTCAGTAAAAAGGCATCTCACAGCTTCTCTTCCAACACACTTGAAAAGACAAAAAGAAATCTCAATAGAGCTGTGGAAATAAAGTTTAATGTATAGTTTCTGACTTTGAATATTTTGATTTTACTCTAATATTCCATCATGTAGTGTCCTACCATGATAAGAAAGGATTCAACAAACTTCTTTTCCATGTTTCAAAAAACATTCTAATTACAGAAACTGGTAAGCAATCTTGGCTTCTCCTTCATAGACATTTTAATCAATAGCAGCCTGAGTACTTTAAAAAGAAAAGATTAGTGCTGAAAAGTATAAGCCTATTAAAGAAAAAAAATGGCTGCAAGACTACCAGAACAGCAGGGAAGTCTTGTAATGTGCCAAGAACCTGATGAAGCAGGATTAGATTGTATGAGAGAACAGGGATTCAGCAGTTAAGAGATAATTTCCCTCTCCTTTTTATAAAGCATTATGAAATTACCCACCCTTTTGGGACATCAAGAAAAGTATACTTTAGAGAAAGTAAGTTCCTATTAGACATTACGTGTCTCAAAATCTAACCTGAAGAAATCCTCCACTGGAGTCTATAGGACTATTCATTCACTAAGAAGGAAAGTACTTAATAAGGATCACACATAAAAAGCAAATAAATTTCATAGGAAAGTGCAAAAGAAACAAGTCATAAAATCATGAAAGTCATAAAGCAATGGATAAAATAAAGCTAATAAGTGAACAACTGTACTTGACTATTCGATGACCTTGATGCTGAGAACTATTCTTATGCTAAACATCCATCAAAAAGTATCTTAAAAGCAATGAAATCCATCTGTACACAGAAGCACTCTGCACTCTCTTCACCCATGAATATTCCAATACTTATTTCTCAAATGCTACCCTGAAGTGTTATTCCTTTCTGTTCTGGTCACCCTCATATACACATGCCACAAGATGCAGATGGTAGTGTCATCAGCATTGCAGTACCATTGCTGCCTCAATGAGTGTACCTAGCTCCTTGTCCTGAAGCAACAGCAAAAACTCTAAAACAAAATGCTAGCATTGATTCAACTTAATTTGGAATTTACTTTGCTGAATTTATTGCCAAATATTGAGTCTTTAAAGCTCACACTGAGGGTGAAATTCTTTGCACAGTACATAAGTTATCTTTCTGTCAGAAGACACAATACACAGAAACCTCCTATATTAGGTAGGAACAAAGTATTGTAAGCAGAGAACTCTAAGATTCTTTTTAAAGACTGTAAGCTTTTTTTGAACACATCTTGCAGACATACACACTCCATGACCAAAACCACAGAGCTAAAATCAGAAACATGACAATCTGAAAAATTCTGACAGAAAACCGTCAATATATTTAAAACTTACCACACATTATTCCCAAGGCTGTGCTAAATACTGCCATATATCCAAAGTAAAATGATGTTTGAAACAGGCCATACATTCTGAAAAATAAAGATAGGCATTTATGCTAGGTATTTTTCCCAAACTTATTCAGCAATACATTAATCTGATATTCAAGCAAGAAAAGTACCACTTACTTTGTCTTGAAAAAGTAGTAGTAAAAGGAGTACATGTAAACATAAATTGCAGTTGATGCCGCAGAAAGAAAGCTTGTCCATTGCCTGGAAGTAAACACATGTGTCCATCATATATCTAATCCAAGTTATCCAAGAAGATGCACTATGTGCTAAAACCTTACCCTAAAAATTAAGTGTACTGATTCTAGAGGCTTATTTAACAAAATCTACATGTTGTTTGCTATAAGTGACAAAAGGTGCTACAGCAACAGCTACCACTGATACCAAGTGATGATCCTTCCTCATATTCCTGAATATTGGGTTTTTTATACATACATGCACACACAGATGCACCTACACAGAGAGGTCCTGTACAGAAAGGATCCAAGAACTGCTTTTATTCCCTACAGCTAAAACCTGGGCATGGGACACTGAAAAGACCCATCTAAACTCAAGAACATTACTGTGCTATAAAACTCTCACAATCTAGTTAACTATGCAAATAATGCAATACTTACCACCTGTAATCCTCTGCATTTAGCAGGAAATACGTACAAACGATAGTCACACAAACTGTCACAATGCAGAGGATAACCAGAACCAACATCATAAAGCCATAAACATAGTAGATCTTGTAAGCCCAGAATGAAGTAAAAATGAAATACCTGAAAAGAGCAAACAAAATATTAAATTAATTAAACTTAAATTATTACACTTTTAAATCAGATTGGAAAACAGCAGACATACTCACATTTCAATAAAAATTGATCCAAAAGGGAGGATTCCACCTAGGCAAACAATAACAGCTGGTTCCATGAACCTGAAAGGTATTAAGATTAGTTTAGGGACAATTTTAATCTTTCATTTACAAATATATCAAGACATATAACCAGATAATATAGCACAAACAATTATTTAAAGGGCACGCTCAGAAAAATATTTCTGTCTCATACCAGAGTATTAGAAAGAATATTGCCCCAAAGAAGTCATGCATATGGGAAGAAGGAGGAGTTATTCTCGGGGAAAGCTGAACCAAAAAATAAGTCTCATGCCTATCACCTACAGGCATAAGGTTAGACACCTAACCAGACTTTAAGGCTACAGAAAGAATCATTTTTGCTCAAAAAGGGCTTAAGCAATCAAGCCCCATAACATCCACTAGGCTTGAATGAAGGCACTGAAAACAAAGCTGTTGATGGCTATAAATACAGCAAAAAGCACAAACAAAATTTTGCAGAGTAATGGTTATATAATTAAGAACCAATGTTTATTTTTAATGCTATACTGAGCCATGAGCCTATGGCCAAAAATGAACAATTAGCCACCTGTAGATGATACTGTTACTTACTAAAAGTGACCTCTGTAGTATCTGCAATGATGCTGAATCTAGCTAATAACCAGTGATTTAATTTGCAGCTTCTTTTATTATTTATAGGGAGACTTGTCTAAGCTGAGAGTGTGCAATTTCATCACCTGCAAGAGAAGTATCTTATTTCTTTTTATCTGTCATGCACTATCCAGAAAAATCCATCAGAGTCCCAAGATACAGGTACAATATCAATCAAATCCTAGCATCCAAGATGCACACCTGCCCCTAACAAAAGACTAAACATGATGTGCTTCCTGCCTATCATGGGCATACAGGTTTCAGTGCCCCCTTCACTTTGCCTGTTCCATTCGTCTGAAGAGGGAAAACAAGAAAAATCTATTAAAAAGATCCTCAGAGGACACTTCCACTTCCATAGCTTGCTGCTTCCATCTCAGAATTAAATTAATAGGAAACAGTGACCACATTCATGATTTTACAAAAAAACAAGTCTACCTTTGGAGACTAGGCATCCACCCCTTTATGTTCACTTCAAAAATAATAAAGGCTTATTCACAATTCAAACTATATACCCCGGAGTATTTTAGGCTCTGCACCATTAATAAAAGTGCGGAATTGGAAACAGCATTGCAAGCTTCTCCCCACCATCACTCTGCAAATATGTCTCAGCTTGTACATAGAGACCATTAACCAGAACAGTTCTGCCTCCAAAGCATATTCAATCCTAAATCTGTAAGAGGTATCAACTAAAGAGGAAAAGTTTAGTTTCAAGATACCTATACAGAACTGGGTTGGGACCATCCCTTTTACAAAAGAAACTAAGGAGCGTTTCAGGCCAAACTTGAATCAGTGATCCAGGACTGTAAAATCTGCTATCAACTATTAACCACGGTGTTTTAATTCAACAGAAAAATCATATTAAGAAAAGGTCTGTTGAGCTGCTCTTCTAGGCATAACTCCATCCAAATAAAAAAAGCTATTCCATAAAAACTTTTAATGACCACATCTGAAAAGTCATTTTAATCATACTAAAGTGAATACTTCTAGTTAACATTTGTCTTTACCATTTTTTCTCTGGTATGGGACGAGGCACTGCATTGACACGACAAGGAAAATTAGGCTGTCCTGACAGATTTCGGCCAAGAATCGTACCAACAAGGTTCAATGGAAGAATGACAAAGAAACAAATACAGCACACTGCCACCTGTAAGTAAAAAATAAAACAATAATTAAGTAAAACAAGTATAAGATGACAAAAGAAGATAACCAACCCTCTCCACATATATTAGTCCTTAGTAGTTATTGCTGTAGAATCAAACTCCTGGTTACGCAGCATTAGTCAACATACATCTATTTTATCAAATGGAAGTATTTCCTAAGAAGCTTCCTAATAAATATTATTATGCATATTTTCTTGCATTAGTTGAGAGAACAGAACCACTACCGAT
Organism: Galbula dea; assembly: GCA_013399015.1. Classification (NCBI taxonomy): domain Eukaryota; kingdom Metazoa; phylum Chordata; class Aves; order Piciformes; family Galbulidae; genus Galbula; species Galbula dea. The sequence continues at coordinate 428,409 of VWZX01009755.1, forward strand.
TTTTTTTCTGTTTTCATCTAATCACTATACTCAATACATTGCACAGAGCTAAAAATGGAAATCTTCATGGTACTTCATCATAGAAAATTTTGTCAGCTTCTCAAACTTCTGCAGAGTATGCTATCCTTGGGACTTAGCACCTAGCAGCTAGGTAGTTGCACACAAAACTACAACTGCTGGGTGTAAAATTTGTAATCCAATCCAAAACAGAAACCCAAACAAGAACTGCAAAGTCATGTCAGAATGCTACCTATCAAAATTCTGGGTTCATTTTCCTCCATTATCCACCAACCAGGTAATGATGAACATAGATTGCCAAAGGCACAAGTTACCACTGGTATGTACAGATCCACAATTCAGAAGCACGATGGCCCTACTTTCATATAAAAATTCGGTTTATACACGGTGCAGCATAGTCAAGCCAATGTTCCAGCTCTTACCAAAGGAATAGCCTCCCTAAAATTTTACTATAAACCATTTTTCCCAGTATATTTATGTAGCTCTACTTTTGCTATTTCTTAAAGGCAACATTTTTATCTTCCAAAATGGTAACATCTGAAGTGTTTAGAAAGATGTTCTCTACTCTTTAACTCCACACCACAAAATCAATTAGCATCAGACAGTTTAACTTTTTCATATTGATAGTTAAAGACAGAACAGTGGTCTGTAATGTAATAACCATAGTTCTGAATACTGATCCTGTGACGTCCTCTATGCAAACATACAAAAAATTGCCTTTTAAAAGCATTGTTGCCTGAGGTTCTCTTGACTGTAGAAGAAGCTATATTTGTCTTTCACTCCATCAGGATGCAAAGTCCACGGCAGCAGATTAACCCAAAACAATGTACATGGGTACCAGGTTAAGAGCCACACATTGTCTTGTTTAGGAAGCACTTACTCCAAGATAAATGAAGGCTATTCACGTGTTATATCTACAGAAATCTACTGTAAGCAGCTGAAAAGCAAGAACTATCAGACTTGAAGAGATGAGGAGCTGCACTACATTAGCTCAATACAAACCTAGCACTAAGACTAGCCCAGTGACAGGACAAGAGGCAATGGCTGTAAGCTGAAGCACTGGAGATTCTGTGTGAACACACGCAGAAATTTTTTCCCCAGTGAGGGTGCCAGAGCACTGGAACAGGTTGTGGAGTCTCCTTCTATGGAGATATTCAAAACCCGTCTGGACGTACTTCTGTGTGACCTGGTCTAGGGAATCCTGCTGTGACAGGGGGGTTGGACTAGATGATCTTTCAAGGTCCCTTCCAACTCCTAATATTCTGTGATTCTGTGAATCACACCAATTTAAGGCAACAACTGACAAAAGTAAGTGGGCTATCCCTCTGTTACTGATTTATATATCACCACCAGCCTAAGCCATATATGAATGGAAAATGTTGGCTGGGCTGGATGGAGCAAGCTTTCATGCTTCACAGAATTGGTACATCAAACAGGTGGTCAACAAGCAGAAGCACTGTCCAGACTGCTCTGTATATCTTTCAAGAGAGGTCATTAAAGAATTATACCATGAGTCACTAAAATACAAAGCTTCAGTGGTAAATAAGGAAAAGCTAAGTAGTGTTTATACTTGCCAAGAGTAAAGCAGATTTTACCTAAGTAATACGTATTATCTCCCATTTATCTTCTTTTATCACTCAAAAAACCACAGGTAAGCAAGTATTGCGTCTCAAGTAGGACACTGAGGTTGCCAAAGAATAAATTACAGAAGCATACAACTAACTCAATGGATGCAGGTTCTGCCCCTGAAAAATGCTCAGTCTAAAAGAATTTAGTAGATGAGAACCTACAGAGAAAAATGTCAAAAGTATCAGAAACATCATCTTCAGTGCTAGCTACTAAAATCCTGACCAACAAGTCCCAGCTCTTTTGAGGTGCAGTGGGTAGAAGAGGTGTTCCAGAATTAATGCCTGGTTAGGATCCAAAGACGTTTTGAGGTGACCATATTGAAACCACTTCCATTGGCAAGAAGAGTTTGCTCTACTTCCCACCTGGCAAGGACCGCCAAGTGTGTCAGGTAGCCCCTGTTCATAGTGCTCCATGGCACAATAGCAAGTAGGTTTCAAGCCTGGCTGAGGCAGAAAGCTCAGACGCAGTCAGTGTGTAAGGGCATCTGTACTGCTCATCCAGCCACAACTGTCTTTTATAGTGCAGTTATCAAGATGTCTGTAGCTTCATTCCCCAGTCTCTGAAATTACCACAACTGGGAATGGCAGTAGAAAGTGAATCCATTGCTTTATCATAGAAAGAAACTATTCAGCAACAGCCTTGGGTTCCAAGCTCACCTAGAATAAAACTCAGTAGCTTGTAATAGTCCATCTTGTAAAACAAATCTACCATAGGCAATCCACATGGAAAGAATAAAACCTTGAACAAGGAACCAAACAAGGAAGATCCATCCACACCTCATTACTGATTAGCTGGCAAACTCCTAGATGAAAAAAAGGCAGGTGGTAGCATGTCATTCTAGTGACACCAACTGCAGAGCTGAATGGCTTCAAAGCAGGTGGGCAAGATGGCCCAACTTGTCTCAGCAGTGCTTGGCTGTTGTTTTGTCCAGGCGACTGATTTATCAGCAGCTTTGAAATCTGAAATCTAAAATGTTTTATCTGCATAAAACAAGCTGAGACAGACCAAGGTTCCTTGAATAATGGCTTCAGTAAGTACTGCCAACCTATCGCCAGTACATTTGTAATCACCATCCATCAGAAAATCGAAGTGCTTGTGGTTTCATTATCAGACCAGTCAAAGCACAACTGATAATGATACAACATCTTCCATCCTATTAACCACTTGTCTGAAATATTAACTGATTTCAGATAGAACAGCTAGGATTTTCAGTGAAATCCAGTAAGCAGCATTAGGTAAAGTCAACATTTTGTTAAACAATGAACTGCCTGTCTTAATGCTATACTATGTTACAGACAGCTGTAATTGAAGCACACTTTCTCCTTTCTCCCTGGACCTATTCAGGAAATTAAAAATTATCACGAAGGAGGCCCAACTAAGCAAGCAAGGATGGACTGTAAGTTCAGGCTCAAAAATGCCTCCCACTTCCACCTGCCTCTGATAAGCTGCCCAAGCTGATGAAGATGTGAATGTTCTGTCTTCCAAGATAACCACCCCAGGCAGCAGCAACCTGCTAGTCTTAATAGGTTGACCAACACAACTGATACTGGTTAGAATCAGCATGCATTGTGCTGACCTCAGTAACATCATCTTTCTTGCTTTCAACTTGCTGTCTGACCCTGAGGTAGTCTGCCTGCTCAGACAGATGCTTGCTTAAAATTACTTTCTTCATTCCTGGCAGCAATATGCCTTCTCTGAATGCGAGACTGGGGATACCTAGTTTTTCTAGCTTCTGCATTTTCTGGCACATTCCTCTTAATTTCAGAGCCGAGTTGAAGACACTGCCTCCCTCCCAAAATAAACAGGTAGTGCCTTTGCCACAGATAGCAAGGGCACTGATGATGCAAGCTGGGCAATGTCTAAACCTAGACAGTTTAAATCCAAACTGAAGCAAACACAGGGCATTAGGGCACACAAGTGTCTTAAATGAAAAAGCAATTAAGTTATGAGACTTCTGCCTCAAAGATTTAGGAGAATGAGAATACAATGGTGAAAGCAGCTCAGGTACTTACTGGCCTCCCATTCATCACAAATTGTAAGAGGAAATGAAGGCAGGATCAACCTAGGTATATTCCCTGCCTGCCCACAGAAGTCATCAGAAACATACTAAAAAAAATAAGTCAAACCCCAATAATAGCTGTTGCATGACAGGCAGAGATTAGAAAGTTTGGGGTTCATGAGCCATTGAAGAGAAGTATTACTCCAACCTCAGCCAAGATAAATTCAAAGAACAGTTTTAACTGCTACTACGGAAAACACAATTTACGCAAAGAGGCAAATCTACTACATCTACAAACCCAGCTTTCCACTAAGCAAATGAGCACATGAACTCCATAATCCATATTACTGAAGACAAATTACAGAGTTTTTATACCAAGCTACTAAATTGAAATCTACCTATTTCATGCTGACAGCTGTATTTTTTTGTACAAAATATCTTAGTTATGTATCAGCATCTGGTTTACTTCATAGGTTTTAGTTGCCATAGAAGAGACTGTCAACCTCACCAAGCCTACATTGTTTCCAACCCCTTTTTGCTTTATTTTGATGCTAAAAGAATATTCTACTGCCCTTGACTGAAGATGCAGATTTAAGTTTTCCCTATTTGAAAAGAAACATTGTCAAGAGGGATATAATTTAGTTCTAGTACCATGTGTTTCATATTTTCTGACAACTGTAGATTGAACTTCATTCAGAGGTGATAATTAAAATTTTTATGAGCATATCTAATATTAAACAGCTACTGGCAGATTATGGTACCTTGACTGCTTAATGCACAAGGGAGAAAAGCAATAAAAATTAACTGTCAAAGCAGCAGCTTGATCTTTCCTGTCAGCTACCAAAACTGCAGTCTCAGTCATGAAACTCTCTCCCCATATAGAGGTCACTGAGTCTGTACAGTGAAACAGTTTTCTGTACATTATCTGTCTAAATATTAAACAGAACGAGAAGAGAAGGCTTTAAAATAATGTGTTATTAATTTTTATATAACTAGGTTGTTTAGAGTGCTGCTTTGGTTAATAAATTGAGCTGTTGAAAATTTAGGCAGAGGCACTAAGCTGTGTCTGTTTTCAGCAAAAAATGAATGTTTTGACCACTGATTTCCACACTTTCAAGCCATCTAAGGAAGCACCCTGCTGAATGTATGTAACTAGACTTCTATTTTTAGCCAGGTGTATTTCCTTGTCTGGCCCAAGGTATGAAAATCTTTGGCACAACCAGGTCTTCCTTTTTCAGTGGCAAACAATACTCATATCAACTTAAAGCTGTCAGGGATGGCTACAACCTGGATTAAGGTATTTGTAGAAGGAAACACTTTTTTCACACTTTTAAACAAGGTATAAAAGATGCAAACACTAGGGTCTTGATCCCTGGAGAAATTTAGTGTGCATAACCTTATTTAATTAAAACATTAAAAATGCACACTGAAAACACTAGTCACACAGGAACTTACTGCTCAAGCAAAACAAAAATGGCATATTTTAAACAGTTTAACAGAAGCTGCATGGATCCCACAGTCAGAATATTACATTAGCTATAGCAGCCGTAATGGAAATCTTTAAATTATGTATCACACATAGAACAACATAAGCAGTCACAACTTATGAAATGCCAGAATTAAGATGGTCCCTTCAAATTCAGTCATGCTGCACTCTGTAGAAATTCTGCATTATTTAGTGTTTCTGCATAGAACTACCATCATACTCCTGCAATGTATATGGAGAGGTCATTTCATTTGCCATTATTTAAAATTCTTTATAATTGTTCCATGCTCCATGTTTTGAATCTAATTGAAACACAACAAAATAGAAAGTTGATTGATAAATACATTGAGAAGACTGATAAATGCCAACAGAAGGTAAGTCAAGGTGAACAACACTTTCAGAACTCCATGTTCACCAGTAACAAGACATAATAAATAAAATACCCCCCAAAATCACATTTGGTCTTCAAAAGGACAAAGAATTGAAGAGTACCTGCTGCATTCCTATAAAGGTGAGGAGAGTAAAAAACCTCAGACTGTTGTATCTCCTTCATATGCTTAGGGAGTAGAAAGCTTTAAAACATTCATTTTTACAAAGCTCTTATATTTGAATAAAATCTACCATGCTCTTAACTGCATTTTGAAGGGAAGGGCAACTGAAAGATACCTCAGGGAAGAGAGAAAGCCTTTGTTAGGCTCAGGTGTATTTCACTACAAAAGGTGTATCACAGATAAGTAAAACGGTTTGCGTGTATATCTAAAAGGGCTAAAGGCAGAGTCCCAAGACTGATGAACAATTTCAGAAACGAGCTTTGGATGTTCCCAGTCCCTGCTACATCTTCAAGATCCCAGCAGCTGGGAATGAGTTATACAAGATAAGCAAAGCTTTTAAGTTCAAAACAGACTGCTATGACAGTAAGGTGTATAAAGGACCTGAAGAGCGCAATCAATCTGAGCATTTCAAGACAAAGTGTAGAAAAGCAGAGACCAGATGCAGCGACAATGCTTTAGCTTGGAAGTCTTGACTTTGACACTATCAGCTGTCCTTTCCTACATTCCACAGATAGCTAGAGCGAGAAGACTACCTGCAATTCACTGGGAAGTGGCAATGCAAAACAGACCAAGCACAGCATGTCATATTTAGGCATAGTCTCCCAGCTACCTTTTAGCTTAGAAACTTTTTTCAGCAACTCCTTTTCTGCTTTTTCCAGATTTACAGTAGTCAAGGAGAGGTGGTAATTCCTGCCAGCAATTTAAATCAAGGAGAATGGTTTCAAGACATGCCAGGGTAAAAGAAGTAATTTCTGTGTTCTAGTAAATTTAGAAGGCAGAGGTTTTATTTCCCCAAGAAAGCAGTAGCAGCAAGTTTGCACTACAGCATTCTGGAAGCTTCTTGATATTGAAAAGAAAGGTGGAAAGACACAAAGGTATCCCATCCATAAAAGCAAAGGGCTTCACAGGGACTTCAATCTGAAGCACAAGGTAACTTTAAACGATTTTAATTTCCTTCTACAAAACAGCTTCATTAGTTGATTTGAAGACATTAGAGTGTTGCTTATTCTGATGAAGTTTCCGATTCATAACCTGCTCCTACTAAAAGTCTGCTACTTCCACTGAAGTTTTATTGACAGTCATAATGATTCAAACACTTCCATAAAACACTGAGATCATTAAAATTGCTGTGTGTAAAGAGTCTTAACATCCTGATTCAGTGACCCCTGAAGATTTATATTCCCATTTGCTTCTGCAAGTACATGTTTCCATGATCCTAAAATACAAATCAGTTAAACAGATTTACAAAACAAACTTCAGCACAGGTGGAATTCCCTTTCCTCAGCGTTCCTGACCTCCAAATGGGAATACAAGTGAGAAATGTGATATTGTAAATGCTTGCTCAGCAGTAGAACAGAGCCCCTTTGCATATATCAAAGACCAATGTTGTAAACTTTTATGACAGTATTGTATATGGCTGCTAGCTTAGGAAAGAAAAAGCACTACGATTTTCCTTTGGGGCACTGACCAACTAATACAAACATAACCAAAGACAAAATTTTAGTCTGAGTTCTTGAAGAAAACTAGAGAAATTAAGTGAACAGCTTGATATTATATTTAGTGGTTTTATGACAAAGTCAATGTAAAAAAAAAAAAAAAAAAAAAGAATTTAGGCATGCATTGAGAATACTGCTAATAGGGTTACTATAACCTGCAATGTAATGATTCCTCCATCACTAAAAAAATATTGAAAGCCTTTGCCTGAAACTGAGAATTATCTTTTTACTACCATTTATGAGTTCTATCACATTCACTCAATAATGTTAATTTTAAGATGTATTTTCAGTCACTGAATTTTATTATATCCCAGTTCATAAAATTTCTAAGATTAAACTTGTGATTCTAAGCTTCATTTAGTGGTAGATTTAAAATAAGAAGAAATCCAAGGCTACTCAAACTTATCTCTGAATAGACTGAACAATTTAACATATCAGAAACACTGACAAGCAAAGAAGGAAGCACAAAAAAATGTTAAATCCCAAGATTTGCTACAGATATTGAAATGAGAATATGCCTTCCTATAGTTAGGAATTTTTTAAGTTAACAGTGCTACTGCACAGAGTTAGAAAAAGCAGTTTTACTGTGCACATGTCAAACAATTCTGCTCTCAGTTCTGCTCGCTGTCCTTGCAAGCTCAAATTCTACCAATGTGTCAAGTGATTATTTCCTATATTGTATACACAGGGCTATTTGAGGTTGCTTAAAAGGGCCATGACAACAAACATCCTGACAAAAGCCACGAGAAATGAAAAAAGTCATCATGATTAAATAAGAAAGTAATTCAAACAGCACTGTTTTTTAAGTGACTTGGTTAGTAAATAGATGCAAGACTGTAACTGGATACTAAAAACCACTTTACAAAGTGAAAACTGATTCATTTTATTAAAGCCAGATAATAGAATGGAAAGCTCATCTAGTACAACCCCCCTGCAGTGAGCAGCAACATCAACTAGATCACATTGCTCAAAGCCCCATCCAACCTGACTTTAAATTAGTTTCCAGGGATAGGGCATCTAACACCTCCATGGGCAACACGTTCCAGTGTTTCACCACCCTCAGAGTAAAAAAATTTCTTCCTTCTATCTAGTCTAAATCTCCCCCTTTAGTTTAAAAGAATTATCCCATGTCTTGTCACAACAGGCCCTGCTAAAAAGACCATTTTTCTTACAGGCCCCCTTTAAGTAGTGAAAGGCCACAATAAACACTCCCTGGAGCCTTCTCTTCATCAGGCTGAGCAACTCCAACTCTCACCCTTTCTTCGTAGGAGAGGTGTTCCAGCCCTCTAGTCATTTTTGTGGCGCTCCTCTGGACCTGCTATAAGAGGTTCATGCCCTTCTTGTGCTGAGGATTCCAGAGCTGGACACAGATCTCCTCAGGATGTCTTGCCTCATATCATATTGTTGCCTGATCTTTTAGTTTTATTTTTCCTGTTTGACTGCAATGATTTGGAAGCAGCTTTCACTTGGAATCCTTTTGTATTGCATTTAAGCTTATACCAGTTTGCATAGGCCATCCAGAAAAAAATTGAAGTTGCTAACTTCCTATGTTGCTAAACACTAAGCTTGAACACAAAGCAGAAGTGTTAATTTTAAGCAGAGAAACGGCTGTTGTTGGCCTCCAGCAGCTGTTGTTATTGTGATTAGAAGAAATTTTATTTGAACCTCCTTAAACCCAGGATAAATTTATAACTAGGAGGCTAAAGCTATGGCTCACAATTCTATTTAGACTAAAGTGTCGTTTTCCTGTGTCTATAGTGGTATTTAAACTCTCCAGTAAAATCACTCACCATGGTTCCAAATGGTATAGCTCTTGAAGCATGATAATAGATTGCAATGAAGTTAATGAAGAAGGCAGTTCCACACACCATTGCTGGAATAAGGAAGGCTCCAATAAACATCTGCTTTATCCATCGTCTTCCTGTAAGAAAGAACATTCCAAGGGGACTGGTGAGATACAGTTCTATTTGGTTTAAAAAGTTATCAGCAAGCTCTCCAGAATGTAGATGTTTGACTTCTCCCCCTAAAAAGGTGAAAGCAGTAACAAACACATCGATATAAGAGTCAAGAGTCAACTAATAGTTTCATTTGTCTCCTGGCAACTCACAAGATACAGCATATTTATCAATTTATTAGGCCAGGTGAAAAGACAGGAAAAGGGATACAGCGTGAGAACACTTCAGCTGAAGAACAGCATATGCTGACTAAGCTGGCCAAAAAAAACAAGGTGTGAAACTTAACTGTGTGTATAAGCTTCAGTTTAGTAGACACAAAGATAGCAGAGATGGCCCTCTGAAGAGCATGCTCACATGCATGTAAGAGCTCAGCACTGCTCCCAGGACAACCCAGCACTACAGCTGCTTTCAGGCAGCACCTGCTCGGGGTTGTCTTCACCCAGCTAAGCCAACTCCATATATTCAGGATGCATTAAGGAACTGCCTATCCCTGATATAAAGCAAAATGCCACACCATTTAATATACAGCAAAATTGAACTCTGACATCTTCAACACCAGAAAAGGTAGAAGGAAGGAGATTTCTAAAACTCAGGTATAAAAGAAACAGCAACAATTGCTAGCAGTTATTACTAAGTCTAAACACCCTGAGGAGTCCAAAAAACCCTCTCGGTCAACATCTTAAAATTTTTCACTGTCTGTATTCCCTTTACTGTCTATGCTCTTAACTATCTATATTTAAATGTAATACACTGTAGAAGCACCTGTAACACGCACTAATAAAAATGTCAGAAAACCAGCATATGCTTTTCAAGACCATTGTATGTATTTTCACCATGAGCCAACATAAGCAGCACTTCATGGTTTGATACACGTTTGATCCGCAGGGAAAAAACCCACCATCACACAAATCTGGCTCAAGTTTCTATAGCACAGCACACTTTAGAATAGCAATCCTAATTTATCTAGGTCTTGTTTTCTACAAATTTCTAGGTTTACATATAAGCCACCTGAAAAGAAACATCGAACCAAACTCAGAGTAGATTAAAGTATAGCTGAGATTGCATAGTAACAAATATGTCCTGTGGAAAGGATACAAGTTATCTTTTGTGAACTTACCAATTATTTTTTTCTAAAACACTGTAGGAAATAATAGATATTGTTCACTCTTTTATTGCAGCAGAGGGAATGGATGAAGCTGGTGGACTGCAAGGATTAATTGGGCATAACTCAGAAGCATACTGGGGAGCACTCAAAGACAGCCTGTCCATATCCGTTATGTCAGTTTTATTGGGCTTCTGCTCTCTACTGGTACTCATTTTGAATTTGCTATGTATAAAGCAGAGCACATACTGGAAAGCAGAATAACCTTCTATGAAAGATGCTAGTTTTCACCATCCACAATTAATGGTCTAATAAGTACTGTATACTCCTCCTTTCTGTGCTAGCAAACATACCCCGCCCCAGTACCTACAGTGAAGGGCTACATAGCAGTCATCTGGAGAAGATGACATGAGCTGTTTAACAGTGTCTTACAGAAGAGGGAGAGACTGTTACTCTCCCTGGATGTCACGAGCCAAAAAACTACGTACAGGAGTAAAACAAGCAATTCATAAGCTACAACTGGTAACAGTTCTTTAGTTCTTATTGCTTTTAAATTAACCAAAGACTTCAGCTATCTTTAGTTAGAAAATGCAGCCAACACTGAATAGCAAATAATATGAAAGTTAAATATAATCAAAATATTTTCTGTTTAGTAAGGATTTAATGGATTGCATTTGAATGACCTAACTTCATAAGGACATTCCATACTGGTGCAAATCACAAAACAGTAACTTCTCCATTTAACAACACAATGAAAATGATGAAATGCAAAAACAATTTACCTCCTTGTCTAGCATAAAGGCTTCCTCCAAAATATCCGTTCACTGGCGATGTTGCAGCATAAACAAATATAGCTGTACTAAGCATTGATCCTCTCCTATGAGAAGTGATTTTTTTGGTAAATGAAACAGAAAAAACACACACAGATAGAGCAAAAGATTACTGTAAAACATGTACATTTAGCAGAAGCAGTTACTCAGTATTTCTAGGTAATGAAAAAGTTTAAAACTGCTTAAACGGTAAAATCTGTATGTAAAACTTCTGGCAGTCTAATTCAATCTGGGAGAAAGTTCTAACATAGTACATTGTCTTCTAACATGCATTTATTTTCACTGGAGTACAAAATCTCACCCTTGATCAAAATACTCTGACATTTGGATGTGTGTACATGTGTATAAAGAGTTGAACTACTTACAAGACATACATTTAGTGTAAAATTCAACTATGATAGAAAAAAGGTCCTCTTAACTTAGTATAGAAGCCAGTATTAACAAACATATACTAAGACTGTGAATGATGTTTCTGCCATCCCTTGGAAATTAACTTTTAAGATCCAAAGTGTTCATCTTACGGGCAATCTGAAAACCCAATTCAGAAACTATAAATACTATAATGAAGACACAAATCAGCATGAAGCAGTCCAGCCAGAAGAGTGCAGTCATTTTTAAATTATCACCTCATTAAAAGTTGCAGTACCCATTTAGGCATAATTTTTCTGAAATTTTCCAGGCTAAGCTAGTAGTTTTAAATCACAAAAGCCATCTCCAAATACATTTTTAAAACAACACATCTAAGAATATCAAGATATAAATGTTGCTCATAAATAGAGCTGTTTTCCCATGTCCCTCTGCTACTCTTCCACAGCAAAAAGCAGTAGGTTTTCAGTCATCTTAGTCTACTTTCTTCAAATTTGTTGTTCTGACATTCCAGACTTGGCATTTTGGCTTTTGCTGAACCATTACTGGATGCCTGCCCTACTCAAAGAAGTAATCTTTAGTACAACTGGCTTCCATGACTGCAAGGATTGAACTAAGCAAATATACCTGCTGGTCACACACGCTAAAAGTGCTCTATGCTAACATTTGCTTCTCGTAAAAAAAATAAGTAGTTCCATTTTAGAAAGCTACTGGTTAGACAGAATTCAATTTTAACACTTCTAACTTAAGACAGTTTAGAAGCACGTGCAAAATCCAAGAAGATCATGCACAGTCTGAAGTGACACACATAGATTCAGGCTACCTGTAAAATGATGACCCAATATTAATCTAAAATCATCTCAAAATTACCCACTCATTTTTCAACTATTCTAATGGAAAAGCTTCTCAAAACACAAACTTGTATTAATAAACTATCAGCTGACACGACCAAACTTCACTAAGAGATTTTGTTGGCATTTGCTAGTTGCATGATTCCCAAGAGCTTTAACAGACCCAAAGAACACTGACAGGTAATCATTCACGTAACTGTTTTACAGCCTTTTTCACTCACATCACTTTGGTAAATGTAAAAATTGTCTGTATCAGATTCAGTCAACTGTTCCATTATGCACCCAGAATTAAACTCACTTGGAAAGTAATATAAAGACCTACTGCAATCAAAGACTAAGTGCACATATATTTTTTTAAATTCCTGTTCCAACACATTTTACAATTGTTATTACTAACTTACAGCTTCACTAGTGCACAAACATTCTGAAACAGTTTCATTCCCTCCCTTGAAGGGCTCACATGCTGTACAACTAAAAATGTGTAAGTAAGTTTATCCAGAAACATAATCATGGAGCACAAAGTGGGACTAACACTATATGAAAAATGAAAGTATGTCAAGATATTGGTACTAGAGTGGCTTTTTAAAACACACCATTAAAAGGCAGCTACACTCAAAACCAGAGTTCTCTCTAGTGGCATATGAGAAGTACTACAACTTGTTCAAATCAATAGTTACAGGTGATATTGAAGGAAAAATAGAACAAAGATTTGAAATTTCAGACATTGTTTAAAACAAAACACTTGATAAAAAAATACACAAAATTCCCCCAGTATCCAAAATACAATCACAACAGAAACAGATGAAGTGAGGTCAACAAAAATATCAAATACATAAAAGGCAACAGAAGAGAACTAGGTGAACTGCAAGTGGTGTGTTAAATTTAAACTTGAGTACTATTTGTTTGTTTTCAATAAATTCCCTCCAGTCACAACAGCCCACCCCTGCTGGAGGTTTTACATGCAACCTAGGGTGAGCAGTATCTGTTCACAAGAACATAAGAAATTAAATCTGCATTCCTGAGAAGACTTGTGGATAAGATTGGCTTAATGAGTCATCAGGAGTAAAAAAGGATGAGACAGAACACTCCCTACTTCAGTCTTTACAGGACATGGCAAGGAAAACAGGCTAAGTAATATAGTAATATCTTGTCACTCCAGATGAAACTAGGAGTCAGATATGTATCTTTTAATATTTATTTCCCATATAATCTACCCATAATCCTGCAGAGCAACAAAATGGTTTCACAATAAATCATAAATCAAGCAAGCATTCTAAGAGTAAAATAAAGGAGACTAGGACACCAAGTTTCATCACAACTTAAAAGAGTCCACTGAATACTACATCCGACCTAAAGATAAAGACTCTCAAACACTTTTTCCAGGCCAGCTGGAACATTCATTTTGTAATTATTTTGTTCATTTAAGCATTTATATGCTGAAGGCATGGCACAATTGTACTTACTCTGTGTATAAATCTTCTATCATTGCCACAACAATGACTATAAGAGACACAGCAAAAATTTGACAACCAGAACCAATAAGCGATGAAAATATTAGAGGATGACTGGATGGTCTAAATACATCTCCATGGACCTGCTTCCACCCATACTCATCACCTAGATCTCTGTCCTAGGAATAACAACAACAGAAATTTAAGTCTCGTCACAACAATTAATGACACACACAAGCTAGGCATAAATTAAAAGTCTGATTTATTAAAGTGACTTCAAGTACAAGTAGGTCTTCCCTCCTGAATGCATCAAATCTAGGATAAAAGTTTACTTTTCAGATGCTTATGAAGGCAACAAAAATTAGTAGCTGAATGTATAATGCAGTAAAATCTATCAGATTCCCTCCCTGTCCCTCAAATCCTCTGACGTGCTTAGCAGTATACATGGGCTTCTATTACATACTCAGATTGGACGTTGTTTAACCTAAGTGTGGATATAAACATTAAAACAATGATTACAGACAGAAGTCTGGGTTGCAACCTAGAAGCATGTTCTAAAGAAAACCACTACCACTTTCAAGACATACATAAGGCAGTTTTCTGTATAACTGAAGAAAGCCATTCAGAGCTGATAACACAATGAATGGATGAAAACAACAAGCCTTAAAAAAAAAAAAGATTTAAGAAAGTATGAAGGCAGATCTTACCATATCATCCATTTCTTCCTCCTTGCTGTATCTTGCATAATCTTTTCGCAAAGTTCTCATTAATATCATAGACACTAGGCCAACCAGAAAGATCACCATCATAAAAGAATTGAAAATTGAAAACCAGTGAATCTACAAAAAGAAAACACATCCCTAAAGTTTAGAACTGTAAACATGTTTCAAAGTTGTTCCAATAAGGATAAATTGTTGCCCACCAGGACAGCTTGTCAGCAGCAGCTAAGTAACAATAAAGCCACACTGTAAGTAATGCTATATTTGTAGAAACTGGTATGAAACAACATCCATAAAGCTCTTCAAGAGCCACGCTTCCTCCTGATGAAATTATCAGAGCTTAGTTAAGCACCAGAGAAGTTTGAACAACGGGCTGCATGTGGTCCCTTGGTAAAGGAAAGGCCATACAATGTTCTGCTGCCTTTCTAGATAAGACATTAAAGTAGTGAGAGTAGCTCACAGTCAAAAAAACTTAAAGGTAACATTGCTTTGCACAGGACCAGAATTTGCAGTGGTAATAATTTGACTCTGAGAAGCACATCTTTTGTTTTTTACCAAGCTGCAAACAGAATCCAAAACTTCTCATTTCAGAAAATGTAGTTCAGTATGTTACCCTTAAGGAGATTACAACCACAAGTTTAAACCATCACAACTGACACTGCCAACCGATTTAGGCTAATCCTTTGTTTTGGATTTAATTCAGTAAAAAATGTACTTGTGACTAGCTGCAGTTATTCAGCTTACAATTCATACAGTTGTGTCCCTGAAACTTCACTGCTTCTCTCATGCGAACATTTTCTTGAACTGCCTTGCACGTACTGCAGGCTTGAAGCTTACCTGCACATTTACTGATGCAGTCTGAAAAACTAGAGCCATCCTATTTGAGCAACAAAACCATCACTTAAAAAACCTAAATTTCATTGTCCCAGAACACCTGCGACATGCAAAAATTCAAAGAAGTCATCCAAAAATTCCATTACATCATCCAAACTAAAACAACCACTTTGAAGGGATATTTTTAAGGTTTCTTAGAGCAATACATACTCTGTGCTGAAAGAAAGAAGGATCAAGATACTTGTCAAATCGGTCTTCAAACTTCACATCTGATTTCTTCCATTTCACCTAAAGACAGAAAAAATAATTGAAAAGTTCATTATAGTATCTTCAGCTACACTGTTCAGCTACACCCAAACCACATTTTAAAAATCATCCACTTCAGTGGACTAATGTTCTTAAAGACTGACATCTACAGGTCAGACATAGAGTGAACATCATCCATCTTGCCTCATGGATCTAATATGATCTATCTTTATGTCTAAGAACAAGAATCATCATCTTGCACTGCTTCAGCACCCACTGCCCCTCTGAGGCTAATCAAAGATGTACACTCCTAGCTGTTAAACACAACAAATCCTTTTCATGATTATGGAATAAGCACATAAAGGTACTCCACTCCTACTGAAGGTGCCAAAATCAAAATCCATCAAATGATCATTTTTTCAGTTTTGTCAAATGAGTAGTAATTCAAAGATGTTTACTTCCCACAGTAGGTACTCACAAAATAATGAGGCAATACCTTTGAAAAATCCTCCCAGATTTGCCCCAGATTTCAGAATAATGGTTAGAGAAAGAAAGCATGTTTAACTATGTTCAAGGACAACATGCTAGAAAGCAATAATTTTTTCCAAGTTTGGTGGTTGGGGTTGTTTTTTTGTGGTGGGTTTGGTATTTTCGTTTTTTTGGTTGGTTGGTTGGTTGGTCTGGTTTGGGGTGGGGGGGAGGAGGGTTTACTGACAGCACACTCCTTTTTCTCAGAATTTCCATGTGCTGCATTGCATAAAAAGAGGCTTGTGGAGAACATTACCAGTGTTCATTGAGAGCAGCTGAGATCTGTTTTCCAGCCATGCACTGAGACTGATATTCAGTGAAATCACCTGTACCCAAATTCTCTGAATACAGTGCACAAGAAAAAAGATGTAGTCTAGCAGAAGTCAGGGAAATTAGAAAAGAGCAGATTTAAAACAGATGTAAATAGGAAAGAAAAGGGCATAAATTGAGATACAAACTGGCTGGAAGTGAAACGGATGAAAGGGATCAAAGCTGGAGACTAAAAGACAAACATTAACATTTTAAAAGCTACAAGGTAGAAGCTGCAGCCTAAAATCTCTTAAGACCACAGGATTCTTCAAACTAGACATTTCAATTGCCATTAACTCTGAAACCAGGAAAAGTACGTGTTTATGGCCATACCGTCACAGCATATGGAACAGCATATTACTGCTATCAGTTACTCCACTAGCTGCACAGAAGACTGCTTTGGATTTGGAAGATTTAGTCATATTAATGAACTACATGGTGCTAATATGGTAGAATAAATTTTTCAGAATTTTTGCAAGACTGGTTTCATTTTAATTTTTAAATGCAATTTCAGAAATTAAACACAAATCTACACTACTATTTTTTCAAAAGTATGCTAAGATTAGGAAATAAAAGGATTCGTAGTGATCTGGAAACAAATGCAGCCCCCCTTGTGCATATCATTTTAAAATACATGACGAGGAACTATCCTTTCCAACAGATATTTTCTTATTCAGTACAGAAGAAAGAATATAAAATAGACTGAATACCCCTATCACTCACCACAGCCCTGAGACAGATAAAACCCCAAGGCTCAAGAATTACTCATGTTGAGGTTATGATACTCATGTTCTTCAGTTCAAAGTACAACCTTGTTCAAGACTAGTAGCTCAAAACACTGTTTCAAGCAGATACATTTCTCATTAGAGCATCTGCCACTAAGAAGCACTGCTTAGAACAAATGCACCAGACAGAATCTGTGAATTAAACACCACACACATGCCAGCCCAGCAATTGCCCACTGGTGCCAACAGAAATGGACAGGTAAGTCTTGAGCTCTGTACACTAAAAGGTATTTTCAGGGAACATCTAATGATGTTTTCACTACTGGCAGCTAGTCAGTGCTGTCCACCTCAAAATTCACAGAGCAAACGGACCTTACAATGCTTGTGGGATTTGGAATGGAAAATTCCAAAATTTCTACTATCAATTTTGCAGTAGAAATAGGGAGATTAGTGTAAACAAGAAAGCACGTATAAAAGCCAATTATCTGCATTTCAAACTGCGTAACATTCAGCACAAGAAAAATGTAATAGCAGCAACTGAAATAAAATCTTATGCAGACACCTACTGCTAACACATTGTATATAAATAATGCATTAAAAAATAGTTTCAGAATACAGCTGTGGTGAACGTGAGATATGAACCATTACAGATTTAAATAGCATCAAATAAATAAGGAGGAAAAGTGAAAAACCTAATTCGCTATCTCAGATAGCAAACACTGCTTATTCATAACATTTTAGTACAGCAATTCAATATAACAGCCGAGAGCTTCAGAGAAAACCCTACTAATAAGGTGATATAGATAAGGCAAATTTCTATTGGAATTGCAAAACCAAAATAAGCTTTGATGCTGACTGCTTGTGAAGTATGAATGCTTACAGTGGGTTTAGGGCCTACCTCCAAATCACAGAATCATCTGGGTTGAAAGGGACCTCAGAGGTCATCTAGTCCAACCTCCCTATAGTGAGAAGGGACATCCCCAACTAAATCAGGTTGCTCAGAACCTTGTCTAGCCTCACTTTGAATACCTCCAGGGACAGGGCCTCAACCACCTCCCTGGGCAACCTGTTCCACTACCCTCATGGTAAGGAACTTTTTCCTAATATCTAATCTAAACCTACTCTTCTCTAATTTAAAACCTTACTCCTTGTCCTTTTGCTACCTGCCTTTGTAGACAGGCCCTCTCCAGCATTTTTGTAAGTCCCCCTCAGGTGCTGGAAGGTCACTATTAGGTCCCCCCGAAGCCTTCTCTTTTCCAGGCTGAACAATCCCAGCTCCCGCAGCAAATGTCAGAACTCCAACCATTAAGAAAATCCATACCTACCGGAGGGTCCTCCATACTTCTAGTCTCCAGACCTTTGGGGACATATTCTGTTCCCACCAAAACACTTTTCTGCAGATTACAGAAGCTTCAGTTTGTTTGAAGTGTTTCGAAAATCATCATTTTGCATTTTTCATAGTAAACCTATCAATGTTTTTCAATAACAAAACAAGCAGTATTTGAAGGATTGAAAATGCATCTTCTTCTAATACAGCCTGACATTTCAATATATAGTTGTAGGTATACAACTACCTATTTTGGAACTATTTTACCACGTAGAATTTCTTATTACAGATGTATCACCAAAATACTTACTGAATATGACATCTGGATTTTTGTGTTTGGTACCAATTTCACCTTTCCTTCACTAGTCAGATTGACATCTACAATTCTATTTCCATTGTAACCAATCTCAAGTTTTTTGTAAGTCCAAAGGTAATAATCTTCTCCATTTTCATCTGCTTCTCCAACAATACCTGCATAGAAAAGAAGAGTAAGCATCTATTACGGGTATGCTTTTCAAATATCATGTAATTATTCTTTTTAAAATACATAGCACAAAAGTTTTGCCAGCTAAAAAAAGCAACATAACCACAGGAAAGAGAACACAGCAGACTTAGTTTTACTTTTCAACTCTAATACCTGGATTACATCTTCAATCCACTTTAAAAAAGCATGCAGCTACAACCACTTGAGAAGAAACAGAAGACAACCACAACAGCTCTCTAGTCTTATTTGAAATTCTTACCAGATAAACAACTAGCTGAATATAGACTTAGTTTCCATGGATAGAACTTGGCCAAAATCTTTGTATTTTCCCATCTCCTACTTCCTCACTCATTTGTTTTCCTCTTAAAAGTTTTACTTTCGTTCTATATTCCTCATTACTTGACTCCCCAACACATACTTTTTTTGCTCTCATTTGCACAAAAGCTTGCAATGCTTGCCAAGAATGTTGTGTTTTGATTACTCTCTCTGTTACTTTCACTGAAAAATCCAGAAAGTTATCATTTACTTGAAGACTTTTATTACCCCCAACATGGAAAGCTGCTCAGATGCTCCCAGACCATGAGAACTCAACTGAACTACATGTTAGCCACGATTAAGTTATTTCTTATTTTCAATAAATTACTGCAAAAATGTCTAATCTACCACAGAAAAAATTCCAGAGAACATAGTATGCTGAGGAAAAAAAAGTCAAGTTTAGCAGTCACCAAGTTCACAGGTTACACGTGTCATATTTTAATGTCAAGACCATCATAACAAAGAGCACACAGAAGTTGGAAGGTGAGGCGGAGTGTGAGAACAAGTAGGTGAAGGATATGGAACAGGTTATCATGAAGCAGCAGGTATACGAAGGAACAGCATTAGTGCATTATCTGTGCTTTTTAATTTTCAAGGTGGTATTTTTCTGTCATGTTTTTTACTCATGCTCATCTGTCAGCATTCCCTTGTATATGCCACCCATATGAAATGTGCCAGTTTTGCCTTTGCCATACAGCTTAGCACCTGGAATACCATCTGTTCCCATGGTAGTACCCAAACCATGACAAGACATACCTCTAAACTACCTAAAGGACATTCTGACCAACCACTGCCCAAAGGAGTGAACTAACAGTGCACCAGATACTCAGGCAGATCTCCTGAAACAAAGACAGTCAAGTCTAGCCACTCCACTGTGGGACAGCAATTCAAGAAAAAATGGAAATAATTTTATCTGAATGCATTTTAAAAGACCTGGTTGCCTTTTTCAGGTCAGGATATAAAGCGTAAAATTTCCAAAGCCCTCAAAAAGCAGTTTGAAGTCATTACCTTTAGCTATCAGCAGTTAAGAACAGTTTGTTTTATGCCTTATAAGACATGAAATTTGCTAAAGTTTGCAAGGAGACGGGAGTGCCACAAATCTTGACTTCCTGGTTCTAAACAACTATCAAAACTAGTTTCTTCATATCATACAAAGATGAGACCTAGATACTACATGTTTGTTAGCTGCAGCATTAGGAATGACTTCTTGTGCACACAAAGCATACTACTGAAGAACAATAACACAAGAACTACACTAAAACAGATTTTTAAGCTGAGAACATAATGTTTAGTCAGTGCATAGAAGACTTAGTAAGTATATTCATTCTTCAGCATTTGAGGTGAGAAAATATGTTCCCAAACAAGAGCAGAGAAGTTAGTTCTAAGAAGGAACACCTCCAAGACTCACTAGCCACACAGAATCCCAAAGCGTCAGTTTACCATCCACTATCCTTAGGCAGCCTAAAGCCTATGTAGCTGCACTAGTCTAGGGAAACTTTTCGCTGAAAGGCCAATAGCACAAAAAATAGATAGCTACTTTCTAAAAAACAATTAAAATTATACAAAAGACCTGAAAACCTCACCCTCTGTCAGAATGAATGATCAGTAGCATTATCCAGCATACTACCTATCAAGGGACTTTTGTCATATGGCTTGGACTGTATTTTTGTAGGTGTTGTGGGATTTTGGTTTTTTTGGGCCGTTTTACCTCCTTCACGAAACACAAGCAAGAAAGACCTTACCTTAAAGCATTTTCTGGTGCTTTTCATCTCCCTTCATTTTATATCTACAACAGGGAGATTAGGACTTCTGGGGTCTGGCTGATTGCTATCATTGTGAAGTGAAATCTGCAGAGCACACTTCATGTGTGATCACAGGTTACAAGGGTGTAACAAAAACCAGATTGCTTGGGAGACAATGGCAGTAAGGACACCTACATTTTTATTCAAGACATAAGCACTTCTAAGTCCAGGTTAATAATACTTAGCAAGAGCAATTTTAAGAACTGTATAAGAACAAGTAAAATAAAACACCTTCATATGACTACAGACTGCACATGCAAATTGTTAAAAGCCACTAATTCACTAAAAATCAAAACGGCTTTGGCAGTACTAATAAAAGAACTAGCAAAATAAAGTTTAAACATTGAAAGACTTTTATGAAGTTGTTATTTATGAACAAACTAACACGGACCTTAGATCTGACCTAATTACCATTCACTTGAATATTTAAAAGAATTTAACCCTAAGAACTCAGTATTACTAAATCTGTGCTTGAGAAACAAAACACATTTTCACTGTTCTTGTAATTCACTAGTATAAGCCATCCTACTGTTCTTTCAATGCAATAACCCATCACCTTATTTGTATTATTTGGTTACAAAAGTTCTATATACTTGTGAGATTCTTGTAATGAAACTTGGTCACTGAGTTAGTTCACGAAACCCACTAGCACAGGACTCCTGTAGTTGTAATCAAGTTGTTTATGCATGATATCACTCACCCCATATTGGCAAATCATCAATATACATCTGGTACCAATAGTGATTTTTGATAGCATAAACAAATGCATCTCTTCTTCCTTTGTCCAAGTCAATTTCACAGTAAGTAGTCTGCATTACATCATCTGTAAAAGAAATTAAAGCACACAATGATTTATTAATGAGCTGGCTCAAAGCAAAGGCAAACCCACCAAATGAGAGGACTGGACATTGCTGGAGTCTTTAACCTCTCTTGGCTATTGTCAAGTAGGTAACCAAAAAAGGACATTTAAAAATGAACTATTAAAGCAATTACGTAATTGTTTCTGTAATTCTATCCTTTCACATGCAGAAGCTTCCCACAGACTGGATAAGGAAAGGTTTCAAAGTATCCTTTTACTACTTCACCCACACTAAATAAGATCCATTAGCTGATGGCAGCTTTTACCTGGACAAACCATGAGACCTCATGGTTTGTTTTTTAACAAAAGATATGAAACTATTAACAAATACCTAAATCTGTGTACAACATTATCTCTCCATTTTAGTATAATCAGGCTCACTGACTAAGAATACTGTTTGTAAACACTAACACTTTTGAAGGCCTCAGTAATTTTCAAGAAACTACCATAAAGAAGAAACAAAGCAATGAGGGTAAAGGTAGAAGAAAAGGAGAGAATACAAAAAAGGAATAATGCAAAGAACACACAAAAGGCTGCACTTGAAAATAAAATAAATTCACCTCTTCGAGCCAGAAAGCTATTTTCCCCCCATCTACAATTCTAAGTAATGCAGTTAGCAGCCATTCTTCCATAACCCAATTTCCTTCCCAAGTGAAAAAAATACAAAAAGGCTCATACTTAAAAGAATTCAGGTAGCAACAGATTTAGAAACAAAAAAAAACCCACCTGCTTCACATAAATAATTTCCCTCTCTCCTCTTTTTGTCATCACTGGAATCAAGGACCCAATTTTAGTAGATAAATTTATGTCCTAAGTACAGCTCTAATTTGTATCAAAATTCAGCTCAGTTTCTCCTATGCACTAACTGTAATGTAAAGCTTAAAAAGGAAATCAAATCACCTGCACAGAAAAAGCACCAGCAAGTAGAATATTTCCAACACAAAATATTATTTCTCTGATACTAACAATGTGTCAAAATCACAATATGCACAGCACATCTGGTCAAGCAAAACTGAAGCCAAGCCTGGTGAAACAAGACAGAAACAAGCCAAGAGCAGTCCTACACAGCTGCAGTGACTCCCTATAGCCCTGGAGAAAATACGAGTTGCTGGTATTCTGGAATGGATACATTTCTTTCTCCTATTTCTTATGAAAACTTCAGCATTTTCTATTTTTGTTTCTTCAAAGACTTAACAAATGTACTCAACTTCTTTTTTTCTGGCTTATTAGGCTGGGAGGAAAAAAAGAGAATAACAAAACCATTCAAGTCAACAAGAGTCCCAAGAAGACTTTTAGACCATGGATTACATTTTCAGCACTCACACTGTTACATGCAGGAGAGGGAAGCCACAGCTGAAATAAAGACTTAAAATCCAGGCCTCAGTTTGCAGTTATGCCTCTACTAAGCTGGATCCCATACTTTCTGGACTGTGTTCTCGAAAAAAAAAAATGCCTCTGCTTGCCACTCTTTAACACATTTTTTGAGACATCTAGAATCACAAAGGTTGAGACATCCGAGATCATCAAGTCCAACCATACCTATCACCAACATACCACTAAACCATGTCCCTAAGTACCGTATCTAAATGTTTCTTAAACACCTTCAGGGACGGTGACTCCACCACCTCCCTGAGCAGCCTATTTGAAGACTTAACAACACTTTCAGTAAAGAAATTTCTCCTTATATGTAATCTAAACCTCCTCTGCTTCAACTTGAAGCCATTTCCTCTTGTCCTCTCACTGTTAATCCTGGAGACCTACGCCCATCTCGCTACAACCTCCTTTCAGGTAGCTGTAGAAAGCGACAAGGTCTCCCCTAAGTCTCCTCCAGACCATACAACCCCAGTTCCCTCAGCTGCTCCTCATAAGACTTTTGCTCCAGACCCCTCACTAGCCTCATTGCCCTTCTCTGAACACACTCTAATACCTCTACATCCTTCTTGTAATGAGGGGTCCAAAACTGAACACAGTATTCTAGGCGTGGCCTCACCAGTGCTGAGTACAAGGGGATAATCACTTCTCTGGTCCTACTGGTCCACACTATTTTTGATACAGGACAAGATGCTATTAGCTTTCTTGGCCACCTGGGCACACTGCTGGCTCATACTCAGTTGACTATCAACTAGTCAATAACCCCAAGTCCTTCTCTGACAGACAGCAATCCAACCACTCTTCCCCAAGATTATAATGTTGCATGGGGTTATTGTGAAGAAAGTGTAGGGCCCGGCACTTGGCCTTGTTGAAGCTTATACCACTGGCCTCAGCCCATTGATCCAGCTTATCCAGGTCCCTCTGCAGCCTTCCTACCCTCAAGCAGATTGACCCTCTCTCCTATCTTTGTGTCATCTGCAAACTTACTGAGGGTGCACTCAATCCTCTCATCCAGATCACTGATAAAGATATTGAACAGAGCCAGCCCCAACACTGAGCCCTGGGGAACACCACTGGTGACCTGCCACCAACTAGAGTGAACCCCATTGACCAGTACTCTCTGGGCTCAGCCCTCCAGACAGTTCCTTACCCAGCGAAGAGTAAAACTATCTAAACCATGAGATGCCAGCTTCTCCAGGAGAATGTGGTGTGAGACAGTGTGAAACGCCTTACTAAAATCCAAGTAAATAACATCTACTGCCTCCTTCTTGTCCACTAGGCATGTTATGACATCATAAAAGGAGACCAGGTTAATCGAGCAGGACCTGCCTCTCACGAACCCACGCTGACTGGGCCTGGTCCCTTGGTTGACCTGGACTTGCCATGTGATCGCCCTCAAAATGATCTGTTCCATAACCTTCCCTGGTACCAAGGTCAGCCTTACAGGCCTGTAGTTCCCAGCATCCTCCTTCTGACCCTTCTTGTAGATGGGCATCATATTGGTATCATCTGGAACCTCTCCAGTTAACCAGGACTGCTGATAAATGATACAGAGTGGCTTGGCGAGCACCTCTGCCAGCTCCTTCAGTATCCTGAGATGGATCCCATCTGGCCCCATGGACTTAATTAATTAATTAGACATTAATTAAAAGAAAAAATCAGGATTCCTATCTTCAGATTTGTTGCTAAGTAGCGATTAAATCTTTCTAATATACTGGCACTTAATTGTCACACTCTTGTACTTTCATACTATACTTGAATAAAGGATAATACCTTTCTAATGTCAAATCTTTTAACTTGCAAAGGATTGTTCAACACAGAAGTCAAATGAAAATAGACTAAGTTAAAATAAAGGTAAAGGAGAAACTGTTAGAGGCTGTTAAATGAAGCACTATATAGCACTGGAGCACTTAAGTTTGACCTCAAGAAGTGTTACCCAGGCCATGCTGGTTTTAGGTGGCTGTCTCCTGGCTGGTTCACCTACATACACAGTGGCACCAGAGTAACTGAAGGATAACATGGGGTAGAAGCAAGCACTACTAGAGAAATAAAAAACATATGAACTACAAATGCTCTTTTTAGAAACCTTTCCCACTTCATAGAATGAACACAGGAGCCTTTGTTTGCAGTTATCAACCAAGACAGATGCAGTATTAGATTGTAATCTACTACCATGTTACTCCATGGACTTTCAGAACGCTGGAATTTGCCTTTTTGGGTGTTTTGTTGGAGGGTTTTCTGTTTGTTTAGTTTGAGTTTTTTTAAACTAACTGAAATAAGCCATTCTGCATCTGATACTCTATGATGCAAACTAGGTTTTGATTCTGCCAAAAAAATAAACAAACAAAAAATCCTCAAACATTTGAAATATCATTTGAAAGGAAATGACTGCACTGACACCTGATTAGGCTGCAGATAGCAGCATGCCAGCAAAAAACTGTCTTCATCCATTTTTACAGATTTTACTTACAGTATTCAGAATACCAAAAGACATCAGAGACACTACAATCAACTGTGGATCAATTATGTTATGAGTGCACATACACAAAACCAGAAGAAACAACCTCATTCAATTCCTATGAAACACAGATGTGGCTTTCCATACAGTAAATGATTTCACACTCTGTACAATATTACACAATACAGTTCCTCTCACATCCCCCTTAAACAACTGAATGTGCTCCTTTCTCCAGCCACTGAGAATGCTGAAGTTATTGTTTAGTTACAGAAGACGGTTAAGCTCAAATCCACTGTGTTAAGATGCTTAAATGAAAGTAGTTTAGAACAGCACTCAGTGGCTGGGGATGTTGAAGTCTACTTCACTACAGCTTTACCAGATTTAAAGTTCTGGGTATGTTAGATAGTTGTTACTCAAGTTATGCCTGTGTGTGTATCCAAGAGTCTGAAGTTAGATGTATGTTTGGTGCTGTGCCTGCCTCAGGGTTCAACAAGGCTGAATTCAACAAGGCCAAATGCCTGTTTCTACACTTGGGTCCTAACAACCCCATGCAACCGACAGGCTTGGGGAAGAATGGCTAGAAATCTGCCTGGCAGAAAGAGACCTGGGGGTGCAGGTCGACAACCAGCTGAATATGAGCCAGCAGTGTTCCCCAGTGGCCAAGAAGGTCAACAGCATCCTGGCTTGTATTCAAAATAGTGTGGTCAGCAGGACCAGGGACCAAGTCCCCCTGTACATGGCAGTGCTGAATACACACCTCAAACACTGTATTAAGTTTTGGGCCCCCACTACAAGAAAGACATTGAAGTGCTAGAGCATGTTCAGAGAAGGGTAATGAAGCTGCTGAAGGGTCTAGCACAAGTGTTATGAGGAGTGGCTGAGGGAACTGGGTTTGTTTAGCCTGGAGAAAAGGAGGCTCCTAGAGTAAGGAGGAGAAGCACAGCCATGTAATAACATTTCCAAATAAGTGCAAAATTCAAGTATGTTAAGAAATCCTTTTCCCCTTCAAAATCTTCTCTAATTGGTATTGTATAGCAATGTCAAAATTTAATTTTCTAATTGAAGTTGTTATGATCTGAATGTTGAATACATTTAATAATTTACTGGGTCTCAGGTGTAATGTAGAGGATGTCAATTGAAATGCTTAAATAAGGAACTTGACATATTACATGAAAAGCATCATTACCCCAGGTTTAGCCTGAGAAGAGAAATAAGTCAACTGAAAACTTAAAAGTTACATTACAATATAAGTTTATGTTAATAATTCATTACTTTCTTCACAAAGATATTTATACAGATTTGAGACTTGTGATACAAGAACAATATTGTTCATATATGTAACACAAGGGAATTCCAGCTATCCTGTATGGTCACAGGTATCCTTTCATATGATACATTTTTAAATACAAAAAGAAACACTACTTCATGGATTCTTGAACACACTTGGGTTTTGTATTCTATAAATCTTGTAGATTTGTCCCACTAGTCACCACTACAAGCATTTAAGTGCTAATCTCCATTCTCAGAAGAATACACTTCAGCAGAGCCATATTTTTCTTATTCTGTTTCAAAAATGCAGGCAGTGTCCAATGATTTAACTGACAGTTTCACTTATGCAGTCTACTGTAATTCAGTTACTGACAGCTGCAGCCTAACTCTTCTAATACGATGAACAACATGCAGTTTCACACTTACTGCTACTGCTGTCCATTCAAACTATGTTGAGAAGGGAACTATTTTTTATTGCAGAAGCTAATCTATTAGAACAATTCTAATTCCCCTTTACTCACTCAAGAGGATAAAAATCTAAAAGTATAGAATTCAAACCTAAACCCTTATAACACTCATTTAAAGAGAAAAAAATATCTGTAATTGTTAGTCTTGCCAAAATTCCAAACACACGTGAGGAAAAAGATGGTTACCTGTTAAACTCAGAACTTAGATCAGATTGCCCTACTCATTAAGAAAATCTGTACAAGTCTTTCAGATGGTCATGCCAACATTTTGAAAAGCAGGTCCCTATGGTTACGTATTTAAATAAATATTCAAGCATCTTCAAGGTACTTGAGTAGGTCGTATTTCTTTCAGTTATAGATGTTAGATAGTCAATACTCCTTGACGTATATCTTTTTCTTAAGAACATATGAATCTATTTGTGCTAAAAGAAAAGCTTCTATTTGTTAAGAAGAGAAAAATAAAACAAAAAGCCCTGAACAAACACAAATCACCAACAACTCTTTCAATTTCATTGCCGCAACTTCTGATCCACTGGTGCAGAGGAGGAAGCATGGATCAAACACAAGATGAAATTTATCTATTAGTTACAATTTCACTGATATATGCTACAATTTTTTTTAAAAAGTGAACACTACCTCAGCCAAGAAGTTTTTTTACTTAAAAACTTCTGTATCAAGTGGATTTAGTTTTCAACAAAGTTTACAGAGTTTTATTTTTAATAAGTACTAATAACTACTGCTAAAACTAAATTATACTCTGAAATTTGGAAAAAATATATTTTAATACTTTTAACAGCAGATTAAAGATAGTAGAGTTTACTCCTGTTTAGTTTCAGTTCATGGATCCACTGCTAGAAATACTAAAGCACCTCCTGAAACAGAAGCTGCTGGATGCCAACAAATAGCAGAAATTATTGTCTTCATCATTTATCCAGACGATATAGATTGTATGAGGAAAAAATCCAGAACCAGCTATCATGTACCATCTGCTTTACAGAAAACATCTGATCTGCAGCCACTTTGGTTAGGTGTTAAACTCACTGCAGGCCCAAGACAGATTAACCATCTACCCAGAAAGCCAATGTGTTCATAATAGTAAATAAAATTTTTAAAATAACAAAGGACACGGACAAAGAGGAATTCCCCACCTGCTAGGAAATGTACCAGCACATCAGTCACTTATTGTTACAAGCCATAAACATGTGAATCTTTTTGAAATTTCTACTCTTCCATACCCATTCAAAGCTTGTTTTGAATGACATCATGACCAGTGTGCCTCAAAGAATACACCCCAATACAGCAACTACATACCTGGTGTGTACTGGTAAAGCAATCAGAGGTGCAAAAAGGCACCTGAAATAACTAGTATGAGTGGAAGACTAAAGAAACCTGCACACACGTAACACTTATGCTAGAGGAAATCTAAAGCCTTCTGTGTCAAAAAAACAGCACAAGTAGTTGTGAATCAGAATGTGAATTCCTAACCCGAAAGCAAAATAAAATCTAAAGAAAAGAAGTTAACCTGTTGTAAAGAACTACATAAGACAACAGATAAACTTATATAGCAAGGGACATAATCAAAAACAAAACAATCACAAAGGACAAAAATCACAGCACTTTTCCACCATTCTGAATTCATGTTAGTTCAGGATAATTTGGATTTTTGTAGTTCTGAATCCAAAGAAACTTCTCTTAACCAAATCAGAATGTTATCAATGTCCATGTACTGACAAGTTGGAGGTTCAGCATCACCCAAACTGTGCTTATTTATTTTGAGGGAATGGATATTAAGCATCTTTATTTAAGTGTTAAAGAATTATCAAAACAGAAAATCATTAATTCCTCCACTATTAGAGTATTTCATAGATGTATTTGAGAATGTGTTCACAGAAGAAAAGGTTCATCCAACACTGCTTCTGTGTATTTCCCTCAGAAATAGCAGAAAATACTCTGGAAAGCTAAACTACATCTGACTACAGTCTGTGCAGTGGTCACAAGAGAAGAGAAAAGATAAATGGAAAGTTGCATCTATCACATCTGTTATTTGAGGAAAAAGAAATGAACACGCTTTACGAATTTAAACCAGCCTCACTACTGCATGTACCTCTGGAACAATAGAGGCTTTGGCTTTTTTGGACCCCAAAGAAGACAATTTTTCAAGCATTTCGGCTAGTTCCTGATATTGAGCCAGTTTACTTCCTTCCTTTGGTATCATCTCAATACTTCCACTATAAAAACAGATTAGTAAATTAATACCTCCAGGTCAATAAGGAAAAAGCATAGGAGGTTCCATGTGAATACAAGAAAAAATTTTTTCACAGTGAGGGAGCACTGGAACAGACTGCCCAGAGAGGCTGGGGAGTCTTCTTCTATGGAGATACTCAAAACCCGGCTGGATGCGCTTCTGTGTGACCTGGTCTAGGGAATCCTGCTCTGGCAAGGGGGTTGGACTAGATGATCTTTCGAGGTCCCTTCCAACTCCTAACATTCTGTGATTTTGTGAAAAGGGCAGGTCCAGGACAGACGTGCTCAAAAAAAAAACAACCAAGCAAACAAAAAGTTATACACGACAGCACAATCTGCTCAGTACTCCCAGTGACAAAACAAAAGACTTTATCTTGCAAAATTCGATATAAATTAACTACAGAAAATCTTCATGAAGTAACTCTGGGAATAGGACACCATGACAGTAAATATTAACTCACAAAACTTCCAGTCTCTTCAACTTGGTGCTGCATCTACAGAGTATATTTGCCACTGGAGTAACACAATCTCTTTGTAAAGATGGGGCAATTAAATGTAGTAAACATACATACAACTGGCAGTAAAAAATATTTATCATATTGTGACAATATAAGTTTAACTTAATCTTCACAGTCATCCTGAAATTGCTGCTAGTTGCCTTCTCTGTTCTTTCTACTTTGCAGTGCTGAGAATATTCTGTGGGGTTTGACAGGAAAACTATTTCTTCCATACTGAATAAAGTTTTCAGCAGTGTGTTTCAAGCCTTACAAACAAGTAACAGGACTGTTTTCCAGTGTGTGTGCAGGTATGCTTCCTCTCTTAAAAGAAAAGATTCAATTCTGAATTCCTTTAATGCAGAGATGCTATCCCCTATGTAACTTAAAAATCTATGATGAATTTATTCTACTTACAACAAAACCATCATCAAGTCTCTAGTTTTGCAGATGCCCATTTTGGATAAAGTTTTTGTAACTTACAGAAACTAAGTCCCATCTGATTGCAAATGCTCAGACAAGAGATACTATGCTTAAATTCTCCATCCAGTTAAGCACTGGTGATGCAATGAAGTGTAGCCCTCTAGGGAAAAAAATACATATACACAGAAACCCAAATCAGATTAAATACAGAAATATTAAAATTCAATACACACAAAAAGAATCTGTTACTTGAAGCTCTGCAACTACCAGTTACAGATACCTGAAAGGACTCTGGGTACCAAAGAACACAGAGAGAAATTATGCTACCACAGACTCAGCCCTTAACACCAAGAAATGCTATTTGCAAAAGAAGTTAAATGTCAGCTCCTACAAAGAGGGAGAGGGCAGGAAACAACAGAAGAAAAACAGATAGCTCTATCCTGACTGGCATATGATGAGTTAGAGCAAATAATATAAAGCTATTTGTCAAAGAAACTTTAAACAAGACAGGAACCAGAAGGATACAATAATTAAATTTCGTTAAAGTAGAACTCTGAGTCCTTGACCCTTGCTACTTCCTTGCAACTGTAGAGAGTCTGCAAGTATTCAACATCACAGAAAAATTATCCTCAGACTTTATAATTCCTGAATATTAACTCCAGTAAATAGACTTTCAATCATTCATATGCAGAAAGCTTAGTTTTACTTTATGAAATGTAATTAGTTGCTTCAGAAGCATGTATTTACTGCAAGTTATCTTCCTTACAGGGCACATAAATGAAAACTTTACAGTAAACTGAAAAGCCAATGGGAGCAGACAATCTTGCAGGGCATTTCAAGCAACAGTACAAAATACACCCAGTTACTATCAGCAGCAAAATTTCAGTTTTTCTAGTTCAAAAATCAAGTTCTAAGGGTTTGTGGGTTTAAGTGACTAAATGCACTTTTAATCGCTTACCTTTGAATTTGATGTCCAGACCACTAAATTCCAATTCAACTCCTTGAAGTGCTTCACCTAGAGTTTCATGGTAATGGCTGATGCTTTTTTTTGATCCCACACAGAAAGGGAGAGAGAAGTATTTGTATGTTTCTTGGCGATTGTGGTAGGGTCCTACTGTATTCATCCATAAAACAACTTCCTCTTTATCTTGGTACTGAAAGATAAAATTATGGAGTTAGACAAGAAGCCCAACAGAACAAGACTTATTCATATTAACTGGCAAAGCAGTATTGTTCAATGATAGACAATAATTACACTTAAAGACAGTTAATTGTTTTTGCCTTTTGGGTACCAGGGATTCTAGAACAAGATTTTCAGCCTGCTTTCCTACAAAAAAAACCTTAGTTCATCATTCAGTTTTTTGCAGTCTATCACTGAAGTATCAGAGGAGAGGGATTCATAAAAATTTAATAGAGAAGTAGAAGATGCACAGAGCAGAAGTGGAGAAAAACAGAAGTCTCAAAAATAAGCTTTTACAAATTTTGTGGAAACACGCACGAGTTAAAAGCAAAACTCTACCTATCTCCACTGACAGAAAGATCAGACTAACATCCTGTTAAACAAGACCTTAGCAAAAATATCACAAAAACTACCCAGAGTGACAGGTATACTGTATTTTCCTAAAATGCAACTCCTTTTCATTTTTTTTAATGGTATAAGTTACATTCAAAATTCCCTGAAGAGTGCAATATGCCTCCCAGGAAGCACTAAAATTAAACAGAAGATTGTATTTTGATGCATTTCTAACATTCTTACAGTAAAAAACCCAGAACAGCAAGGAGTGCTCAAGATATGAGTATAGGCTGGGAGAAGAACTCGTTGAGAACAGCCATGCAGAGAAGGACTTGGGGGTCATGACAGACCAAAAGCTGGACATGAGCTAGCAACGTGCACTTGCAGCTCAGAAGGCTAACCGTGTCCCGGGATGCATCAGGAGAGGCATGACCAGCAGGTCTAAGGAGGTGATTCTGCCTCCCTATTCTGCCCTCGTAAGGCCCCACCTGGAGTACTGTGTACAGTTCTGGGCTCCTCAGCATAAAAAAAGATGCGGACCTCTTGGAGCAGGTCCAGAGGAGGGCCACAAAGATGATCAAAGGACTGGAGCACCTCCCCTACGAAGACAGGCTGAAGGAATTGGGGTTGTTCAGCCTGGAGAAGAGAAGGCTTAGAGGGGACCTTATAGCAGCCTTTCAGTACCTGAAAGGGGATTATATGGCAGAAGGAGAGACTTTTCTGCTGGTCTGATTGCAACAGGACACGGGGGAATGGCTACAAGCTGAAGGAGGGGAAATTTAGGCTGGAAATTAGAAGGGCGTTCTTTACCCAAAGGGTGGTGAGGCACTGGAACAGGTTGCCCAGAGAGGTTGTGGAGGCCCCATCCCTGGCAGTCTTTAAGGCCAGGCTGGATGTGGCCCTGGATGACCTGGTCTAGTGCATGTGGCATCCCTGCCCATGGCAGGGGGGTTGGAACTAGATGATCTTTAAGGTCCCTTTCAACCTGAGCTGTTCTATGATTCTATAAGTTCGGTTGCTGCCATGAAATTCTTTGAGAATTTTTCACAGAACAAACCTAATTTCACTTTCCTTAGCTACTGTTAGCTGGGAAAAGTTACTCCTCAGCTAGTAGCCAGTATTTTTTTCAAGCCTTTACAACTTTTCAACAACAAAAAAGTCCTTAAAGCCATGTATCTATCAGAGCTCCAATACTGCATGAATTCAGGAGAATTAAGTGATTTTTAATCACTATTTGCACTATATTGGAATGCATCTGGATGAGGTATTAGGTTTGCTGGTTACTACAAAGCCTCTCACCCAACAGAACAACTTCACTTACTACACTTTCAGCAGATTAGGAGGGACAGTGATCTAACTTTTAAGGCAGGGGAAAAGAAAATAATGTAATTGTACACTAACAACCACCTAGACCCTAATTTCTGTTATAAATATAGAAGAATAAAGCACTATTTTAAGACCAATACACAGACAGAACACATTGGAGAGGAAAAGTCAAATGTTAATTAGCCATTAACTATTTCATGGCACACAGCTGAAATACCAAATATGATTCTTCCTCTCCCTTTTTAACTAATAAAGGTTCTTTAACTATGTTTATTCTCAATAATCTTAGTCATACCAACAGGTTAACTCAGAAATAATTAGCTACATGTGAAATCAAAAAAATTCTTCAGATAAGGTGTTTAAAAGTTAATCTCAGGATTTAAAGAAACATGCTTTGGAAAATAATCCCTTTATACTAATACATCATCTCAACTACAAGCCCCATCTGTTTTGTTTACGAAGATGCACAAGGGTCATTCCAGCCTCCTACATGAGCAATCCCCACTAAGAAACTTTAAATATTTTACTAATTTCATTCTGAGCTGCAGCAGAGACCAAACACTCCCCAGTTTCACAAAACTGCCATTTGCAAAGCACTCACTTCCAAACATTTCTGATAGGTGAAGAATGTCAACAAAGGGGCAAAGAAAGAGTAAACACATCAAGAGAAATCAGACATTCCTCCTGCCTGCCAGCAGCCGGAAAGGTTATACCAGTGCACCTTGGCCAACTTCAAATCAAGTTGGGAAAAAAGGGGGAAAAAAAAAAAAAAAAAAGACAGCTCCAGCTCCCTCAGCAGCAGAAGCAGACAGAGGGATCTGCACTACCATACTGCCTGTAGCTCTTGCCAATGTAGCAAGGGATAAGTTGGTCCATATCTCTTTCTAGGCTGTTATGCGTAGCACATCTTTGTTCCACCCTCTTAACAGCTGCAGACTGCATTTTCAGCCCTTTCTCAAAATAGTCCTAACTTGTCAGGAGCCCCCTTTAGCATCACTTCTTGTAGTGCAGGAGTTTACATGTGAACTTAGCTGTCTCTATTCAACCTTCAGTAATGGAATATGGTTTCTGAATTCATCTTTAACAGTGCCTCCATAAAGAAAGCATTGACTGCCACTTTTCTTAGCTTCTTGTTTCTGACCTGCTTCATAATGAGCTGGGACTGTTGTTTTTGGAACTATACCAGATCACCTTCAAGTGACAGAAACCAACTTCCTAAGAACATATTATTCAAAATCTTGTTACATTTTCTGATGTAACAATGTAACTACTTTATAATTGCAATATCTACAATAACAAATTTGGTCTTTGCTTGTCTCATATCTGCAGGATACTTAGGCTTTCTTCAGGCCCTGCAAGTTTTTCCCACAATGACTCCAAGATGCCATCAGTCTGCTCTGAAGAAAAAAAAGAGACCAAAATCAAACATAAGCAAAAGAATTCAGTCTACATTTATTTCTGCCTCCTTTCTCATAACCATCCCAAAACAACACAAGAGAGAACTGTTCCGGACCACTATGGCACCTCAGTCCTCCCAAGGTATGCCTCACTCACAAACAGCAATTCCATAGTCACAGCAATTTGCAGCCCATCAGGTGCTCCCAGTGCTCTCCCAAAAGTAAAGAGGGCTGTAGTTAAGAAACTTAATTTAAGCAACTTTAGCCTGTATTTGGTGCCCAGTAGAAACTCTAGTTACTAGAGTAACTCTAGTAAATTCTAGCATTCCAGTAGAAAGTAGATTTTCTTCCCCCTAAGTTTGTTTGGTTTTGCTCATTCCCAACTACAGAACTGAGCTTTCATGCTTAAATACATTACCCTGTCATGACATATTCTTAGAATCTTATCCTAGTGGTAGGGTGATTTGGTGGCAAGAACTCTGTGTAATAAAAGAATTCAAGTTTGTCAATAGTTTGGGGGTTTTTTGTTTGGTTGGTTATCTTTTTCTTTACTGCCTTCAGAGTATCAAAGCATCTACAACAAATGAGCGTCAACACACTTACAGGACAACAATTTTGCTTACGCAAGACGAAGTACAGTATCAGGTAGGCTTGTTCTGTCACCTCTTCTAAATTTGGAGAAGGCTAACGTTCAACATACCATCCAGCAAAAAGTCACACTAAGAGAGAACTAATATAAAATGAGATACTAGAAGTTCCAAGCAAGCCACAGCACTCAGGTACACTTCACCACTGCCAGTCAGCACACTGATTGCCAGTCTTGCAGTAGTTTCAACTACTGCCGTGCTCTTTTTTTATCTTCTTTCAGCTATATGCAGTCTCCTACAAAGAACCTGGAGACACAGAAAACAGGAAGAAATTTTTGGCTCCATAGCACCACCTTTCATTCTTGGCAGAAAAAACATACTGAAGAAACTTCTTACTTCATCAGCCTTTTCACTTATCAGCCTTAGACACACCGGACAAAATGACAAAACAGAAGAACCCCGAATTCTTATTCTTGCTGTTCAAATACTGGCTGATGAGCAACCGTTCAACTGAACCCTCTGGGCTCTGAACACATCACAGCAAATCAAAATCCTATTGCCTTCTGCTAACCTCAGTGGGCAAGTCAGCAATAACTCATAGTCAAAACCAACACAGAATAAGACAGTGAAGAGTCCAAAGGTCTCTTCCACAAATTGTTATACATTAGCATAAACTTGCCTAGCCAACTGTAACAGTCTCCTTATCTTCTGCCACATAATCAGCAACTAAAATACTTAGACTCATTGAGATTCTGTCAGTTCCCAGAAAACATAAAGAAGTATCATGAACTCCCTACCAATACAATGTATGGGGCAAACAAAAGAGGCTACAAAGTGCAAGAATTCCTGTCACACATCCAACAAGTTAAGTTCACCAAGAACAGCTGTCATCATAAGAGATCTGAACAAAAATGTCTTGCTGTCACTCCACATGATATCAGTCCTGAGTCACTGTTCGGCCCATCACTGCTAAGTGGTTTTCAGAAAACAAACATATTCTTATTGCAGCTGTATCTAAACTACTGAGGCTTTCAGCAGGGGCAAGTAATGAAATAACATGTCAAATGGTAAAGTAGTTTGAAGCAAAATGAATGATCTGCAGAGTAGCCTCCATATAATTTGAGTGACATAAATCTAATATCTAAAGTTACACTTACATGTCAATGCAATTTTATCTTCATCCCTTACGAAAACAAGTGCCAAACATCTTCCTAACCTGAAGGACTTATTTTTCTATAGTGAAGTGTTGTTATTTCAGAAATCCTTTTTTGCTCTTCATTCTCTTTCCTGACTTGTTTGCACAGAACTAGGCGGTGGAAAGGGAGCTTTTCACATGCCAGATGATGACTGCCAGTGTCCTACTAAGAACATACTAACTGACATGGCAAAAAAGTTCAGCAAGATGCTGTAGTCTCTACCCTGGTATATCTCAGCAGTCTCTTCCAATTTAGATTCATACAAAGGCACAACACACTACAAACAGCTCAGAAATCTTAATTAAATTCACAGACACAAGCATTTAGCAACTTGGTAATGGTGACGGTGCCACAATTCACAAAGCTCACTATTTCCAAATATGAGAAGACTACACAACACAATTTGAAGTACCTTTACTTACTGTAATCTATGAAAAAATGTAGTCCCTCTTCTGAAAGTATTGCAAATTTGGCTTTGCATCTTTTTCTGCACTAAGCTTAACATCAGCTCAGTAAATTCAGTAACTATACGGACTGTATCTATTTCAACTGTGCAAATCCGCAGGGGCAGCCTGAACAAGTCTCAGCATCGATACAAGCTACCTACTGTCTACTGGTACAACCTGATTAATGGGTGGAAAACCTTATGAACTTTTTTCCATAACTGCCACCCAGATGGTGGAAGACCAATCTGCACCTCAAGTGCAACTACCTATCAGCTACAACCCTCCTCACAGCTGGGGACATCTGTGTCAAAGCAGCACAATGCAATCGCACTACCTGTTCAGAGCACTGGGCTATAGAGATGTTGTGCATGTGCAAGCTGAAATCACATTAAATCCACCTAGCCAGCAACAAAGCAATGCTACCATTCTAGTCCCCCACAGAATATTATACCTGCATGAAGCTTGCAGAGTTCGACCTGGCCAAGCACAGAATACACGTGACCACACAACTACTGAAAACTCATGTGCAAGCATCACTTTGAAGCTTAATAGAAAGACAATTTCCATATCTTAATGTGGTTTAAAACTATTCAAGCATAGCAATATTGAGATTATCTTCAGCACAGTATATGCATCTTTCTTTCCTGTTACCCAAGAGGGCACTCCTGATATGGAAAGCAACTTACTGTTCTTTTTGCACAACTGCAGAAATTAGCACAGTAGCCCTAGAAGTAAACCGTTTATTCTATAAAACAATTAAGACTAGACTAAATCAGAATATGAAAGGCTGCAGAAAGGAATACAAGATTGGCAGGTTGTTGGTATTCTTTTTAAACCACGAAAACTTTGCTGAAAATGATGGAGGCACAGAGAGGACTACAACTACCAAATCTTACATGATGATTCAGCAAAACACATTGGGACAGTTTCTTTCTGAAAAGTACTGAATTTTACTCCTTTCCGCAAGCTGAAGCTTGGAGTGAGGCTTTCCACAATGCAGTTTCTTGAATGCAATACATCTTTCAGGGGCAAAAGAACCAACATTATCTGTCACTGGTAGAGCAAAGCTGCAGAAGCAGGACAGGAAGTAAGAGAGGCAACCTGCGAGTAATATCTGAAGCTTCTGGCACTCAGTAAGATCGAGCATTGTGATAATGTCTTCAGGTCACATCCATAGCCTACTAAACTCTTGATTTCAGCCTCATGCTCTCCTTTGGATAAAGCAGGTTATTTCTAGCAATGTCTCCTCATTTCTGTCTCAACTGTAGGCCTCACCATAACATGGCTGGAACTGTAACAGCAGCAGAGTCTCAACTATTGTACAAGCAGTCCTTGTACTGTTACACCTCCTAGATGCACAAGGTTGCTCAGGCACACCACGTTCTGCTTCTGCGACATTAATTTCATCTCTTCAAAATGGAACCATAAAAACTTCAAAAAGGAATCAGGCTGTTCATCTGCACACGACTCTCTATGCAAAAGGATAATTTACATGCACTGAAATGTTTTCTACAGTGTTTCTCTAAATGACAATTTACAGATACTATTCACATTTCATAATTTTAAGCATTAATTTTAAACAAGCTTTACAGACTCACAGCTCTAACATAATTCATCAGGCTAAAAGTCAAACAAAAATGCTTTTCTCAAACAATATAAATTAGGAATTTTGCTACCAGTATAGGCTGGGTTTTGTTTATTTTTCAATGTTTGTCACTTATTTCCATGCTTACAAAGCACCAATAATTAAACTGATGCAACGCTAAAATTAAAAAGCCATCTACTTCCTAGACCATTCTCCAAAACCTCAGGATATTTCAGAATATTTTTATGGTTTGTCTATTTTATCACCAACTCCATCAAGTCTAGCAACAGGAGATGTGAAAGTAAAGGCCAGCTAAAGGATCAGGATATATTACAGTAAGGCCACCAATACCTCATCACTCCCAAAAGTAGAAGGTTAACTGTCAAAAAAATGGTGCAATTATCAGAATACAAGCAAAAAACAGGTACCTGACATACTCTGAAGCATGAAAATAAGTTAAAGAATTAGCAGAGTTTGCAATTATTTTCTGATAAATTGTTCTGTTGTGGTCTGAAGTTATACTGCTGCACTCTCTTTTGATAATGGTGATTCTAAATGCAGTGTCAAATCTCGATTTCTCTTCACTTACTATTGATTTTAAATACCCAAGTCTTTATCTTGTAATTGTACTTACACTATTCTTCCTATAAGAAATGCATACACCATTTTTAAAGACTAATTCAAATTTAGGATAAAGGATTTATCCTTTGATCCAATTAAGCTATTCCTACCTAATATCTTGAGAAACAGCAGTACTTACATAGTCCTAGAGCTTTACTTAGAGTCCTCTTACAATTACACCTTGTATAACATTTGCTTATACAGTCCTACATTTATAAAATAAAGGACATGTAAAAACATTAACGGTTGATT
Source organism: Galbula dea (assembly GCA_013399015.1). Lineage (NCBI taxonomy): Eukaryota > Metazoa > Chordata > Aves > Piciformes > Galbulidae > Galbula > Galbula dea. The sequence continues at coordinate 467,940 of VWZX01009755.1, forward strand.
TGTATTAACACAAATACATACAATAGCACATATATATTATTTTACAAATATTCTATACTACTACATTAATAGAATAGTATAGTATGGTAGTTGTTTAGCTAATCATTCAGAAAACCTGGAAATCATCAGAATTCACTTTTGGGGAGAGAGCTCAAAAATAACTAAATTCAGTGGCAGCTTTATGAAATCCTTCTTTCCCCAGAAGACCATTAATATTAAAAGGATTTCATAAACATACTGCCATGCTAAAAAAGCATCTCACCTGAGAGGAAGCCTAACCCTAAAACACACGTTCTGCAACAAAACTGGGCCCTAAGCTAGTTCAAAGAATATCTGCTCCTTGAAAGTACACAATATTAGGTTAACTTCTCTGACACTAACTGCAGTACTGATTAGCTTTTAAAAATAAAGACAATTCCAAACAGTTTTCAAGTCTCATAAATGCATAAAATTAGGCAACTAATTAACTACTGCTTGTATAAAAACTACCAATCCTATTTATCTGTTTTATTAAAAGCACTTTATTAATCTTACCAGAGCACACCTAGAGAAAGTTATGCTAAGAAACTGAGCAAGTGTTCACCACAGAATAGAATTATAGAATCATTATGGTTGGGAAAGATCTTCAAGATCATCAAGTCCAACCATCCACCCAACACTACCATGTTCACCACTAAACCATGTCCCCAGGCACCACATCTACATGTTTTCTGAACACTTCCAGGGACAGTGATAATTCCACCACCTCTCTGGGTAGCCTGTTCCAATGCCTGATAACCCTCTTGAAGAAATTCTTCCCAATATCTAACCTGCACCTCTCCAGGTGCAACCTAAAGCCATTTCCTCTTGCCCTATCACTTGTTACTTGAGAGAAGAGAGTGAGCCCCACCTCACTACAATCTCCTTTCAAGCAGCTGTAAAGAGAGATAAGGTCCCGTCTGAGCCTCCTCCACACTAAACATCCCCAGTTCCCTCAGCTGCTCCTCATAACACTTGTGCTTCGACCCTTTGCCAGCTTTGTTGCCCACCAGCCAGGCTCCTTAGGAGCACAAAGGTGCCAACACACAGATGCTGTGTCTAATCACAGCAACACTAATCCTCTCCACCTGTGAAAAAATAGGGATGGTTTCCAGCAAAGTCTTGTTCCAAAATCGTATCTCAGCTCATCGCACAGACTTCCACCCTCCCACACCAAAAACCACGGGAAACAACACTCCAACACAAAATTGATGAAGCACTGGCACTTACTTCCTAAAGATTCTTTTTAGGTGATATTCCAAGCACTTTAGAAAAACTATCCTCAAACCAACAGGTAAGCACTCAAGCAGTATTTTATGCACCCCTTTTCCTTTGGGGTCCGTGTCAGTGTTCCCAGTCCGAGAGCTCCCTGTCCTGTTCTAATTCCTCAGCCCTGGCGATATACCTCCCTCTCCCAAAAGCGAGCTGTGTGCCCACAGGGCTGTCACTGCGCCGGCAGCGCAGAGCCGTGCTCCACATCGCACTTTTGTTCTGAAGCAAATACAAACTCTCCCGAAAAAACCGGCAATTCCGGCAGAGCGCAATTCAAACGGCGAGGCAGCCCTCTGTAAACAATGCACAAACACCTGTCGAGGCTGTTATCTGCTCCAGGAAAAGGTGGGACACGCGGCAGTTAGCTCACTGCCACCGCACCCGGCCGCACGGCTGCCACGCTAGCGCCCAACACAAGGATGTCCAAACCGGATCAGAAGACTCCGGTAGCCCTTCCGCAAGCACCCTACTCACACCGAATTAAGACAGAACAGGGCACGACCAGTTATAAACTCGGCCTGCACTGTCAAAACAGCTCAAGCAACGGAGAAGACAAGAAGGAAACCCCGCGGGACACAAGCCGCCCGCTTGCCGCCAGGGCCGCCG